>CATNEN010000038.1:34852500-35345953 GCA_950097015.1 Macrostomum hystrix | reverse complement strand
TGAGATTCTACAGGACTGCAAATCTACTGGACTGGGATTCTTCAGGACTACAAAGCTACTGGAATGAGATTCTTCAGGACTGCAAAGCTACTGGAATGAGATTCTTAAGGACTGCAAAGCTACTGGAATGAGATTCTTCAGGACTGCAAAGCTACTGGACTGAGATTCTTCAGGACTGCAAAGCTACTAGACTGAGATTCTTCTAGACTGCAAAGCTACTGGACTGAGATTCTTCAGAACTGCAAAGCTACTGGACTGAGATTCTTCAGAACTGCAAAGCTACTGGACTGAGATTCTTCGGGATTGCAAAGCTACTGGAGTGAGATTCTTCAGGACTGCAAAGCTACTGGACTTAAACTCTTTAAGGCTGCAAACCTACTGGACTGAGACTCTTCAGGACTGCAAACCTACTGGACTGAGATTCTTCAGGACTGCGAAGCTACTGGACTGAGATTCTTCAGGACTGCAAACCTACTGGACTGAAATTCTTCAGGACTGCAAAGCTACTGGACAGAGATTCTTCAGGACTGCAAAGCTACCGGACTATGATTCTTGAGGACTGCAAAGCTACTTGACTGAAATTCTACAGGACTGCAAAGCTACTGGACAGAGATTCTTCAGGACTGCAAAGCTACTGGACTGAGATTCTTCACGACTGCAAAGCTACTGGACTGGGATTCTTAAGGACTGCAAAGCTACTGGACTGAAATTCTTGAGGACTGCAAAGCTACTGGACTGAGATTCTTAAGGACTGCAAAGCTACTGGACTGAGATTCTTCAGGACTGCAAAGCTACTGGACTGAGATTCTTCAGGACTGCAAAGCTACTGGACTGAGATTCTTAAGGACTGCAAAGCTACTGGACTGAGATTCTTTAGGACTGCAAAGCTACTGGACTGAGATTCTTCAGGACTGCAAAGCTACTGGACTGAGATTCTTCAGGACTGCAAAGCTACTGGACTGAGATTCTTCAGAACTGCAAAGCTACTGGACTAAATTCTTCAGGACTGCAAAGCTACAGGACTGAGATTCTTCAGGACTGCAAAGCTACTGGACTGAGATTCTTCAGGACTGCAAACCTACTGGACTGAGATTCTTCAGGACTGGAAAGCTACTGGACTGAGATTCTTCAGGACTGCAAAGCTACTGGACTGAGATTCTTCAGGACTGCAAAGCTACTGGAATGAGATTCTTCAGGACTGCAAAGCTACAGGACTGAGATTCTTCAGGACTGCAAAGCTACTGGACTGAGATTCTTCAGAACTGCAAAGCTACTGGACTAAATTCTTCAGGACTGCAAAGCTACAGGACTGAGATTCTTCAGGACTGCAAAGCTACTGGACTGAGATTCTTCAGGACTGCAAAGCTACTGGACTGAGATTCTACAGGACTGCAAAGCTACTGGACTGGGATTCTTCAGGACTGCAAAGCTACTGGAATGAGATTCTTCAGGACTGCAAAGTTACTGGACCGAGATTCTTAAGTACTGCAAAGCTACTGGAATGAGATTCTTCAGGACTGCAAAGCTACTGGATTGAGATTCTTCAGGACTGCAAAGCTACTGGACTGAGATTCTTAAGGACTGCAAAGCCAATTAATGGACTGACATTCTTCAGGACTGCAAAGCTACCAGACTGAGATTCTTCAGGACTGCAAAGCTACCGGAATGAGATTCTACAGGACTGCAAAGCTACTGGACTGAGATTCTTCAGGACTGCAAAGCTACTGGAATGAGATTCTTCGGGATTGCAAAGCCACTGGAGTGAGATTCTTCAGGACTGCAAAGCTACTGGACTTAAATTCTTTAAAGCTGCAAACCCACTGGACTGAGATTCTTCAGGACTGCAAACCTACTGGACTGAAATTCTACAGGACTGCAAAGCTACTGGACAGAGATTCTTCAGGACTGCAAAGCTACCGGACTGAGATTCTTCAGGACTGCAAAGCTACCGGAATGAGATTCTACAGGACTGCAAAGCTACTGGACTGAGATTCTTCAGGACTGCAAAGCTACCGGAATGAGATTCTTCGGGATTGCAAAGCTACTGGACTGAGATTATTCAGGACTGCAAAGCCACTGGACTGGGATTCTTCAGGACTGCAAAGCTACTGGACTGAGATTCTAAAGGACTGCAAAGCTACTGGACTGGGATTCTTCAGGACTGCAAACCTACTGGACTGAGATTCTACAGGACTGCAAATCTACTGGACTGGGATTCTTCAGGACTGCAAAGCTACTGGAATGAGATTCTTCAGGACTGCAAAGCTACTGGAATGAGATTCTTAAGGACTGCAAAGCTACTGGAATGAGATTCTTCAGGACTGCAAAGCTACTGGACTGAGATTCTTCAGGACTGCAAAGCTACTAGACTGAGATTCTTCTAGACTGCAAAGCTACTGGACTGAGATTCTTCAGAACTGCAAAGCTACTGGACTGAGATTCTTCGGGATTGCAAAGCTAATGGAGTGAGATTCTTCAGGACTGCAAAGCTACTGGACTTAAACTCTTTAAGGCTGCAAACCTACTGGACTGAGACTCTTCAGGACTGCAAACCTACTGGACTGAGATTCTTCAGGACTGCAAAGCTACTGGACTGGGATTCTTCAGGACTGCAAACCTACTGGACTGAAATTCTTCAGGACTGCAAAGCTACTGGACAGAGATTCTTCAGGACTGCAAAGCTACCGGACTATGATTCTTGAGGACTGCAAAGCTACTTGACTGAAATTCTACAGGACTGCAAAGCTACTGGACAGAGATTCTTCAGGACTGCAAAGCTACTGGACTGAGATTCTTCACGACTGCAAAGCTACTGGACTGGGATTCTTCAGGACTGCAAAGCTACTGGACTGAAATTCTTGAGGACTGCAAAGCTACTGGACTGAGATTCTTAAGGACTGCAAAGCTACTGGACTGAGATTCTTCAGGACTGCAAAGCTACTGGACTGAGATTCTTCAGGACTGCAAAGCTACTGGACTGAGATTCTTGAGGACTGCAAAGCTACTGGACTGAGATTCTTTAGGACTGCAAAGCTACTGGACTGATATTCTTCAGGACTGCAAAGCTACTGGACTGAGATTCTTCAGGACTGCAAAGCTACTGGACTGAGATTCTTCAGAACTGCAAAGCTACTGGACTAAATTCTTCAGGACTGCAAAGCTACAGGACTGAGATTCTTCAGGACTGCAAAGCTACTGGACTGAGATTCTTCAGGACTGCAAAGCTACTGGACTGAGATTCTTCAGGACTGGAAAGCTACTGGACTGAGATTCTTCAGGACTGCAAAGCTACTGGACTGAGATTCTTCAGAACTGCAAAGCTACTGGACTAAATTCTTCAGGACTGCAAAGCTACAGGACTGAGATTCTTCAGGACTGCAAAGCTACTGGACTGAGATTCTTCAGAACTGCAAAGCTACTGGACTAAATTCTTCAGGACTGCAAAGCTACTGGACTGAGATTCTTCAGGACTGCAAAGCTACTGGACTGAGATTCTTCAGGACTGCAAAGCTACTGGACTGAGATTCTACAGGACTGCAAAGCTACTGGACTGGGATTCTTCAGGACTGCAAAGCTACTGGAATGAGATTCTTCAGGACTGCAAAGTTACTGGACCGAGATTCTTAAGTACTGCAAAGCTACTGGAATGAGATTCTTCAGGACTGCAAAGCTACTGGATTGAGATTCTTCAGGACTGCAAAGCTACTGGACTGAGATTCTTAAGGACTGCAAAGCCAATTAATGGACTGACATTCTTCAGGACTGCAAAGCTACCAGACTGAGATTCTTCAGGACTGCAAAGCTACCGGAATGAGATTCTACAGGACTGCAAAGCTACTGGACTGAGATTCTTCAGGACTGCCAAGCTACTGGAATGAGATTCTTCGGGATTGCAAAGCTACTGGACTGAGATTCTTTAGGACTGCAAAGCTACTGGACTGGGATTTTTCAGGACTGCAAAGCTACTGGACTGAGATTCTACAGGACTGCAAAGCTACTGGACTGGGATTCTTCAGGACTGCAAACCTACTGGACTGAGATTCTACAGGACTGCAAATCTACTGGACTGGGATTCTTCAGGACTGCAAAGCTACTGGAATGAGATTCTTCAGGACTGCAAAGCTACTGGACTGAGATTCTTCAGAACTGCAAAGCTACTGGACTAAATTCTTCAGGACTGCAAAGCTACAGGACTGAGATTCTTCAGGACTGCAAAGCTACTGGACTGGGATTCTTCAGGACTGCAAAGCTACTGGACTGAGATTCTACAGGACTGCAAAGCTACTGGATTGGGATTCTTCAGGACTGCAAAGCTACTGGACTGAGATTCTTTAGGACTGCAAAGTTACTGGACCGAGATTCTTCAGGACTGGAAAGCTACTGGACTGAGATTCTTCAGGACTGCAAAGCTACTGGACTGAGATTCTTCAGGACTGGAAAGCTACTGGACTGGGATTTTTCAGGACTGCAAAGCTACTGGACTGAGATTCTACAGGACTGCAAAGCTACTGGACTGGGATTCTTCAGGACTGCAAACCTACTGGACTGAGATTCTACAGGACTGCAAATCTACTGGACTGGGATTTTTCAGGACTGCAAAGCTACTGGAATGAGATTCTTCAGGACTGCAAAGCTACTGGACTGAGATTCTTGAGGACTGCAAAGCTACTGGACTGAGATTCTTTAGGACTGCAAAGCTACTGGACTGAGATTCTTCAGGACTGCAAAGCTACTGGACTGAGATTCTTCAGGACTGCAAAGCTACTGGACTGAGATTCTTCAGAACTGCAAAGCTACTGGACTAAATTCTTCAGGACTGCAAAGCTACAGGACTGAGATTCTTCAGGACTGCAAAGCTACTGGACTGAGATTCTTCAGGACTGCAAAGCTACTGGACTGAGATTCTACAGGACTGCAAAGCTACTGGATTGGGATTCTTCAGGACTGCAAAGCTACTGGACTGGGATTCTTCAGGACTGCAAAGCTACTGGAATGAGATTCTTCAGGACTGCAAAGCTACTGGAATGAGATTCTTAAGGACTGCAAAGCTACTGGAATGAGATTCTTCAGGACTGCAAAGCTACTGGACTGAGATTCTTCAGGACTGCAAAGCTACTAGACTGAGATTCTTCTAGACTGCAAAGCTACTGGACTGAGATTCTTCAGAACTGCAAAGCTACTGGACTGAGATTCTTCGGGATTGCAAAGCTACTGGAGTGAGATTCTTCAGGACTGCAAAGCTACTGGACTTAAACTCTTTAAGGCTGCAAACCTACTGGACTGAGACTCTTCAGGACTGCAAACCTACTGGACTGAGATTCTTCAGGACTGCAAAGCTACTGGACTGGGATTCTTCAGGACTGCAAACCTACTGGACTGAAATTCTTCAGGACTGCAAAGCTACTGGACAGAGATTCTTCAGGACTGCAAAGCTACCGGACTATGATTCTTGAGGACTGCAAAGCTACTTGACTGAAATTCTACAGGACTGCAAAGGTACTGGACAGAGATTCTTCAGGACTGCAAAGCTACTGGACTGAGATTCTTCACGACTGCAAAGCTACTGGACTGGGATTCTTCAGGACTGCAAAGCTACTGGACTGAAATTCTTGAGGACTGCAAAGCTACTGGACTGAGATTCTTAAGGACTGCAAAGCTACTGGACTGAGATTCTTCAGGACTGCAAAGCTACTGGACTGAGATTCTTCAGGACTGCAAAGCTACTGGACTGAGATTCTTGAGGACTGCAAAGCTACTGGACTGAGATTCTTTAGGACTGCAAAGCTACTGGACTGATATTCTTCAGGACTGCAAAGCTACTGGACTGAGATTCTTCAGGACTGCAAAGCTACTGGACTGAGATTCTTCAGAACTGCAAAGCTACTGGACTAAATTCTTCAGGACTGCAAAGCTACAGGACTGAGATTCTTCAGGACTGCAAAGCTACTGGACTGAGATTCTTCAGGACTGCAAAGCTACTGGAATGAGATTCTTCAGGACTGCAAAGCTACTGGACTGAGATTCTTCAGAACTGCAAAGCTACTGGACTAAATTCTTCAGGACTGCAAAGCTACAGGACTGAGATTCTTCAGGACTGCAAAGCTACTGGACTGGGATTCTTCAGGACTGCAAAGCTACTGGACTGAGATTCTTCAGGACTGCAAAGCTACTGGATTGGGATTCTTCAGGACTGCAAAGCTACTGGACTGAGATTCTTCAGGACTGCAAAGCTACTGGACTGAGATTCTTCAGGACTGCAAAGCTACTGGACTGAGATTCTACAGGACTGCAAAGCTACTGGACTGGGATTCTTCAGGACTGCAAAGCTACTGGAATGAGATTCTTCAGGACTGCAAAGTTACTGGACCGAGATTCTTAAGTACTGCAAAGCTACTGGAATGAGATTCTTCAGGACTGCAAAGCTACTGGATTGAGATTCTTCAGGACTGCAAAGCTACTGGACTGAGATTCTTAAGGACTGCAAAGCCAATTAATGGACTGACATTCTTCAGGACTGCAAAGCTACCAGACTGAGATTCTTCAGGACTGCAAAGCTACCGGAATGAGATTCTACAGGACTGCAAAGCTACTGGACTGAGATTCTTCAGGACTGCCAAGCTACTGGAATGAGATTCTTCGGGATTGCAAAGCTACTGGACTGAGATTCTTTAGGACTGCAAAGCTACTGGACTGGGATTTTTCAGGACTGCAAAGCTACTGGACTGAGATTCTACAGGACTGCAAAGCTACTGGACTGGGATTCTTCAGGACTGCAAACCTACTGGACTGAGATTCTACAGGACTGCAAATCTACTGGACTGGGATTCTTCAGGACTGCAAAGCTACTGGAATGAGATTCTTCAGGACTGCAAAGCTACTGGACTGAGATTCTTCAGAACTGCAAAGCTACTGGACTAAATTCTTCAGGACTGCAAAGCTACAGGACTGAGATTCTTCAGGACTGCAAAGCTACTGGACTGGGATTCTTCAGGACTGCAAAGCTACTGGACTGAGATTCTACAGGACTGCAAAGCTACTGGATTGGGATTCTTCAGGACTGCAAAGCTACTGGACTGAGATTCTTTAGGACTGCAAAGTTACTGGACCGAGATTCTTCAGGACTGGAAAGCTACTGGACTGAGATTCTTCAGGACTGCAAAGCTACTGGACTGAGATTCTTCAGGACTGGAAAGCTACTGGACTGGGATTTTTCAGGACTGCAAAGCTACTGGACTGAGATTCTACAGGACTGCAAAGCTACTGGACTGGGATTCTTCAGGACTGCAAACCTACTGGACTGAGATTCTACAGGACTGCAAATCTACTGGACTGGGATTCTTCAGGACTGCAAAGCTACTGGAATGAGATTCTTCAGGACTGCAAAGCTACTGGAATGAGATTCTTAAGGACTGCAAAGCTACTGGAATGAGATTCTTCAGGACTGCAAAGCTACTGGACTGAGATTCTTAAGGACTGCAAAGCTACTGGAATGAGATTCTTGAGGACTGCAAAGCTACTGGACTGAGATTCTTTAGAGCTGCAAAGCTACCGGACTGAAATTCTTTAGGGCTACAAAGCTACTGGACTGACATTCTTTAGGACTGCAAAGCTACTGGACTGAGATTCTTCAGGACTGCAAAGCTACTGGACTGAGATTCTTCAGAACTGCAAAGCTACTGGACTGAGATTCTTAAGGACTGCAAAGCCAATTAATGGACTGACATTCTTCAGGACTGCAAAGCTACCAGACTAAGATTCTTCAGGACTGCAAAGCTACCGGAATGAGATTCTACAGGACTGCAAAGCTACTGGACTGAGATTCTTCAGGACTGCCAAGCTACTGGAATGAGATTCTTCGGGATTGCAAAGCTACTGGACTGAGATTCTTTAGGACTGCAAAGCTACTGGACTGGGATTTTTCAGGACTGCAAAGCTACTGGACTGAGATTCTACAGGACTGCAAAGCTACTGGACTGGGATTCTTCAGGACTGCAAACCTACTGCACTGAGATTCTACAGGACTGCAAATCTACTGGACTGGGATTCTTCAGGACTGCAAAGCTACTGGAATGAGATTCTTCAGGACTGCAAAGCTACTGGACTGAGATTC
This sequence comes from Macrostomum hystrix, assembly GCA_950097015.1. Lineage (NCBI taxonomy): Eukaryota > Metazoa > Platyhelminthes > Macrostomidae > Macrostomum > Macrostomum hystrix. Next base: position 35,337,843 of record CATNEN010000038.1, on the reverse strand, counting down.
TTCAGAACTGCAAAGCTACTGGACTAAATTCTTCAGGACTGCAAAGCTACAGGACTGAGATTCTTCAGGACTGCAAAGCTACTGGACTGGGATTCTTCAGGACTGCAAAGCTACTGGACTGAGATTCTACAGGACTGCAAAGCTACTGGATTGGGATTCTTCAGGACTGCAAAGCTACTGGACTGAGATTCTTTAGGACTGCAAAGTTACTGGACCGAGATTCTTCAGGACTGGAAAGCTACTGGACTGAGATTCTTCAGGACTGCAAAGCTACTGGACTGAGATTCTTCAGGACTGGAAAGCTACTGGACTGGGATTTTTCAGGACTGCAAAGCTACTGGACTGAGATTCTACAGGACTGCAAAGCTACTGGACTGGGATTCTTCAGGACTGCAAACCTACTGGACTGAGATTCTTCAGGACTGCAAATCTACTGGACTGGGATTCTTCAGGACTGCAAAGCTACTGGAATGAGATTCTTCAGGACTGCAAAGCTACTGGACTGAGATTCTTCAGAACTGCAAAGCTACTGGACTAAATTCTTCAGGACTGCAAAGCTACAGGACTGAGATTCTTCAGGACTGCAAAGCTACTGGACTGGGATTCTTCAGGACTGCAAAGCTACTGGACTGAGATTCTACAGGACTGCAAAGCTACTGGATTGGGATTCTTCAGGACTGCAAAGCTACTGGACTGAGATTCTTTAGGACTGCAAAGTTACTGGACCGAGATTCTTCAGGACTGGAAAGCTACTGGACTGAGATTCTTCAGGACTGCAAAGCTACTGGACTGAGAATCTTCAGGACTGGAAAGCTACTGGACTGGGATTTTTCAGGACTGCAAAGCTACTGGACTGAGATTCTACAGGACTGCAAAGCTACTGGACTGGGATTCTTCAGGACTGCAAACCTACTGGACTGAGATTCTACAGGACTGCAAATCTACTGGACTGGGATTCTTCAGGACTGCAAAGCTACTGGAATGAGATTCTTCAGGACTGCAAAGCTACTGGAATGAGATTCTTAAGGACTGCAAAGCTACTGGAATGAGATTCTTCAGGACTGCAAAGCTACTGGACTGAGATTCTTAAGGACTGCAAAGCTACTGGAATGAGATTCTTGAGGACTGCAAAGCTACTGGACTGAGATTCTTTAGAGCTGCAAAGCTACCGGACTGAAATTCTTTAGGGCTGCAAAGCTACTGGACTGACATTCTTTAGGACTGCAAAGCTACTGGACTGAGATTCTTCAGGACTGCAAAGCTACTGGACTGAGATTCTTCAGAACTACAAAGCTACTGGACTGAGATTCTTAAGGACTGCAAAGCCAATTAATGGACTGACATTCTTTAGGACTGCAAAGCTACCAGACTGAGATTCTTCAGGACTGCAAAGCTACCGGAATGAGATTCTACAGGACTGCAAAGCTACTGGACTGAGATTCTTCAGGACTGCCAAGCTACTGGAATGAGATTCTTCGGGATTGCAAAGCTACTGGACTGAGATTCTTTAGGACTGCAAAGCTACTGGACTGGGATTTTTCAGGACTGCAAAGCTACTGGACTGAGATTCTACAGGACTGCAAAGCTACTGGACTGGGATTCTTCAGGACTGCAAACCTACTGGACTGAGATTCTACAGGACTGCAAATCTACTGGACTGGGATTCTTCAGGACTGCAAAGCTACTGGAATGAGATTCTTCAGGACTGCAAAGCTACTGGACTGAGATTCTTCAGAACTGCAAAGCTACTGGACTAAATTCTTCAGGACTGCAAAGCTACAGGACTGAGATTCTTCAGGACTGCAAAGCTACTGGACTGGGATTCTTCAGGACTGCAAAGCTACTGGACTGAGATTCTTCAGGACTGCAAAGCTACTGGATTGGGATTCTTCAGGACTGCAAAGCTACTGGACTGAGATTCTTTAGGACTGCAAAGTTACTGGACCGAGATTCTTCAGGACTGGAAAGCTACTGGACTGAGATTCTTCAGGACTGCAAAGCTACTGGACTGAGATTCTTCAGGACTGGAAAGCTACTGGACTGGGATTTTTCAGGACTGCAAAGCTACTGGACTGAGATTCTACAGGACTGCAAAGCTACTGGACTGGGATTCTTCAGGACTGCAAACCTACTGGACTGAGATTCTACAGGACTGCAAATCTACTGGACTGGGATTCTTCAGGACTGCAAAGCTACTGGAATGAGATTCTTCAGGACTGCAAAGCTACTGGAATGAGATTCTTAAGGACTGCAAAGCTACTGGAATGAGATTCTTCAGGACTGCAAAGCTACTGGACTGAGATTCTTAAGGACTGCAAAGCTACTGGAATGAGATTCTTGAGGACTGCAAAGCTACTGGACTGAGATTCTTTAGAGCTGCAAAGCTACCGGACTGAAATTCTTTAGGGCTGCAAAGCTACTGGACTGACATTCTTTAGGACTGCAAAGCTACTGGACTGAGATTCTTCAGGACTGCAAAGCTACTGGACTGAGATTCTTCAGAACTGCAAAGCTAATTAATGGACTGACATTCTTCAGGACTGCAAAGCTACCGGACTGAGATTCTTCAGGACTGCAAAGCTACTGGACTGAGATTCTTCAGGACTGCAAAGCTACTGGACTGAGTTTCTTCAGGACTGCAAAGCTACTGGACTGAGATTCTTCAGAACTGCAAAGCTACTGGACTGAGATTCTTCGGGATTGCAAAGCTACTGGAGTGAGATTCTTCAGGACTGCAAAGCTACTGGACTTAAATTCTTTAAGGCTGCAAACCTACTGGACTGAGATTCTTCAGGACTGCAAAGCTACTGGACTGAGATTCTTCAGGACTGCAAAGCTACTGGACTGAGATTCTTAAGGACTGCAAAGCTACTGGAATGAGATTCTTGAGGACTGCAAAGCTACTGGACTGAGATTCTTTAGAGCTGCAAAGCTACCGGACTGAAATTCTTTAGGGCTGCAAAGCTACTGGACTGACATTCTTTAGGACTGCAAAGCTACTGGACTGAGATTCTTCAGGACTGGAAAGCTACTGGACTGAGATTCTTCAGAACTGCAAAGCTAATTAATGGACTGACATTCTTCAGGACTGCAAAGCTACCGGACTGAGATTCTTCAGGACTGCAAAGCTACTGGACTGAGATTCTTCAGGACTGCAAAGCTACTGGACTGAGTTTCTTCAGGACTGCAAAGCTACTAGACTGAGATTCTTCTAGACAGCAAAGCTACTGGACTGAGATTCTTCAGAACTGCAAAGCTACTAGACTGAGATTCTTCTAGACTGCAAAGCTACTGGACTGAGATTCTTTAGAACTGCAAAGCTACTGGACTGAGATTCTTCGGGATTGCAAAGCTACTGGAGTGAGATTCTTCAGGACTGCAAAGCTACTGGACTTAAATTCTTTAAGGCTGCAAACCTACTGGACTGAGATTCTTCAGGACTGCAAACCTACTGGACTGAGATTCTTCAGGACTGCAAACCTACTGGACTGAAATTCTTCAGGACTGCAAAGCTACAGGACAGAGATTCTTCAGGACTGCAAAGCTACCGGACTATGATTCTTGAGGACTGCAAAGCTACTGGACTGAAATTCTGCAGGACTGCAAAGCTAATGGACAGAGATTCTTCAGGACTGCAAAGCTACTGGACTGAGATTCTTCACGACTGCAAAGCTACTGGACTGGGATTCTTCAGGACTGCAAAGCTACTGGACTGAAATTCTTGAGGACTGCAAAGCTACTGGACTGAGATTCTTCAGGACTGCAAAGCTACTGGACTGAGATTCTTCAGGACTGCAAAGCTACTGGACTGAGATTCTTCAGGACTGCAAAGCTACTGGACTGAGATTCTTGAGGACTGCAAAGCTACTGGACTGAGATTCTTTAGGACTGCTAAGCTACTGGACTGAGATTCTTCAGGACTGCAAAGCTACTGGACTGAGATTCTTCAGGACTGCAAAGCTACTGGACTGAGATTCTTCAGAACTGCAAAGCTACTGGACTAAATTCTTCAGGACTGCAAAGCTACAGGACTGAGATTCTTCAGGACTGCAAAGCTACTGGACTGAGATTCTTTAGGACTGCAAAGCTACTGGACTGAGATTCTACAGGACTGCAAAGCTACTGGATTGGGATTCTTCAGGACTGCAAAGCTACTGGACTGAGATTCTTCAGGACTGCAAAGTTACTGGACCGAGATTCTTCAGGACTGGAAAGCTACTGGACTGAGATTCTTCAGGACTGCAAAGCTACTGGACTGAGATTCTTGAGGACTGCAAAGCTACTGGACTGAGATTCTTTAGAGCTGCAAAGCTACCGGACTGAAATTCTTTAGGGCTGCAAAGCTACTGGACTGACATTCTTTAGGACTGCAAAGCTACTGGACTGAGATTCTTCAGGACTGCAAAGCTACTGGACTGAGATTCTTCAGAACTGCAAAGCTAATTAATGGACTGACATTCTTCAGGACTGCAAAGCTACCGGACTGAGATTCTTCAGGACTGCAAAGCTACTGGACTGAGATTCTTCAGGACTGCAAAGCTACTGGACTGAGTTTCTTCAGGACTGCAAAGCTACTAGACTGAGATTCTTCTAGACTGCAAAGCTACTGGACTGAGATTCTTCAGAACTGCAAAGCTACTAGACTGAGATTCTTCTAGACTGCAAAGCTACTGGACTGAGATTCTTCAGAACTGCAAAGCTACTGGACTGAGATTTTTCGGGATTGCAAAGCTACTGGAGTGAGATTCTTCAGGACTGCAAAGCTACTGGACTTAAATTCTTTAAGGCTGCAAACCTACTGGACTGAGATTCTTCAGGACTGCAAACCTACTGGACTGAGATTCTTCAGGACTGCAAACCTACTGGACTGAAATTCTTCAGGACTGCAAAGCTACTGGACTGAGATTCTTCAGGACTGCAAAGCTACCGGACTATGATTCTTGAGGACTGCAAAGCTACTGGACTGAAATTCTACAGGACTGCAAAGCTACTGGACAGAGATTCTTCAGGACTGCAAAGCTACTGGACTGAGATTCTTGAGGACTGCAAAGCTACTGGACTGGGATTCTTAAGGACTGCAAAGCTACTGGACTGAAATTCTTGAGGACTGCAAAGCTACTGGACTGAGATTCTTCAGGACTGCAAAGCTACTGGACTGAGATTCTTCAGGACTGCAAAACTACTGGACTGAGATTCTTCAGGACTGCAAAGCTACTGGACTGAGATTCTTGAGGACTGCAAAGCTACTGGACTGAGATTCTTTAGGACTGCAAAGCTACTGGACTGAGATTCTTCAGGACTGCAAAGCTACTGGACTGAGATTCTTCAGGACTGCAAAGCTACTGGACTGAGATTCTTCAGAACTGCAAAGCTACTGGACTAAATTCTTCAGGACTGCAAAGCTACAGGACTGAGATTCTTCAGGACTGCAAAGCTACTGGACTGAGATTCTTCAGGACTGCAAAGCTACTGGACTGAGATTCTACAGGACTGCAAAGCTACTGGATTGGGATTCTTCAGGACTGCAAAGCTACTGGACTGAGATTCTTCAGGACTGCAAAGTTACTGGACCGAGATTCTTCAGGACTGCAAAGCTACTGGACTGAGATTCTTCAGGACTGCAAAGCTACTGGACTGAGATTCTTCAGGACTGCAAAGCTACTGGACTGAGATTCTTCAGGACTGCAAAGCTACTGGACTGAGATTCTTGAGGACTGCAAAGCTACTGGACTGAGATTCTTTAGGACTGCAAAGCTACTGGACTGAGATTCTTCAGGACTGCAAAGCTACTGGACTGAGATTCTTCAGGACTGCAAAGCTACTGGACTGAGATTCTTCAGAACTGCAAAGCTACAGGACTGAGATTCTTCAGGACTGCAAAGCTACAGGACTGAGATTCTTCAGGACTGCAAAGCTACTGGACTGAGATTCTTCAGGACTGCAAAGCTACTGGACTGAGATTCTACAGGACTGCAAAGCTACTGGATTGGGATTCTTCAGGACTGCAAAGCTACTGGACTGAGATTCTTCAGGACTGCAAAGTTACTGGACCGAGATTCTTCAGGACTGCAAAGCTACTGGACTGAGATTCTTCAGGACTGCAAAGCTACTGGACTGAGATTCTTCAGGACTGGAAAGCTACTGGACTGAGATTCTTCAGGACTGCAAAGCTACTGGACTGAGATTCTTCAGAACTGCAAAGCTACTGGACTAAATTCTTCAGGACTGCAAAGCTACAGGACTGAGATTCTTCAGGACTGCAAAGCTACTGGACTGAGATTCTTCAGAACTGCAAAGCTACTGGACTAAATTCTTCAGGACTGCAAAGCTACTGGATTGAGATTCTTCAGGACTGCAAAGCTACTGGACTGAGATTCTTAAGGACTGCAAAGCCAATTAATGGACTGACATTCTTCAGGACTGCAAAGCTACCAGACTGAGATTCTTCAGGACTGCAAAGCTACCGGAATGAGATTCTACAGGACTGCAAAGCTACTGGACTGAGATTCTTCAGGACTGCAAAGCTACTGGAATGAGATTCTTCGGGATTGCAAAGCTACTGGACTGAGATTCTTTAGGACTGCAAAGCTACTGGACTGGGATTTTTCAGGACTGCAAAGCTACTGGACTGAGATTCTACAGGACTGCAAAGCTACTGGACTGGGATTCTTCAGGACTGCAAACCTACTGGACTGAGATTCTACAGGACTGCAAATCTACTGGACTGGGATTCTTCAGGACTGCAAAGCTACTGGAATGAGATTCTTCAGGACTGCAAAGCTACTGGAATGAGATTCTTAAGGACTGCAAAGCTACTGGAATGAGATTCTTCAGGACTGCAAAGCTACTGGACTGAGATTCTTAAGGACTGCAAAGCTACTGGAATGAGATTCTTGAGGACTGCAAAGCTACTGGACTGAGATTCTTTAGAGCTGCAAAGCTACTGGACTGAGATTCTTCAGGACTGCAAAGCTACTGGACTGAGATTCTTCTGAACTGCAAAGCTACTGGACTGAGATTCTTCAGGACTGCAAAGCTACTGGACTGAGATTCTACAGGACTGCAAAGCTACTGGACTGGGATTCTTCAGGACTGCAAAGCTACTGGAATGAGATTCTTCAGGACTGCAAAGTTACTGGACCGAGATTCTTAAGTACTGCAAAGCTACTGGAATGAGATTCTTCAGGACTGCAAAGCTACTGGATTGAGATTCTTCAGGACTGCAAAGCTACTGGACTGAGATTCTTAAGGACTGCAAAGCCAATTAATGGACTGACATTCTTCAGGACTGCAAAGCTACCAGACTGAGATTCTTCAGGACTGCAAAGCTACCGGAATGAGATTCTACAGGACTGCAAAGCTACTGGACTGAGATTCTTCAGGACTGCAAAGCTACTGGAATGAGATTCTTCGGGATTGCAAAGCTACTGGACTGAGATTCTTTAGGACTGCAAAGCTACTGGACTGGGATTTTTCAGGACTGCAAAGCTACTGGACTGAGATTCTACAGGACTGCAAAGCTACTGGACTGGGATTCTTCAGGACTGCAAACCTACTGGACTGAGATTCTACAGGACTGCAAATCTACTGGACTGGGATTCTTCAGGACTGCAAAGCTACTGGAATGAGATTCTTCAGGACTGCAAAGCTACTGGAATGAGATTCTTAAGGACTGCAAAGCTACTGGAATGAGATTCTTCAGGACTGCAAAGCTACTGGACTGAGATTCTTAAGGACTGCAAAGCTACTGGAATGAGATTCTTGAGGACTGCAAAGCTACTGGACTGAGATTCTTTAGAGGTGCAAAGCTACCGGACTGAAATTCTTTAGGGCTGCAAAGCTACTGGACTGACATTCTTTAGGACTGCAAAGCTACTGGACTGAGATTCTTCAGGACTGCAAAGCTACTGGACTGAGATTCTTCAGAACTGCAAAGCTAATTAATGGACTGACATTCTTCAGGACTGCAAAGCTACCGGACTGAGATTCTTCAGGACTGCAAAGCTACTGGACTGAGATTCTTCAGGACTGCAAAGCTACTGGACTGAGTTTCTTCAGGACTGCAAAGCTACTGGACTGAGATTCTTCAGAACTGCAAAGCTACTGGACTGAGATTCTTCGGGATTGCAAAGCTACTGGAGTGAGATTCTTCAGGACTGCAAAGCTACTGGACTTAAATTCTTTAAGGCTGCAAACCTACTGGACTGAGATTCTTCAGGACTGCAAACCTACTGGACTTAGATTCTTCAGGACTGCAAACCTACTGGACTGAAATTCTTCAGGACTGCGAAGCTACTGAACAGAGATTCTTCAGGACTGCAAAGCTACCGGACTATGATTCTTGAGGACTGCAAAGCTACTGGACTGAAATTCTACAGGACTGCAAAGCTACTGGACAGAGATTCTTCAGGACTGCAAAGCTACCGGACTATGATTCTTGAGGACTGCAAAGCTACTGGACTGAGATTCTTCACGACTGCAAAGCTACTGGACTGGGATTCTTCAGGCCTGCAAAGCTACCGGACTAAAATTCTATAGGACTGCAAAGCTACTGGAATGAGATTCTTCAGGACTGCAAAGCTACTGGACTGAGATTCTTCAGGACTGCAAAGCTACTGGACTGAGATTCTTCTGAACTGCAAAGCTACTGGACTGAGATTCTTAAGGACTGCAAAGCTACTGGACTGAGATTCTTTAGGACTGCAAAGCTACTGGACTGAGATTCTTCAGGACTGCAAAGCTACTGGACTGAGATTCTTCAGGACTGCAAAGCTACTGGACTGAGATTCTTCAGAACTGCAAAGCTACTGGACTAAATTCTTCAGGACTGCAAAGCTACAGGACTGAGATTCTTCAGGACTGCAAAGCTACTGGACTGAGATTCTTCAGGACTGCAAAGCTACTGGACTGAGATTCTACAGGACTGCAAAGCTACTGGATTGGGATTCTTCAGGACTGCAAAGCTACTGGAATGAGATTCTTCAGGACTGCAAAGTTACTGGATCGAGATTCTTCAGGACTGGAAAGCTACTGGACTGAGATTCTTCAGGACTGCAAAGCTACTGGACTGAGATTCTTCAGGACTGGAAAGCTACTGGACTGAGATTCTTCAGGACTGCAAAGCTACTGGACTGAGATTCTTAAGGACTGCAAAGCCAATTAATGGACTGACATTCTTCACGACTGCAAAGCTACCTGACTGAGATTCTTCAGGACTGCAAAGCTACCGGAATGAGATTCTACAGGACTGCAAAGCTACTGGACTGAGATTCTTCAGGACTGCAAAGCTACTGGAATGAGATTCTTCGGGATTGCAAAGCTACTGGACTGAGTTTCTTCAGGACTGCAAAGCTACTAGACTGAGATTCTTCTAGACTGCAAAGCTACTGGACTGAGATTCTTCAGAACTGCAAAGCTACTGGACTGAGATTCTTCAGGATTGCAAAGCTACTGGAGTGAGATTCTTCAGGACTGCAAAGCTACTGGACTTAAATTCTTTAAGGCTGCAAACCTACTGGACTGGGATTCTTCAGGACTGCAAACCTACTGGAGTGAGATTCTTCAGGACTGCAAACCTACTGGACTGAGATTCTTCAGGACTGCAAAGCTACTGGACTGAGTTTCTTCAGGACTGCAAAGCTATTAGACTGAGATTCTTCTAGACTGCAAAGCTACTGGACTGAGATTCTTCAGAACTGCAAAGCTACTCGACTGAGATTCTTCGGGATTGCAAAGCCAATGGAGTGAGATTCTTCAGGACTGCAAAGCTACTGGACTTAAATTCTTTAAAGCTGCAAACCTACTGGACTGAGATTCTTCAGGACTGCAAACCTACTGGACTGAGATTCTTCAGGACTGCAAACCTACTGGACTGAAATTCTACAGGACTGCAAAGCTACTGGACAGAGATTCTTCAGGACTGCAAAGCTACCGGACTGAAATTCTTGAGGACTGCAAAGCTACTGGACTGAGATTCTTCAGGACTGCAAATCTACTGGACTGAGATTCTTCAGGACTGCAAAGCTACTGGACTGAGTTTCTTCAGGACTGCAAAGCTACTAGACTGAGATTCTTCTAGACTGCAAAGCTACTGGACTGAGATTCTTCAGAACTGCAAAGCTACTGGACTGAGATTCTTCGGGATTGCAAAGCTACTGGAGTGAGATTCTTCAGGACTGCAAAGCTACTGGACTTAAATTCTTTAAGGCTGCAAACCTACTGGACTGAGATTCTTCAGGACTGCAAACCTACTGGACTGAGTTTCTTCAGGACTGCAAAGCTATTAGACTGAGATTCTTCTAGACTGCAAAGCTACTGGACTAAGATTCTTCGGGATTGCAAAGCCACTGGAGTGAGATTCTTCAGGACTGCAAAGCTACTGGACTTAAATTCTTTAAAGCTGCAAACCTACTGGACTGAGATTCTTCAGGACTGCAAACCTACTAGACTGAGATTCTTCAGGACTGCAAACCTACTGGACTGAAATTCTACAGGACTGCAAAGCTACTGGACAGAGATTCTTCAGGACTGCAAAGCTACCGGACTATGATTCTTGAGGACTGCAAAGCTACTGGACTGAGATTCTTTAGGACTGCAAAGCTACTGGACTGGGATTCTTCAGGACTGCAAAGCTACCGGACTGAAATTCTTGAGGACTGCAAAGCTACTGGACTGAGATTCTTCAGGACTGCAAAGCTACTGGACTGAGATTCTTCAGGACTGCAAAGCTACTGGACTGAGATTCTTCAGGACTGCAAAGCTACTGGACTGAGATTCTTGAGGACTGCAAAGCTACTGGACTGAGATTCTTTAGGACTGCAAAGCTACTGGACTGAGATTCTTCAGGACTGCAAAGCTACTGGACTGAGATTCTTCAGGACTGCAAAGCTACTGGACTGAGATTCTTCAGAACTGCAAAGCTACTGGACTAAATTCTTCAGGACTGCAAAGCTACAGGACTGAGATTCTTCAGGACTGCAAAGCTACTGGACTGAGATTCTTCAGGACTGCAAAGCTACTGGACTGAGATTCTTCAGGACTGCAAAGCTACTGGACTGAGATTCTTCAGAACTGCAAAGCTACTGGACTAAATTCTTCAGGACTGCAAAGCTACAGGACTGAGATTCTTCAGGACTGCAAAGCTACTGGACTGAGATTCTTCAGGACTGCAAAGCTACTGGACTGAGATTCTACAGGACTGCAAAGCTACTGGACTGGGATTCTTCAGGACTGCAAAGCTACTGGAATGAGATTCTTCAGGACTGCAAAGTTACTGGACCGAGATTCTTAAGTACTGCAAAGCTACTGGAATGAGATTCTTCAGGACTGCAAAGCTACTGGACTGAGATTCTTCAGGACTGGAAAGCTACTGGACTGAGATTCTTCAGGACTGCAAAGCTACTGGACTGAGATTCTTAAGGACTGCAAAGCCAATTAATGGACTGACATTCTTCAGGACTGCAAAGCTACCGGAATGAGATTCTACAGGACTGCAAAGCTACTGGACTGAGATTCTTCAGGACTGCAAAGCTACTGGACTGAGATTCTTCAGGACTGCAAAGCTACTGGACTGAGATTCTTCAGGACTGCAAAGCTACTGGACTGAGATTCTACAGGACTGCAAAGCTACTGGACTGGGATTCTTCAGGACTGCAAACCTACTGGACTGAGATTCTACAGGACTGCAAAGCTACTGGACTGAGATTCTTTAGGACTGCAAAGCTACTGGACTGAGATTGCGCTTTTGTCTACTGCAGCTCTTGTTTTTAGGCTTGTGATACATGACTCACAGCGCAGTAAGTTCCTTCCAGTATGCCGGTTTTACTGTCAACACTATCGCAAATAAAGCAGGAATAGCACTTGACGGCGTTGGTTTCAGCGATGCAAACTAAAATGTTGAATTTCGTGCTAGCAAGCTTTTTTTATGAAAGCTTAATTTCAAAATTGAAAATGGAAAAAATAATGATATCGACTCGACTAACTTGCAGACAGTATTCCGATCCACAGTATTGAACGAAGTTTCAACATTTTTTTAGCTTCCAGTAAGGCTTGAAGAATGGTTGACGAAATATGCGTTGCCGTTACAAAACTTAGCGGTACCGGAATGACTGATGAACTGATGAAATATTGCTTTGTCTTGATGCCAAATTCAAGGCAAGAAACGACAGCAAGTTTAACACTGGAGAACATATTTCTTAATCGTTTGTTCGGTCCATTTGAGCCGTCTGAAATACTGAGAGATTTCTATGGGCAAGACTGCTACTTGGTCAAATTTAAGACTACTCGAGTGTTTTAAGTAAAAAAGTTTAAAATCTCACAGTACACATCCTGTACTGTGAGATTTTCTACACATCCTCTACACAAGGAAGGTGCAAGCCCTAGTGCTGCATTTATCAAAAATCTTACGCAAGACTTCCTCTCCGCGGAGACAGCCCTACCTCCAATTAGACGCGGGGCGCCGATTGTCTCGAAGACCTCATTTTCCTGGTCGGACATTTCGACCAAAAGAGGGACGAGGATTTTGCTTGTCAGAGAGGGGGGTGACGCTAAACAGCGACAATGGGGAAAAGAAGGAGGCGGGGTTGAGCACTGCTCAGAGCACGACTTGGGGTCGTGAAAAGGGAAAGAGCCTGACGACCTTGCGTCACCTCTACGTTAATGAACGATAAGGAGAATTCCTAGGCCCCAATAAACAACACTGCGATGCAGTGGTCGATAAGGGTAACAAAGAATAAATAAATAAGAAAAGAAATAGGGCCCGGGGACCTGGCTAGCTTTGCTTCCAGTCTTGGCCATCAACAACTGCTCGCGCGCACTCAAGCTTGGGACATAGAAGTCTAGGTTTTAACTTAGCACTCGTTCTGCAACCCTATAGCGACCTGTTACACTATAGGTACAGCCTGCCCAGAGTGAACGGCGGATCTAGGACTAGCCGGATTTACTGCGTAGGGCAGATTTACCACATCACTCTCATGCCACCTGCTTCTGTAGACTATGGAGTGCTCTGTCCTAGGCCTTGGCCTACCCACCCCACCTCAGAAAGCACACGACTCAATAGAGCACACAAGGAAGGGATAATCCCCGACTCGCTCGGCGGAGTCATCGTTTCCCGGCTGCATTGCCAGGGGCTCCCCTCGCGATTTACGAGACCGTGGAATCCAGGATCCATAAGCCTGGGAACTCGCTCGGTTAGGAGGCCGTAGGGACAATGCCCGGTCCTCTGTTTAGCCTCTCCAAGACTCCCTTTACACTAAGAGAGTCGTGCCGACTAGATTCTAGCCTGTCCTTAGGGTCCAAAAAAGCCTAAGCACAGCTTCGGGGCGCAGCTGTATTCGCGTGTCGTTAGACTCGCGGCTGCCTAACTGGGTTGCGGTTGGGTTCCGGATCCCAGCTTCCTAACAGGTCCTCACCTAAGTCAGACTTGGTCAAAGTTATGCGGCACTTTCGGACCCAGGTACGCAGGCCTCCCGCGACACCAATAGCCAGCGTTCATACTAGAGACCCATCAGACAGCCCGTGGCATCCTACGGTAACCGCATAACCCGAAGACACTAACATGAAATCCACTCACACAGCCTACTCATAGTAGTAAGTCACAAATCAGAATTTTGAAACTCAAACAATAAGCCTGTATTAAATTGAAAATTAAAATGCCACGATTTCGAAAATTTGAATGACAGTCAACTGAATTAAAATTCTGCACTCTAGAGATAAGATTTCGCATACAGAAATAATGAATTTAGAAGGAGCCCTTTCGACTAGCTACCACATAAATCTGCTGCGCTATACTAAAACTGAAATGTTCAAGTTTGATTCGCGCCGTTTCTAGATCCCACCCCGGTGCCACCCAAGGTTGCCCCTCACAGTCCCCATGGGGCCCCTAGCATGCCGGCGGTGCAGCCCCTAGATGGCCCCCCCAGGGGCCCTCGTTCGCGAACCACTATAGATTTTCACTGTATTGGCGCCGAGTAATGTTAGCATGAGTTTCAGTTTCACCCCTTTTGTCGTGTCTGGATATAAAATTGATTGAATACATGTACCTAATGCACACAACAGCAATACTTTCACTGACAGAATATTTTTATAAACCACGCCACACAGCATGTCATCAGTGCACAAAATGAGAAATTATAAACAAACCACTTGAAAACAAATCACAAGTAGATAGAGTTTTGCTCGTGCAAAACAATTTAGTACAGATTTCAATTCCAATGTAACCTTGTCTCATGTTCTATATATTAAACTAAATTTTCACATTTTCAACAACAGGATAAAAATAACGAATTAATATTTAAATTATTAAGTACTGGTCCAGTATAGTAAAGGAATTTAAGATTTAAGTTTGTTATGAAAAACCTTTGTTGAACCATATAGCATCGATAAGGTTAAACTTGGCCTTTAACCATTGTTATTATAAATAGGGAGATGTTTTCAAAAGTGCAATTTTGAAAACAAGAGTTCAGTTTTAGTATATAGCATTTGAAATGCAACTTTTAGGGATTAAAACTTATTTTCAGAGAAGTAAAATTACCCACATGAATTATTTTGTGCAAACTAATTAGCACACAATAACAGAGCATACAAGAAAAAATTGTCAAATGTTACAGCAGCAAAATCGAAAAATACATTTGGTATGCTTAAAATGAATATTTAAATGCTTGCATGTAATATTTCCAAAGTAACAGGAAAAACACAATAGACGTATCAAGCTTTTTTTTATCCTAATGTACATTTTATCCATCCATGCACTTTAAGAAATAAGCTGAAATGGCTACCAATTGTTCTTACAAAATGTATGCTATGTATGCTAGCTTAATTTAATATAATTAGCATTCACTTTAACATAAGTAACAAATGAAAATATTATAAGAAATAGATTGAAAATTGACATATTTCATGTTCACAAGACACAAAATTCTACGCACTTATAACATGAAATATTCAATAACTGCAAGCAGATCTGACAGTTTGTTTAAATCATACTCATATAGAACAGAATCTACTTTTGTTTTTAACTCAGATTTCGAGCCTTGTTTCTTTTGCTCGCTTTGCTTTAGTCCTAGAGGTCTTCTGTCAAACTCAAGTCTCATTTGTTAATAAATAACTAGACTCAAAAAACGGTGCACAACAAAACCACAAAAAATAATTGCAAAAATGGAACAGGGTGATACAACGCTATAGAAAAATGATGAAAAATAAAGTCCTCAGGTCAATCAGAATCACTTTCAATCCTTGGATGAAGTAATTTTCAAGAGCAGCGTTGCTGAGTCCTGCGAGAATGTTCTCCCTCATTCTCAACCATTAGATTCGCCGTATGACAAAGAGCGAACTTGTCTCTTGTTGTGCCCACCAAGTCTGTAGCGAGAATTTTTCAAAGCTGCAGCAACAGCCTTCCTCACTGCTTTGTCATCTGCGTTAGGATGGACCTTGTGGGTTGCATCTCGAACTAATTCTTCCAAGGGCCCAGCAAACATATTTTTGATCTCAGTATCAGTTTGATTAAAATCGCACTGAAGCCAGTTTGACAGAATGAAGACTATCATGTTTTGCATAATTTTGTTAAGATTGTTACAATATATAAGGTATGCATGAATTTTGTATATTATAATCTCTGAAGTCTCTGTAATATTTACTTGAAATCTAAAGATATACAAATAAGATTCATTTAATTTCTAAAAAATATAGTTTGAACTTAATCATTTGGGATCTTGAATAATACTAATTTGGGAGCTTATATATTTTAAGCAAAACTACAAGCTCATTTTAATATGACAACATTTATTGACAAAATCTATTTTGAAGCTAGGGATAGCTAGATTATTGTCAATAGATTATTGACAAAATCTATTTTGAAGCTAGGGATAGCTAAAATTTTGATCATTTTTTCAAATTTCAAATTTTCAAACTTTTCAAATTTAGGCCTCTCTTGCCTTTGAAGAATTTTGCACTTAGTGACTTTGCCAAATACAAATCATTCTTTTCAGATTTACCTTTACTTTGATTTGTAGCTTAACATGCAAACTTAAGTCTAAATTTGTAGTACAAAATAGTTTACATGTAATGTAATGCGTATTCTTAAAAGTATGCCTAATTTAGCATAGACTATAGTCAGGAAGGCCAATGGCAATAGGATAGAAAATTCCATTTCACATGAAGGATCCCTGGTACATTCTTTGCACAATCATTGTATATAACAATGTTCCTGGTGCATGTGATACAAAACCATGGCATATACTATGGTTCTTGGCACATGCAGTGCAAAAGCAAGGGGTATACCATGGCATGGCTCCTTTCTAAGAAGCAACACATAGAAACACTGAGAAACAGTATTATATACGACACAGACAATGCACATATAGCACAAAATAGCACACAGATTGACCTTCAAAGCCTAGAAAAATAAATCAAGAATGATAGCCAATGAAACTGGTTGCTTCAAAATATCAACTGAGGGCATAGATAGATAGCTTAACTAGCAAACTTTTCAAACAAACAATCTAGCTAGTCTATTTTTATTAGGCTAGGCTAGGCCTACCTAACCAGGCTCTGAGGCTCAGCTGCTCAGTAAGTTATAATTTAAATAACAATAAGTTCAGCTACTTGATGCAGTAGGCTAGTAGTAGGCCTAGCAAAGCGTAACCATTTTGTATAAGTAGGCCCTAGGCTTAGCCTTAGGTATAGCAAAAATTATAAGGCCCATAGGCCATGATATTAGGGATCCTAGACACTTCGTCATCTTACAACTTCGTCATCTTACAAATTCGTCATCCAGCCAATTGGCATGCTTTAAAGTTTGGTCAGTTCGTCATCTACTAATAACAAATAAGCAATTAAGCTCGTCATCAATAAAGTGAGGGTAGGGTGGTGGTGGGGCAGAGTCACACACTTCACGTCTTAAAAGGCCAAAAAGAGGTGTCAAAACTGATTTCATTATAAGAGTTGAAAGAAAGGTGCCAACACTATGTGAGGAGGTGGGGAGGGGTGGTTCTGTTCTAACTTTGAAAACTTTTGTTTTATAGATGACAAAGTGTCCACAAGTCTAAGTCTCTTCGTCATCCACCCTCTGAGATATTGGACAGATCGTCATCTGGATGACGAAGTTGTAAGATGACGAAGTGTCCAGGTACCTGATATTAGAATGATAATGACAATAAAGAGAACAGAGCCTGTTTAACAGACCAACTGTTATTCAAATAATATTGGTTGAGAGCTAGAATAGCTATAATATTTCTATTTTATCTGATGAATATCTACTTCTGGGCTACATAATAACCTGTTGCCATGTGCGGGTGCCTTGAAACGTTCGATAAATCGCAGGGTTCAGTTGGAAAAGTAGTGTAAGTAAAACAAAAAATCATGAGAAGTAACTTGAATTTTAAAAAGTAGTAGGCAAAAGTCAAATAATTTGTTTTTTTAGGTTAGTATTTAAGCCACCAATATTTTATATATATGTATTGTTAAAATGCAATTCACGTTTTTTCCTTGTTTAGCGGACGACTGTGGTGTATTTAGCGGGCGACCCCTAAGGGTACAGCCCCTTGAACGCCGACAAATAACCCACAAAGACTTAACTATAAAAGACGCATCTAACAAACATAGAGCATTGATTTATTGTATTATAATACTAAACAATATATATTCTGCAGTTTTCTACTTCCCCTAGTATTCCCCCAATCCCCTAAGAATCCTCTAGCGGCCCCCTAGGATTTTTTCTAGTGGGCCCAAGCCCTTTGTCTTATACGACAAAGACAGCCGCAGATTATTTGTCTGCGGCTGCGTCTAAAAATAATTTAGCCTTGGAGCTCAGGGACCTTCGTGCGAGAGGCAAACACTTTAAACGCTCTACCACCACTCACCTGCTTCATAGCGTTCGCTACTACGAGCGTAGTTATCGGATTCGCCAGGAAAATAATTATGAGCAGTATTTAACTTTAGCAACGCTTTAATCCTTTACTCGTGAAATTTGTCCATTTCAATTGTATTTGCCGGTACACTTACACAATGGAAAAAATTAGTTGCATACAAAAAATATTCGATTGCGGGGCTGTAGAGAAAAAATGGGATTAAATTTGCTAGACTTACAAAAACAAACATTTTATTCTTTAACAGTTTAATCTTATTCTCGATTATACTCCATAAGCACTGTGGTGTTTTAGTCATTATTTTTAGGCTGCACAGAACACGCGGATAAATTGTTTAATAAATCGAAGCCCGGAAACTAGAAAATCATCCATGGGAAATTGCATTAAAGGCTCCAGCTGCTGACAAACTGCTGCAGGATGTTCAGGACAACCGAAGCTATCAGAAGGAACAGAGCACCAGACACTTGATGGCCGGTGTTGCACAGGTCAGTTTGGCAGCAGTAATAATTCTTTTCCTTCTTGCAAACGTGAGCAGCGGTTCGACTGACGCGTTCTCTAAAAATCGCTTTCTGTTTGTTGAAAAGTTGATTCTATTCAGAGGTTACATCGTGATGATTAAAGGATTAGAAATCATATTCATTTGGTGGCAGACTCAAGTCTATGTGCATGGCCTCCCAAAGATTCCAGCACAGGGATCTTGGTGTGGGAGGCAAACGTGCGAACAAATCTCTCCCTCAGCCCCAGATAATGGAAAGTTTAGTTTGACATTTTAACCACGAGCAAAATAAATTTTTGTATTTTTTTGAATCCTTATGACAGGACTGCAAAGCTACTTAACTGAGATTCTTCGGGACTGCAAAGCTACTGGAATGAGATTCTTCAGGACTGCAAAGCTACTTAACTGAGATTCTTCGGGACTGCAAAGCTACTGGACTGAGATTCTTCAGGACTGCAAACTTACTGGACTGAGATTCTTCAGGACTGCAAAGCTACTGGACTGAGATTCTTCAGGACTGCAAAGCTACTGGAATGAGATTCTTCAGGACTGCAAAGCTACTGGACTGAGATTCTTCAGGACTGCGGATCTACTGGACTGAGATTCTTCAGGACTGCAAAGCTACTGGACTGAGATTCTTCAGGACTGCGGATCTACTGGACTGAGATTCTTCAGGGCTGCAAAGCTACGGCACTGAGATTCTTCGGGACTGCAAAGCTACTGGACTGAGATTCTTCAGGACTGCAAACTTACTGGACTGAGATTCTTCAGGAGTGCAAAGCTACTGGACTGAGATTCTTCAGGACTGCAAAGCTACTGGACTGAGATTCTTCAGGACTGCGGATCTACTGGACTGAGATTCTTCAGGACTTCAAAGCTACGGCACTGAGATTCTTCAGGACTGCAAAGCTACTGGAATAAGATGATTAAGGACTGCAATGCTACTGGAATGAGATTCTTCAGGACTGCAAAGCTACTGGATTGAGATTTTTCAGGAAGACGTCCATTGGAGCCATAATTGGAGCCATTATATTTGCAGAGCTATTATATTTGCAGAGCCATTATATTTGCACATCTGTGCAAAAAGTGTCGACACCTCCTGGCATCGTGGTCAGCCCATCAGGCTGCAGATGACCTCGGTTGGCTCGGACGGCCGCGCCTCGGCTGCGGCAGCCAAGATCGGCACATCAGGGACGAGCAGAGGAATAGCGCAGCGCAACCGGCGTGGGCGACTTCGCGGTGCTTCAAGACGCCAGTCGTCCCGGGTCTCTGCCGCTTCTGAATCGGATCCGCAGGGTGGCGCCGTGGCCCATGAGTCCCAACGTCATCTGGCCCTAGCCGTACCAGGTGGTCGCCTGAGGCTCGGCACGCTGAACTGCCGGACCCTGAAGGCCCCCCTGGCGTCGCATTCTGCTCGTCCAGCTGGCCCACGACCTACAGCTGGACCTCATAATGCTGCAGGAGGTCTCTATCGTGGCTGAGCCAGGCCTTCAAAACGAGGACCTTGGAGCCGGATGGAGCCTCTTGTACACGTCGGTAGACGGCCGCGGGCGTGGCGGCGTCGGCGTGCTGATCGGACCGCGTCTTCGGCAGAGCGTGCACTGCGCCCCACTCTCCCCGCGTCTGCTGTGGGTTGACCTGCGCCTGCGCGCTCGCTGCATCCGGCTTTTCTGCGCGTTCGCCCCTACGGCTGCCCACCCGGACGAAGCTCTCGCCTTTTTCGAGTTTCTGGCCGGACAGCTGGAAGACAGCTTGCGGCGCTCCGAGACCTAAACGCGCCGTACGGACCTACCACGTAGGTTCGAGCGATCGCCTTTCGTCACGGGACGCGAGAAAGCCAACACGGATGCGCTGGAGAACCTGCTAGAAAGGCTGGACCTGATGTCAATTCCCGTTTCCGCAAGCCTTCGGCCCGCCTGGTCACCTTCGCGGGCTGCAAGAGGAGACGACGGAACGCGCGTGGGCGGAATGCCACGAGGCGGCTGGCGCAACTCGATCATGTGCTGGTTCGCGCTCGCGAGCACCACCGCGTCATCAACTGCGACACCATGGCTCCGCTGGCTCTCCGTTCTGACCACCGACTTGCTCTGCGACCTGCGGCTCAACGACCCGCTCTACCGACCTCCGAAGCAGCGGCCACGGCGCTACTATCGTGCCTTGTGGGACCCCCGCGTAAAGTACCAATTCGCGGGCGCCTTCGCTGGCGCGCTTGGAAACCAGCGCGAGGCGGAGTATGCCGACATCAGCACTGCCGTGAGAACTGCAGCTGAGAAGACGGTCCCGCTGATGCGACCGGCGGAGCGAACGCAGCCAGTCTGGCAGAGCGATCCAACGATCAGGCAGGCGCGGCTGAAGATCGAGCGACTCCGAAGTTCCCGACGGCCCACTGGTGACGCCGAGGAGGCGCTCGCGCGTCTTTTGGACACGCGGCAGCAGGCCGCAGTCGACGACGCCATCCAGTCAATCGCAGCAGCTGGCCCCGACGTGAGGAGCTGCGCAGTGTGGACGACCGTTCGGACCCTGACGGGGCGCAAGAGGCGTGTGGCGCTAAATCTGACCGGCGACACTCCGGAGGAGCGCAGGAATGAATTGCGCGACTTCTTCGCCGGCATTGAAAACGCACCCTCGCCCCCGCTGCCACCCAGTTTTGCACTGCCGACGGACACGGCCCTGCCAGCTGAGGAGGATTTTCGCACCAGCCCAGTCACCGTGGAGGATGTTGTGCGGTTCGCTCGGAGAACATCTGGCGGCAAGGCGCTCGGCCCCGACGAGGTTCCGGTCGAGGCGCTGCGGCTCCGCTGTGTGGCTTCCCAAGTCACAGGCGCCATGAACCGCGTGCTCGTCGGCGCCCCTGCGCCCACCGAGTGGACCGTAGCACACATCGTGCCGATCCCGAATAAGGCCGGGACAACGCGGAAAGAAGATCACCGAGGGATCTCGCTTATGTCCTGCACCACGAAGCTTTTCAACCGACTGCTTCTCGATCGCCTGCAGTCGATGCAGAACGGGTTCCGGTCGCGGCGCGGTACAGTGACCTAGATCCTCGCACTCCGCCGTGTCATCGAGGAGGCGCGCATGCGCCAGTCAACGCAGATCATAGTGTTTGTCGACTTCCGCAAGGCGTTTTACTCAGTGTCGAGGGCCGCGCTCCCACTCGTCCTTCGTGCCTACCGGGTCCCGGAGCAGCTAGTCGCCGCTATCATGTCGCTGTATCGCGACACGCGTGCTGCTGTGTTACGGCGGACGGCCTGTCCGACCTGTTTGCCACCTCGTCAGGAGTGCTGCGGGGCGACACGCTGGCGCCGTTCCTCTTCGTGCTTCTCCTGTACTGGGTGCTTCGGACTGCGCTCCCCTCGGCTGAAGACGGCTTCCTGCTCCGCAGACGCATGGGTCGCCGCCACGATGAGAAGCGCCTCAAGCTGAAGCTGACGACCTCGCCCTCCTGTCCTCAACTGTCGAAGGTGCCCAGCGCCATATTGACAGGTTGGCTGAGGAGGCATCAAGCGTCAGCCTAGTGATCAACACGCTTAAGACCGAGGTGCTGACCGTGCCGGCTGACATCCCAGAGGACATGACGTGCCGCGGCGCAGACAGGCAGATTATCTCGCTCGCACGCTGCCAGCGGTTCACTTACGTCGGCGGTCTGGTGCCCAACGTGGAAGACGACATCCGGCGGCGCAGAGGACTCGCATGGGCGGCCTAACGTTCGATCCGGGCCGTCCTCCAGTCCACAGCGCAGCCTGACCGCCAGAGGGCTCGGCTGTGGCAGGCGGTGGTCGAGACCGTCCTGCTGTACAACGCCGAGTCGTGGACGCTGACGGCTACGCTGGAGCGGCAGTTGGACTCGGCGCACTCGGGGCTGCTCCGTGCGGCCTTTCAAGCTGACGAGAGCGTCGGGACTAAGTCTCTGTACGAGAGAGCCGATCTGCAACGCCCGTCCACCATCCTGCACCAGCGGCGACTTCGACTAGCGGGCCACGTTATTCGGGCCGAGAGCTACTGCCGCCAGCCCGCCCAGGACGTCC
The DNA here is from genome assembly GCA_950097015.1 of Macrostomum hystrix. Classification (NCBI taxonomy): domain Eukaryota; kingdom Metazoa; phylum Platyhelminthes; family Macrostomidae; genus Macrostomum; species Macrostomum hystrix. Next base: position 35,315,461 of record CATNEN010000038.1, on the reverse strand, counting down.
TGCTGCTCACCCTGCAGGGCCCGTTCAGGCGCGGCCAGGCTCGGACCCGCCGCTACGTCGACTGCCTGCTGAGCGACGCCGGGGCGCCCGACACTGCCACCGGCGCGGACCATGTTCGCGCGCTGGCTCTGCGGCGCACCATCTGACGCTGCCTCCCTGAAATTTGGGGCTAGCGTATTTTGTTGTTGTTGTCACGACTGCAAAGCTACTGGAATAAGATGATTAAGGACTGCAAAGCTACTGGACTGAGATTCTTTAGGACTGCAAAGCTATGGACTGAGATTCTTCAGGGCTGTAAAGCTACCGGAATGAGATTCTTCAGGACTGCAAAGCTATGGACTGAGATTCTTCAGGGCTGCAAAGCTACTGGACTGAGATTGCGCTTTTGTCCACTGCAGCACATGTTTTTAGGTTCGTGATACAAGACTCACAACACAGTAAAGTCCTTCCATTGTGTTGGTTCTACGGTCAATGTCTTCTCTTAGGCAATGTTGGCAGGAATAGCACTTGATGGCGTTGGTTCCAGCGATGCAAACTAAAATGTTGAATTTCGTGCTAGCAAGCTTAATTTATGAAAGCTTAATTTCAAAATTGAAAAAGGAAAAAATAATGATAACGACTTGACTAACTTGCAGACAGTATTCCGATCCACAGTATTGAACGAGGTTTCAACATTTTTTAGCTTCCAGTAAGGCTTGAAGAAAGGTTGACGAAATCTACCTTGCCTTTACAAAACTTAGCGGTACCGGAATGTATATTTCTTGAACGCTTACGAGTGCGTCAATGGGAAAAGCACGAGTGCTTTGGCCATAGACGCACGAGTAAGCGTTCATGAATTTCATTTTTTTTAGAGCTATTCTAACCATAGACAAAATTCATATTAAGAATAAAGTGCGGAGGGAGGAAAAAGAGAGGGGGTTAAAAATAAATGGATTTTTGTGCTTTTTTATTTCACGCCGACATATAAGGTTAATTCATTGTATCATTTTGAAGGGATTTTTAGGGGTATACCAAATGGCCTCCGCTCAAAACGGAGATCTTCAATAATGTTTATTTATAATGTTTATCTGACGTGTTGTGTAACTGTAAAAGATCCAATTCCTTTAGAAGATCACCTTCTGTGGTATCGCCACAGAGCATGTATTCGAGTTCTCCAGCGCTAAGATAAGCAATATCATCTAACAAAGCCTGCATGATGCCCTCTCGTTCAGTGCGCTCATGAACTTCTGTTGAGGAGGCGCCAACGACGTATCTTTGTGACATCTGTATTAACCCGATTCGCTCGCCAGAAGACGCGTCGTAAATTAAAACTCGAATGTAGGATTCATACATCGATTTTTTGTGCTTAACTGGTCTATGGCACTCGTGCGTTGCATTGTATTACGTTGGCTTACTACTTTAGATGGCGCGTTAGATGCACGCTCAGTTAGACTGCAAAAAACAGCATCCAAATCAGTTCAACTGGGAAAAAGCGGTAATCGTTAAAAGTAAAAAAAACGTGCTTTCCTATCCTGACACGTTAGTTACATCTTATCAAGATGAGATATCGCATCCGTAATGACCAAGAGGAAGCCGAGCGTAAGCGAGCATTACGCCGCTCTGAAGAAGCCTGACGGCCCATCCTATTCACCCAACACAATGTTGGGAATGCGTGCCGGACTTTATCGGCACTTTATGAGGCTTCGCTCTTTGGACATTCTCTCTCTGCCGCAATTCCATTCGGCCAATCTGACATTGAAACATGCCTGTAACGAATTCCTGCGTCTTGGAGGAAGAATCAATCATTTCTCGGCCATTGAAATTGGACGACCTGTCTAAACTTAACACCTACTTCGATCGGAGCAGTCCAACCAAACTTCAGGATGAAGTGTATTTCAGCATTCTATATTATTTCGGTAACCGGGGCCGCGAACGGCTCAGAGGACTGACTGCAAAGTCGTTTTCTGAGAAGCGTCTGGCTGAGGGACGAGTGGCCATCGTGCTTCAAGTTGGAACCAGTAAAACTGTCCATGGATCAACGGATTTGAGGCAGAGCGACGACCCAAAGCAAGCAATCATGGTGGCCGGGTCCGATCAGAAATCGTGTCCCGTTGAAGCCTTTCGCGTGTGTTTGCGGAAGATCGAAGCAGTGCCTGGATGGAACGGTTCGGACTTTTTTCTGCGACCGAAGCAGCTGGTTGGCTCGAATGGCCTGTGGTATACGAAACAGGCAATCGAATCAGTACGCTTGGACCAATGCTTAAGCGGATATCTTCCAGTGCCGGGCTGTCGAGAAGCTATACAGCGCACTGTGTTCGACCCACTATAGTCACTGAGCTCCACGAAGAGACAGCATTCTTGCCAAGATGAGCAGCCAGCTGACCGAGTCTCTCGCCGGTCGTGCAACGTACATCGCGCTGTCCCTAGGATGTTTTCGCAAATGCATCAATGTTATTTTCCCTCAGCCAATGAGCGTGCGAGCTCTGTGTTTGATCAATTTATCGATCGCCCTCGTGGAGGGAGGAAAGAGAGAGGGGGTTAAAAATAAATCAAATGCATATAAATAAATTGTTTGCGTGCAGGAACGGAGAGTGTCATTCCTGCACGATGTCCATGTGTAAAACTGTGGATATTTGGCCATAGATTATTTCATTCCTGCACAACTGCCTTCATTCCCGCACGCTGGCTCAAAATAAGAATGAAGTCCTGATGAACTGATGAAATATTGCTTTGGCTTGATGCAAAATTCAAGGCAACAGCAAGTTTAACATTGGAGATCCGGTCCATTTGAGCCGACTGAAGTACTGAGAGATTTCTATGGGCAAGACTGCTACTTATTCGAATTTAAGACTACTCGAGCGTTTTAAGTAAAAAAGTTAAAAATCTCACTGTACTGCAATCGGCTCAAATGGACCAAACCAACGATGAGGAAATATATTCTCCAAGGCTGAAAGGCTGCCACATCACAAGTTGTCTGTGGCACAAAATCATACGCTTGCCTTTAAGATGACCCTCGTACACCCACTCCAAAACTAAAGTTTCTGCTTAATGGCATTCAGCTTTTAGAACTTGCTGCCGTTTCTTGCCTTGAATTTGGCATCAAGCCAAGGCAATATTTCATCAGTTCATCAGTCATTCTGGTAACCGCTAAGTTTTGTAAAGGCAAGGCAGATTTCGTCAACCATTCTTCAAGCCTTACTGGAAGCTAAAAAATGTTGAAACTTCGTTCAATACTGTGGATCGGAATACTGTCTGCAAGTTAGTCAAGTCGTTATCATTATTTTTCTATTTTCAATTTTGAAATTAAGCTTTCATAATTTATGCTTGCTAGCACGAAATTCAACATTTTAGTTTGCATCGCTGGAACCAACGCCGTCAAGTGCTATTCCTGCCAAGATTGCAATAGTGTGGACGAAAAAACCAAAACAATGGAAGGACTTTACTGCTTTGTGAGTCATGTATCACGAACCTAAAAACATGTGCTGCAGTGGACAAAAGCGCAATCTCAGTCCAGTAGCTTCGTAGTCCTAAAGAATCTGAGTCCATAGCTTAATCTGTAGTCCTTAATCATCTTATTCCAGTAGCTTTGCAGTCCTTAATCATCTTATTCCAGTAGCTTTGCAGTCCTTAATCATCTTATTCCAGTAGCTTTGCAGTCCTTAATCATCTTATTCCAGTAGCTTTGCAGTCCTTAATCATCTTATTCCAGTAGCTTTGCAGTCCTGAAGAATCTCAGTCCAGCAGATCCGCAGTCCTGAAGAATCTCAGTCCAGTAGATCCGCAGTCCTGAAGAATCTCAGTTCTGTAGCTTTGCAGTCCTGAAGAATCTCTAAAGAATCTCAGTCCAGTAGCTTTGCAGTCCTGAAGAATCTTAGTCCAGTAGCTTTGCAGTCCTGAAGAATCTCAGTTCATAGCTTTGCAGTCCTGAAGAATCTCAGTTCATAGCTTTGCAGTCCTGAAGAATCTCAGTCCAGTAAGTTTGCAGTCCTGAAGAATCTCAGTCCAGTAAGTTTGCAGTCCTGAAGAATCTCAGTTCTGTAGCTTTGCAGTCCTGAAGAATCTCAGTCCAGTAGCTTTGCAGTCCTGAAGAATCTTAGTCCAGTAGCTTTGCAGTCCTGAAGAATCTCAGTCCATAGCTTTGCAGTCCTGAAGAATCTCAGTCCATAGCTTTGCAGTCCTGAAGAATCTCAGTCCATAGCTTTGCAGTCCTGAAGAATCTCAGTCCATAGCTTTGCAGTCCTGAAGAATCTCAGTCCATAGCTTTGCAGTCCTGAAGAATCTCAGTCCATAGCTTTGCAGTCCTGAAGAATCTCAGTCCATAGCTTTGCAGTCCTGAAGAATCTCATTCTAGTAGCTTTGCAGTCCTGAAGAATCTCAGTCCAGTAGCTTTGCAGTCCCGAAGAATCTCGGTTAAGTAGCTTCGCAGTCCTGTCATTAGGATTTAAAAAAATACAAACTTTTTTTGCTTGTGGTTTAAATATCAAACTAAACTTCTCATTATCTGCGGCTGAGGGAGAGATTTGTTCGCACGTTTGCCTCCCATACCAAGGTCCCTGTGCTGGAATCTTTTGGAGGCCGTGCACATAGACTTGAGTCTGCCACCAAATGAATATGATTTCTAATCCCTATATCTTTCCGATGCAACCTCTGAATAGAATCAATTTTTTAACAATTTAACAAACAGAAAAAGTATAAGATACGATCTGTCGATCGGGGCGCTGTTCGTAACTGCAACAAGATAGAGGGTATCTTTTCATGCTGCCAATCTGACCTGTGCAACACCGGCCATCAAGTGTCTGGTGCTCTGTTCCTTCTGATAGCTTCGGTTGTCCTGACCATCCTGCAGCAGTTTGTCAGCAGCTGGAGCCCATAATGCAATTTCCCATGGATGATTTTCTAGTTTCCGGGCTTCGATTTATTAAACAATTTATCCGCGTGTTCTGTGCAGCCTAAAAAGAATGACTAAAACACTACAGTGCTTATGGAGTATAATCGCGAATAAGATAAAATACTTTTGAAAAAAAATGTTTTTTTGTATGTCTAGCAAATATAAGCCTATTTTTTAGTCTACAGCCCCGCAATAGTAATAGTCTTTTGTGTGCAATAAAAAACTTAGTAAGGCAAACACTAATTTTTCCAACGTGTGAGTGTACCGGCAAATACAATTGAAATGGACAAATACGAATAGATTTCACGAGCTAAGGATTAAAGCGTTGCTAAAGTTAAATACGGCTCATAATTATTTTCCTGGCGAAACCGATAACTACGCTCGTAGTAGCGAACCCTATGAAGCAGGTGAGTGGTGGTAGAGCGGTTAAAGTGTTTGCCTCTCGCACCAAGGTCCCTGAGCTCGATTCCGCGGCGAGGCCACATTATTATTTGGCAGTCAGTGTATTTTATTCGTCAGGCAGTGTACCCTCGCACTGTGCCTTGGAGGTTGGCCCTCAAGGGCGTAATTGCACGACAAGCCTCAAGCCTTCTCTCTACGACTAATGGCGGTCTTGATCCACCTTTCCTTGTGCTTCGAGGCCAGCCAATGGTTAATCCGAGTGGTGACGACGGCGATAGGGGAGGAGAGAGCAGGCAGGGGTCCAGTAGAATATTGCACTTTAAACGAATGAACGAACTTAAAGAACTGTAGATTTGGAGGGATGCAGCCGCTCCAGACAGTTGGAGTGAGTGTACGAGCGTCATCCGAAACGTTCAGCAATGGTATGATTTGATGCCACAGACAACACTTGTGGTGGCAGCATGGAGGAAAGAATAGAATGAAGAAAAAGGGGGGACAAGGATGCTAAAAGTAAAAACTATAGTCGAAACAACAACCGATTAGCATATTTTATATTAAAAAATTCTAGCCAAAAGAACACAATTTAAGAAACAGCCGGCTTAGAAAAACGGAGTTTCCATCAAACTTGGAGCAACGCACTTATATACGGACTGAATGTCTTCATGATGTGCCAGCAGCTCAAGTTTAAGGGCAGCCGGATTGAATGGGCAAGAGCGCTGGACGACCCATCCAGAGCCTCTGGTCGTAATGTGTACTCATGCTTCGGCTCATGAGTGAATGGTTCGACTTAAGGTTTGAGCTAAAATTTTGACCTAAGGTCTCACCGCGCCGCAGGGCTGGAAGGTCCGGTGAGTTTTGTCGGCCATTAGCGGCTTTATCCTATTTTTTTCCAGCGACTTACGGAGTCCAGCACGTCCCAGGACTATGCCAAAAAGCTGACCCCGGTTGGCGACGTAGCTCCTCAGGATTAACGCCAGGGCAACATCGGATCCATCGATGCCCCAAAATCATCCTGCCCCGCCGCCACCAGAGTGGCAGGATCAAAGGGCAAACTGAGAAAGGGCTGAGAAAGGGCTCAGAGACTTGGAATTCCGGCGGCGCAAACAGAAAGCACGGTTGGCTGCGAATTCCGCGCCAACCGCCGCCTCTGTGGAGGGGGCCGGTAACTCTGCGAATATCTCGGAGGAACCGACACCCAACAAGGAGGCGGACTCCTTGCGCCGTGCGGGAAACCTGGAAGTGCCGGAAAGTGCAGCCCAGGCTTCTAGGGCATCCGGTTCCTCTCTCACTGTCATTTAGAAACTCCGACGACTGCTGGGGGCCCGTGGTGGGAGGCGCTGGCCAAACTACGAGGCCAAAGCACACTTACGCTGCAATGGCCAAGAGGCAGCCGGCCTTGGTTATCCGAGGTCAGGAGACGCCCTTATCGACAGGGCAGCTCGACCAAATTTGGCGCAGATTGGATTCCAATCTGGTCAAACTGGCACTGAGTGGCACTATGCTGCATGTCCTAAAGACCGACATCCAGGACCAAGCCCTCATTGTCCAGCCTGCCGACAACCAGTCCAGTCAGCAACTCCTCGAGCTGCTGAAAACCCTCGATTGGGGTACGGAAATGGGCAAACTGTTAGTCTACAGGGAGAATGAGCGCTTCCAGACACCCAGTCATCGTGTTTGGATTCCAGCTCGTAGCGCCGTCACAAATGCTGAGGAGCTGCGCCGCCTGCTGCTGGCGATCCATCAGGATCTGCCCTCAAATGGCATCGTGTTCATGAAACCATCACCAGGCATGTTTGAGATGGTTTCACAGCCATTCTTGGACTGTCGAACTGCTGGATGCTCTGCTGCCTAGACATGTCCTACATCAGTACAGGTCTCACTCGAATCCAGATTTTCAGCTTCGAGTCTGACGCCACTCACCCGCCGCGTCCGGAAAAGCGGAACCAGAGTTCTGCCAGGCCATAGCGCCCTGGAATACAGACTCCTGGCCGTCACGACCACTCCGAGGACGCGGTCCCTGTCGGGGGCAAAGCGGCGAGAGCCGCAGGCGGACATGGTAAGGGCCAAAAACCAGCCTGCAGCACCATCTGCCTGGCCTGACTCAGCGCAGCAGACAGCTGCCGGACTCCGACGGAGGACGCCACCGCAGCACCACCCAGCCCAATGTCACAACGGAGCCCCCGGCGGAAAACCGGGCTGAGGATACGGACGCTGCTGCTGTAGCAGACCCGGCCTCGGCTCTGGATCCGATTCAGGAGGAGCCCATTGGAGCTCGGGCACACCACCGACTAGGATGAGGAAGCTCTCCTGAACAGCTCGCCGTCGGCCAGCAGGCAGCCGTACGAACCGCCCCTCCTGGGGTGAGCTTCCTGCAGCTAAACCTGCACCACTGCATCGCGGCCTCGACCAACCTGTTGCGTGTGGTGGGCTTCGCAAATCTGGGCATCATCCTCCTCCAGGAGCCCTGGACGAAGAAAGGTCCGAACATTCCTGTTGGTTTTGATTGTTTTTAAGCCCCAAAACCCCAGGGCTGCTGTGTTCGCGACTAACGATCTCGAAGCTTGGCATAGACCAGACGTCTTTGTCAAAGACCTCTGTGTCATCCAAACAAACCTAATTCTCTCGAACGGTACCGTCATCATCGCCTCTATCTACATTCCTGGTGACGGTCCCGCGTTTCTACCCAGTCTCACATCCCTTGTGGACTACTGCTCAGACCGTGACTTTGAGCTGCTGGGGGCTTGCGATATTAACGCCCACCACACCCACAGGGGCAGTGTTACAATTCCAACTGCAGAGGCGAGGATCTCCTTCCCTACATCTGCACCGCTAATATTGAGTTCTGCAACACGGGTGGCACACCCACCTTTGACAATGGGCGGTGGACGGAAGTCCTCGACGTGACCCTTGCCTCCCAGGGCCAAAGAGGAAGAGGAATCTCTGTCTGAAAATCGCTTCGTTCGCTTCCGGTTGCAAAGCTTCTATTCAAAGCCTGGCATTCTGTGGAAAAGGAACGCCCGGAAGCTGACTGGACGGCCTTAGCGAACTCCGTGAAGCGCCAGACTAACCAGTTTGAAACCGCCGTTCCTGCACCTGCCACAAAGTGGACGATTTCGCTGATCTACTCAGTTCGACCATCCTGACGGCCCACGAAACCTCTTGCCCCCTCAATGCCTACAAAGGCAAAAAATCCGCTCCCTGGTGGACCCAGAGCTTGGAACCCTCTGGCGCAAGGCCAAATCCCTCCAGCGGATTGCGCGAAAAAGCAAAGAACCAGCTGACCTGACCGCCTACCAGAATGCGATTTGCGACTTTAAGCGTGAAACCAGGAAAGCAAAGTCTGCTGGACCTCTCGCGTAGTAAAAGCGCTCACCCTTGACAAAATGTCGAAGCTCTCAGTGATCAAAAGACAGGATGGCCGAGAATCCTGGCGAATGGCTGGACATCATGCTTGCCAGCGCTTTCCCCCGGACAGCGCCGCTACAGGACCCACCGGACCACACTCCGGGTGGTCCGCACAAATGTTGTCTGTGGCACAAAATCATACCATTGCTGACTGTTTCCGATGACGCTCGTACACTAACTCAAACTGTAGGGAGCGGCTGCGTCCCTCAATATCAACAGTTCTCAAAGTTCGCTCATTCGCTCGATAACACATTTATCCATACACACCCCCTACAGAACTGAACTCAAGCTTTATTTAAGTTACAGCAAGCACACCATTAGCGGCTTTATCCTATTTTTTTTCCAGCGACTTACGGAGTCCAGCACGTCCAAGGATCAAAAGACTGGAAAAGTTAGGCACTCAGTCCAGTAGCTTTGCAGTCCTGAAGAATCTCAGTCCAGTAGCTTTGCAGTCCTGAAGAATCTCAGTCCAGTAGCTTTGCAGTCCTGAAGAATCTCAGTCCAGTAGCTTTGCAGTCCTGAAGAATCTCAGTCCAGTAGCTTTGCAGTCCTGAATAATCTCAGTCCAGTAGCTTTGCAGTCCTGAATAATCTCAGTCCAGTAGCTTTGCAGTCCTGAAGAATCTCAGTCCAGTAGCTTTGCAGTCCTGAATAATCTCAGTCCAGTAGCTTTGCAGTCCTGAAGAATCTCAGTCCAGTAGCTTTGCAGTCCTGAATAATCTCAGTCCAGTAGCTTTGCAGTCCTGAAGAATCTCGGTCCAGTAGCTTTGCAGTCCTGAAGAATCTCAGTCCAGTAGCTTTGCAGTCCTGAAGATTCTCAGTCCAGTAGCTTTGCAGTCAAGTGTCTGGTGCTCAGTTCCTTCTGATAGCTTCGGTTGTCCTGACCATCCTGCAGCAGTTTGTCAGCAGATGCAGCCTGTAAACAAATGTTGCATTTATAATTTAACTACTTTGTTGCTAAATTTTATTAAACAATATATCCGATAGTTCTGTGATGCCTAAAAAACTGACGAAAATACTATAGTACGAGTACTTAGAGAGTATCATTGCGAATAAGATGTAACATTGTTGAATAATAAATTGGTTCTTTTTTAAGCCTCGCAAGTTCAAGCCCATTTTTACTCTTTAGCCCCGCTAATAGCAAAAATTTTGTAAGATACGAAAACGAATTAAAAAGCATTACTAAAGTTAAATAATTTTCTTTCCTGGCGAAACCGATAAAACTAGTAGTAGCGAATGCTATGAAGCAGGTGAGCGGTGGCAGATCGGTTAACGTGTTTGCCTCTCGCACCAAGGTCCCTGAGCTCGATTTCGCGGCGAGGCCACATTATTCTTAGGCGCAGCCGCGGACTGAAGGCATACGACCCCGAGGACCAACATCCAAGGCACAATGAGAGTGTACACTCCCTGACGATGAGAAAGTCGGGGTATAGATGTATTCAACTGTGTTTGAGTGCCAACGTACGGTATTTGTGTGCGTGTGTGCTCAGGAGTCAGCGAAATGGGAAGAATCGCTTTCTCACTAGCTGCAGGTCTAGTGTTACGAAATGATTTGCCATTGCCCGCAGCCATCCTTCAGTTATTAAATTTAACGTGCTAACCAAAGACAAGGCACTCATTGAATCGTTAAAAGGGCTGTGCTGCCTGGATTGCGGACTGTTATATATTGTTATATAAGCGCTTATCAATATAATTGCTGCTACGATTTCGCACAACACTAGAAATTCCTACGTCTTAGACTTATAACACGACGACGAGGATCAACTGAACTAACTAGTCTATTTAGTTAATTCTCCTGGCTTCAGAATCAGAGGAATTAGTCCCGATACCGGTGTACCAAAGCTCCTAACCCAATTACAGTTGTGACTTACTCTAGTTGAAACTTCGATGAAGCCTACTGGCATCAGCGCGAACAACTGCACCTTGGAAGCAATGAAAAGATGATCCTGGAGCACCTCAAGCCAAAAAGACTCCTGCAATACGTATGGAATGTCCTGCATTTTAAGACACAAAAGTCTGCTGAATTGATTTCGACTTTCCTTGAGCGTCTAAAATGCCAGGCAAATAAGTGCGAGTTCTGTGACTTTGCTAACGACTTTATTCTCTCACTGTTCATCTTCGGCTTGAAGAGCCAGTCTCTTCGTCAAAAGTTATTTGCCAAGGACCAGTTCACGCTCGAAACTTCCGTTCAGGAAGCTATCAGAATCCGTGCACGTCGCTACCGAACCCCAGAAAACCATCACCACTGTACCCCTACTGCATCGGAAGGAAGCAGCTTTCAAATTCACGACGGCCGTTTCAAAGGCGGTCCGAAAACCAGACTCAGAAGCCGGCGCTAACTCCGTTTCTGGCGCCAATCAAGCCTCAAAGGGCGCATGTTTCTCGTGTGGTAAATCAGGTCACCTGAGAACCGCTTGCAGATTCAGTCAGGCAGTCTGCAACAAGTTCGGAAAGCAAGGGCACATTGCATCCGCATGCCGATTGGCTGCAAAACCCGTGCACTGCATGCCAGCCTCAAACTAAAGCCTCAAACGTGATCAACCCGGCAGCATTCTATCTGTTGAGTTCGGAACGGCAAGTAGTATCCTTTGGTTGAAGAGCTTCGAATTGGTGATTTGAAAACTACTATCTGCGTCGACTCTGGGAGCCAAATCACTGCCATCACTATGAAAGGACCGGCCTTAAAATCCAAAGTGACAACACAAAGTCTCTGAAAGTGTGGGGGCTCACAGGCAGCTGCTCTCGGAGTGCTGAGGTATGCTACGGTCAAGGACAACAGCGAGAAGAGCGCAGTCGGAGACATTTTCGTTTGAGAGCCGGACACGCACAGTATTCTCGTTTTGAACTTCAATTGAGCACTGCACCTGATACCTGACTTGGACTCAAGCTTAAAGTGCTCTCATGTCTCTGTCAATGAGGCAGACAAATTCAGAGCAAGCTTTCGCCTGAAATCCGGAGTGTCATTCGAAAGCATGTGCTACCCAGCCCGATCATTACCATTCTCAAGGAAGACTATTGTCGAGTGCAATTCGGAATCTCTGCGGCACCGTTGATCTTCCAAGAAGTGATGGATAAACTTCCCCGCGACATTCGACCGAACGTCGCTTCGTACCAGGACGATATGTTCGGAACACCAGGTCTGAAAGAGCATCACCGAGTTCTGTCCCTCGTAAAGAACCGATTTTCGCAGTATGGCTTCAGAATCAACACCCAAAAGTCGCAAAAGTGCAATGAAAGTGTCAAGTTCCTCGGCTTCATACTTTAATACGGACAACTGTACTCGGATGGAGGCTTTGACTGAGCTACCAGAGCCAAGGGACAAGGACAAGCTGCGAAGTGCTATATCCACCCTTTGAAATTATGAACTCTTTTGCAAGAACTTTTCCATGAAGAACGTACAATTGAGTTGCACAGAGACTCATAGACTGGCATTTAACAAATTAAAAGCCAACATTGCTAGAGTAGTAGTTCCGTACGACATCTCGAAGCCGCTATATCTCACTTGCGATGCGTCAAAGGATGGCATTGGATTCGTGCTCTTATATGACGAGAACCAAAGGCGAGCTGTCTGGCTCGCTAGTCAGATGCTGACGCATGCCGAGTCCAACTACTCTAACATCGAGCGCGAGGCGTTGGCAATAGTTAAAGGAGTAAAATACTTTCAACAATTTCTCGCAGGATGCAGCTAAAGGGCGCATGTTTCTCGTGTGGTAAATCAGGTCACCTGAGAGCTATCTGATTCTATCTGACCATCGCCCCTGATGTACATCTTTAACCCAAGGAACACTTCAGAGAGTGTTTCTGCTCGTCCGCAGCGTTGGGCTCTTACTCTAAGCTCATAAAACTACAGGGTGTGCTATTCGAAAGGAGAGACAATGCTCGCTCCTTTCGACCCAATGCTCGCCCCAAGGAGAGACAATTGAGATTGCCAAGTTGTCGAGAAGCCGCAAGGACTAGCTGTGTAAACATGCAAGAGATTAACAGTCTTCAGGAGTTCAGACAATCTGACAGACACTTCTTCAAAGAATTTCTGCTTCCAAGGATCCTGAGATTCAGTCACTCGAAGTTTCGAGCGTGAACTGGTCCTTGGCAAATAACTTTTGACGAAGAGACTGGCTCTTCAAGCCGAAGATGAACAGTGAGAGAATAAAGTCTTTTGCAAAGTCACAGAACTCGCACTTATTTGCCTGGCATTTTAGACGCTCAAGGACGATCTATGCAGCCGTATAGTTAAGACCGATCCGAATACACCATCCAGAATGGAATCGTCTACATTCCAATCGCTCCTCCCGTTGCAATGAGACTCAAAATTCTGAAATTTCTCCACGAGCAGCATCGCAGCATCATCCGAACGATTCGTCTTGGACGGCAGTATTTCTTGTGGCCATCCATGGACTTGCACATTAACAGATGCGCCACATGCCAGCTACACGCACTCAAGAAGCCCAATGCCAACCTAGCCAGTTGGACGGATGCTTAGGAATTTCTTGAACGTGTTCACATCGACATTGCGATGTACCAATACTTTAAGTTCCTCGTATTTTCTTGCTGGATTGATGTGCAAGTTCGCAATTTCCTCGCATCTTCTTCTGTCATCAAGGCTTGCAGGAGGAGTTTTAAGTAATGTTGGTTTGCCCAAGTTTTTTCTCTTAGACAACGGAACTAATTTTCGTTCGGAAGAATTCCAGCGCTTCGTAAAACAAAACCAAATACAACACGTTTTAGCGCCTCCTGGACATCACCAGATGTCCAGGATGTCCAAGCGGGCTGAGCAGAGGCCGGGAGAAGTTCACAGAGGCCGCTCCGAGGCCAGGCTTGTCAACGAAGAGTCGCAGGAACGCCACCACGCCACGCAGCGGCATTGGTCGACAATGAGCGAGTGATTCAAGAGCTCAAGCTGTCGCTAAACAGATCAGCTGGTGATGTGGACCATTCAATCAACGCGTTCTGCCTGACACAAAACACCACACCATCTGCAATCGGAGCCATTCCTGCTGGCCAGGTCATCCTGAAAATTCCGCGCACGCTCTTTTCTACTTCTGCAACAGAGTTTCACCCACCAACAGAATCTGCTAAGCCTGTGTACATTCGTGTGAAATCGAATCCCAACCAAATTCCCGGTTGGATCGAGCCCGGTTAGTGCACCAATCCGACATCACTACCAGGACTCTAGACCAGGAGACTTCACAGGCCAAGGAGCCGTCAGAGTTCAAGGAGCTCAATTCTACTGCTTCTACTGAGGCTGAAGGCAAAGTCTTCGATGCAGAGTCATTTGCACAGCCGACTGAACAAGAAGTAAATACAAGTATCTGTATCCTCTGAGCATCTGTCGGTCGTACTGACGAATGCGCATGGATTCGACATGGCGTGGATCAAACTTGTCGCTTGGGCCGGATTTAGTCGCTCTGCTACCAAAATGGTCGGAGACAATGAATTTAATGTGTGGCCGCCAAGCGCATTTGATTTGACTTTATGTATTTCATATTTGTTTGAGGACATTGCACTTGCGGATATGTAGTTTTTAGCTGAGTTAAAAGCCTGTATTAAGGCCAAAGACAATAAGTATAAAAAACTGTGGCACCACTTGACTAGTTAACTATGTTCATAATCATTAACTATCTCTGCTGTACTGTGCGTGTCTGTCTGCTAAACTAAGGTACTTCTTAACTAATGTACTTGTTCTTCGTAGCGTCCACATACGGCACGTTACTCTGGTTGATTGCGCTATATTCACATTATGTTTTGGGCGGCACGTTGCCGTCAGTCATGTTCAAAATAATATAAAGGGCCAGAGTGGCCATTAATTAGGTTTGTATTTTTCTTAGCTGAGCTATCTTAAAACAATAGTTCTCCCTGTTGTTACGGCACGACAAAACTAATGAATTGAAATGGAAGCTGAAACTAAAGTAAAGTAAAGTTAATCATCGGTAATGAGAAGAAATCAATTAGGAGGATTTTGTGAACAGCGCCGCGGAAGTAAGGCGAAGGCGAGGCAGTGGTGAGCAAAGCGAACAAAGCGGGGAACAAAACCCCTGTGAGGTGCGAAAGCATTTTTAGCAATAAGAAAAAGTTTTATTTAACAGCGGTAAGAAAGATTAGGGAGTAAAAAATCATGGATAAAGATAAGACATTGAGCACGCCGTGATAGGGCAGCCGTGCGCAGGAGGCCCGCGCATGGCGCTTAAAACACCCCCAAAGGCTGGGGTGGGGCAGCGGTCCTCCCCCGCCGCGTTCACTAACCTGGAGTAGCCACGCTACTATCCACATAGTCTGACAAATGCGTTAATTCAGCGAAATCATATTTACCAAATATTCATTCGCTGAACATACCCTGTTTATTCCCATTAGACTCCACTGCTCATAAAAGTTAGCGACAAGCTGTTTCGTCATTTCTAGACAACGTTGTACACTTCCTCCAGCACTAAAGTTTATTCTGAATAACTTTCGGTGTGTTTATAACTTGCTGCAGTTTCTCTACTTTAATTTCGCATCAAGCTAAAGGAATATTTATCGCTAAATTTTTTAAAAGCAGGGCGAGTTTCTTCTACAGCACCTGTCCAAGCCTTACTGGAAGCTAGAAAAATGTTGAAACTTCGTTCCATTCTTTCGATCGGAATACTGTCTGCATGTTAGTCAAGACAGTCTCATCATTTTTTTTCAATTTAGAAATTCAGCTTTCATTAGTTTTAAAGCTTCATACAACGATTTTTAACATTTTAGTTTGCATCGCTGGAACCAACGCCGCAAAGTGCTATGTCTGCATAGGCTGCAATAGTGTGGACGATACAACCGAAATAATAGAGAGTTCATACTGCCTTGTGAGTCATGTATCACGAACCTAAAAACAAGCGCTGCAGTGGACATAAACGCAATCTCAGTCCAGTAGATTCGTAGTCCTAAAGAATCTCAGTCCAGTAGATTCGTAGTCCTAAAGAATCTCAGTCCAGTAGATTCGTAGTCCTAAAGAATCTCAGTCCAGTAGATTCGTAGTCCTAAAGAATCTCAGTCAAGTAGATTCGTAGTCCTAAAGAATCTCAGTCCAGTAGATTCGTAGTCCTAAAGAATCTCAGTCCAGTAGATTCGTAGTCCTAAAGAATCTCAGTCCAGTAGATTCGTAGTCCTAAAGAATCTCAGTCCAGTAGATTCGTAGTCCTAAAGAATCTCAGTCCAGTAGATTCGTAGTCCTAAAGAATCTCAGTCCAGTAGATTCGTAGTCCTAAAGAATCTCAGTCCAGTAGATTTGTAGTCCTAAAGAATCTCAGTCCAGTAGATTGGTAGTCCTAAAGAATCTCAGTCCAGTAGATTCGTAGTCCTAAAGAATCTCAGTCCAGTAGATTCGTAGTCCTAAAGAATCTCAGTCCAATAGATTGGTAGTCCTAAAGAATCTCAGTCCAGTAGATTCGTAGTCCTGACGAATCTCAGTCCAGTAGATTTGTAGTCCTAAAGAATCTCAGTCCAGTAGATTTGTAGTCCTAAAGAATCTCAGTCCAGTAGATTTGTAGTCCTAAAGAATCTCAGTCCAGTAGATTTGTAGTCCTAAAGAATCTCAGTCCAGCAGATTCGTAGTCCTAATGAATCTCAGTCCAGTAGATTCGTAGTCCTGAAGAATCTCAGTCCAGTAGCTTTGCAGTCCTGACGAATCTCAGTCCAGTAGCTTTGCAGTCCTGACGAATCTCCGTCCAGTAGCTTTGCAGTCCTGAAGAATCTCAGTCCAGTAGCTTTGCAGTCCTGAAGAATCTCAGTCCAGTAGCTTTGCAGTCCTGAAGAATCTCAGTCCGGTAGCTTTGCAGTCCTGAAGAATCTCAGTCCAGTAAGTTTGCAGTCCTGAAGAATCTCAGTCCAGTAGCTTTGCAGTCCTGAAGAATCTCAGTCCAGTAAGTTTCCAGTCCTGAAGAATCTCAGTCCAGTAAGTTTGCAGTCCTGAAGAATCTCAGTCCAGAAGCTTTGCAGTCCTGAAGAATCTCAGTCCAGTAGATCCGCAGTCCTGAAGAATCTCATTCCAGTAGATCCGCAGTCCTGAAGAATCTCATTCCAGTAGATCCGCAGTCCTGAAGAATCTCATTCCATTAGATCCGCAGTCCTGAAGAATCTTAGTCCAGTAGCTTTGCAGTCCTAAAGAATCTCAGTCCATAGCTTTGCAGTCCTGAAGAATCTCAGTCCAGTAGCTTTGCAGTCCTGAAGAATCTCAGTCCAGTAAGTTTGCAGTCCTGAAGAATCTCAGTCCAGAAGCTTTGCAGTTCTGAAGAATCTCAGTCCAGTAGATCCGCAGTCCTGAAGAATCTCATTCCAGTAGATCCGCAGTCCTGAAGAATCTCATTCCAGTAGATCCGCAGTCCTGAAGAATCTCATTCCAGTAGATCCGCAGTCCTGAAGAATCTTAGTCCAGTAGCTTTGCAGTCCTAAAGAATCTCAGTCCATAGCTTTGCAGTCCTGAAGAATCTCAGTCCAGTAGCTTTGCAGTCCTGAAGAATCTCAGTCCAGTAGCTTTGCAGTCCTGAAGAATCTCAGTCCGGTAGCTTTGCAGTCCTGAAGAATCTCAGTCCAGTAAGTTTGCAGTCCTGAAGAATCTCAGTCCAGAAGCTTTGCAGTCCTGAAGAATCTCAGCCCAGTAGATCCGCTGTCCTGAAGAATCCCAGTCCAGTAGCTTTGCAGTCCTGACGAATCTTAGTCCAGTAGCTTTGCAGTCCTGAAGAATCTCAGTCCAGTAAGTTTGCAGTCCTGTCAATTGGATTCGAAAAAACACAAAAATTTATTTTACTTGTGGTTAAAATATCAAACTAAACTTTTCATTATCTGGGGCTGAGGGAGAGATTTGTTCGCACGTTTGCCTCTCACACCAAAGTCCCTGAGTAGGAATCTTTAGGAGGCCATGCACATAGACTTGAGTCTGCCACCAAATGAATATGATTTCTAATCCCTAAATCTTTCCGATGCAACCTCTGAATAGAATTTACTTTTTAACAATTTAACAAACAGAAATTGGTTGTGAAAGGAATTGTCGCTAGAAGCGCTGTTCCGTTCTGCCTTGAGGTACTGGATTATTCATACTGCTGCGTATCTAACCTGTGCAACACCGGCCATCAAGTGTCTGGTGCTCTGTTCCTTCTGATAGTTTCGGTTGTCCTGCAGCAGATTGTCAGCAACTGCAGCCTATAAAGCAATGTTCCATGGATGATTTTCTAGTTTCTGTGCTTTTTTTTACAATAATCCGAACGTTCTGTACCATGCCTACTAAAGCAAAAACAGACGAATGAACTAGAGGTGGTATAGAAGTTCTTGTTTAAGCATCATTAAAAAGAAGCCAATCCTACCACTTATGAACCAAAAAATATAATATTTTTAGCATTGCATATTTAAAACTTGCTAATTACTCAATAGCTACATTTGAAGCTATAATACTTTTGCGCAATAAGCAAACTCATACTCGTACTCAAACTCGTACTTCAAACGCAATAAAAAATAAACCGTTTCTGCCATCATCTATTTCTATAGCAAGTTAAATCGTGCAGTCCTGAAGAATCTCAGTCCAGTAGCTTTGCAGTCCTGAAGAATCTCAGTCCAGTAGCTTTGCAGTCCTGAAGAATCTCAGTCCAGTAGCTTTGCAGTCCTGAAGAATCTCAGTCCAGTAGCTTTGCAGTCCTGAAGAATCTCAGTCCAGTAGCTGTGCAGTCCTGAAGAATCTCAGTCCAGTAAGTTTGCAGTCCTGAAGAATCTCAGTCCAGTAGCTGTGCAGTCCTGAAGAATCTCAGTCCAGTAGCTTTGCAGTCCTGAAGAATCTCAGTCCAGTAGCTGTGCAGTCCTGAAGAATCTCAGTCCAGTAGCTTTGCAGTCCTGAAGAATCTCAGTCCAGTAGCTTTGCAGTCCTGAAGAATCTCAGTCCAGTAGCTTTGCAGTCCTGAAGAATCTCAGTCCAGTAGCTTTGCAGTCCTGAAGAATCTCAGTCCAGTAGCTTTGCAGTCCTGAAGAATCTCAGTCCAGTAGCTGTGCAGTCCTGAAGAATCTCAGTCCAGTAAGTTTGCAGTCCTGAAGAATCTCAGTCCAGTAGCTGTGCAGTCCTGAAGAATCTCAGTCCAGTAGCTTTGCAGTCCTGAAGAATCTCAGTCCAGTAGCTGTGCAGTCCTGAAGAATCTCAGTCCAGTAGCTTTGCAGTCCTGAAGAATCTCAGTCCAGTAGCTTTGCAGTCCTGAAGAATCTCAGTCCAGTAGCTTTGCAGTCCTGAAGAATCTCAGTCCAGTAGCTTTGCAGTCCTGAAGAATCTCAGTCCAGTAGCTTTGCAGTCCTGAAGAATCTCAGTCCAGTAGCTTTGCAGTCCTGAAGAATCTCAGTTCTGTAGCATTGACTTTAGAAATATGAGATAGTGGAGACATGAGAAAGGTTAGAGATGAGACACAGGAGAAATGAGCCACAGGAGAGAAGAAATAGGGGAGAGATGAGAAACAGGAGAGATGAGACCCAGGAGAGAAGAGATAGGGGAGAGATGAGATACTCGAGAGATGAGATGAAATTCTGGCGCGATAAAATTATGACAGATTTTTTTATGTACGATAAGATTTATACGTACATCTTCATGTACATGTAAATATAAGACGATAAAGTACATCTCTCAATTTCCCTACGCTACTGGTAAAGTGATAGAACCATAAACGCACACGATTTTTTGACGGAGTGAAAGTTCGGAAAGTGAATTTAGAAGGCCGTGCCGTACACAGGGGAAGGGGGAGATGCTGCATGTTCGGAGGGTTAGATGGAAGGAGTCAGTATAGAAGGAGATGTACGCACTACTATGATAGAGAGATCTGTACATAAAGCACATAACAGTTTGCAAGTAATATTGACCTCCCTTGCAATCAGCTAGAGAATGCACAGCAAAGCACCCATTGCAAACATGCTGGATTAATTCATGTAGCCAGTGATTTTTTGTCGAAAATAGCCTTCATGTCTGCCACAGGTATCCATCACTGCTTACACCTGAATACGCTTATAAATTTATAGGCTTCTGTCCACACTTTGATAGGCACGTTTAAAAATAATTAGAAAGTTTTCTGAAATTTTCGACAACATGAACCATTGTGGAATCATACTTGGATTGCTAATCTATTTGAGTGAGTTCCATAGCAAGTATTTAAATAAAAACATCTCACATTTTTGTCTCTTACACTTAAAACGAGAATTGATTGGCAAAGAACAATTTCTTGGTCGCTTTTATCGTTAAATCTCATCTGAAAATATTCCGAAATCCCGTCTCCAATTATGTTAAAATCCCATCCCATCCTGAAATCCCATCTCAAATCATTTCAGGACAAAGCGCTGAGCACTAATCTTCAAATCCCATCTCAAAGTATCTTCAAATTATTTTCAAATTCCAATCCTACATAATCCGAAAATTCTGTCCTTGAATATCTTCAAGACCCTTAAAAATCCCCCTCAAAAATTCTAGCACCGTTCGCCATAGCTCAGGGCAACAGCAGTGCCGACTCCAGAATCATTTGCTACAACTGTCAGAACTGTCCGACAGTCGATGAGCAGACACCAACAGCTAGTGGAAAATACTGCGTGGTAAGCTAGTTGTGATGTGCTTACAGTACAGAGCATTATTACATAGTTACAGAAACTTTGTTTAATAATATGAACAATATAGCAAGAGAGCTGTAAACACTGGCACATCATTTGGTGACAGTAGACTCGCAGCCAGCGAGGAGGCAATGACTCAAACTCACACGTGTGTACGAACTACACATCTGCCCTGACTGTCTCATCGTCAGGCAGTGTACACTTTCACTGAGCCTTGGAGGTTGGCCCTCTATGGCATAAAGCGCACGACAAGCCTCCAAGCCTTCTCTCCGCGGCTGCGCCCCAAATAAACGTGGCCTCGTCGTGGAATCGAACTTGATGCGAGAGGCAAACGCGTTAACCGCTCTGCTACTCACCACCCCAAACTTAGGATGATGGTTTCAGTGAATAAATTTCATTATTGCAGCACTCGCAAAATTGATCAACAAAGAAATCGAAAAACAAATTTCTAGCAAATATTATTAGCTTACTGTGTAAGCTTTTCAGTCGATGGACTGTGGAGGCTTAATTCACACTCATTTTACAGCTGGTTGAACTGAAGCTCTAGAGAATGAAGGCCTTGCTCAAGAATACACATTTTAATATTTGGGCTCGTCAATCCTTTTATCTCCTAACCGTAGAAACAGCAAGAGTGTCTGGTGGCAAGAGCCACAAAATCCATCATATAACCACTTCGGTTTTATTGTATTGACTATATTCTTAGTTTTTTTTCAACCAAAATGGAAAAAGGTTTATACATTGCAATAATTGTTGTCCTTGTCACTCGATAATCATCGCTGAATATCTCGACGGTGCTTACTCGGAAGGCTTAAAAAGGTAGTCAGTTTATCCGAAAAGGGCGAAAACTTGTTTATACTCTCACGAAAACTGGTCATTCGGTTTGGGAGCTATCGTCAAGTAGGCAGTGGGTATTTGCAACTCCTGTGGTCTTTCCCCAGAGGGAAAATAGCGTTGTTTTTCAACTGTTAATCACTTCTTGTGCCCCTTATCTCTTCCAAACTCAACAGGTAATAGTGTCGAGTTCTGGCCCTGTCATTCGACTTCCCGTACCAAGCGTCTGCTACGAAAGTGCCAGTATCATCTGCTGTCAGCAGCCATTGTGCAACGGACCCATTGACAGACTTCAACTACGTCGCGACTGCAATTCGAGATTGACTTTGTGGCTTTCGAAGACGCATTTGCTTGCTTGGCTTCTGCTGCTGTTCTACTGCTTATCTCTGTTATGAATTGCATAGAAAACGATTCGTTTTGCTCAAATCCATTGGAGAATTCCCCAGGCAGTGCATTACAATGCAGTGCGTCAGAATGGATAACGATCAAGCCAATCAACAATAGCAGTGCTGTACCTGACTTCCAAAAACAACTTCCAAGTAGGTCGTCTCACAAACTGTTGACAAATCTTCATAATTTCATTTATTGTGACTAAACTTTAATACGATTTAACCACTATTTTACATATCCATGTTGTGAGCAGTAATCTAGCAATGAATCTATTCTAGCATCAGTCATTTATCATCCAACTTTGTGTTTACGCGACAAAAAAGTATTCCTAAATTTTTCTATATTGATTAACCTTGTTTTTATAGTTCAGAAAATTATTTTTACAATTTTTAAAGCTACTCGGGGGTCGGTGGCAGAGCGGTTAACGCGTTTGCCTCTCGCATCAAGGTCCCCAAAGTTCGATTCCACGGCGAGGCCACATCTATTTGGGGCGCAGCCATGGGAGAGAAGGCTTGGGGGCTTGTCATGCAATTTACGTCCTTGAGGGCCAACCTCCAAGGCACAGATAAGTGTAATGCACTGCCTGACGATGAGAAAGTCAGGGGAGATGTACAACTATTTGAGTGTGTGCCTGCATACTGTATTTGTGTGCGTGTGTGCTCAAGAGTCAGCAAAGTGTGCAAAATTGCCTCCTCGCTGGCTGCGGGTCTAGTGTCACCGAATGATGTGCCATTGCCCGATGCTCTCCTGCAATTATTATTTATTGTTATTTAAGCCACTCAAATAAACAATACAAATAAAAAAATTGTTATTCTCTGCTATTTGTTGCGTACAATTACCAATGCAAACTTCATGGAAATGAAACTTCAGGGAAGAGAAAGTTCAGGAAAAGGAACCTTCTGGAAAGTGATAATTAAAAGTAAACTTTTTTGATAGGGAAATTTTAGGGTTTGTAGTGAAATATTTATGAAATAAGCTGTCAAGTAAATACTGCCTATGTTTGAGTCAATATAAGTTGGTGAGTAACATGCTTAATGAAGCATGTTTATTAAGAAACTCGCATTGAGACTAAATTATGCTCGTAGCTTTCCAGAAGCAAACTACTAAGAATATCACCTCATATTGCCGCAGATTTTCGCTCTTAGTGAAAGGCCAGAATATTCATACGGACGGGACTGTTATAGATTTTAAAAGTGTCGTTCTTTGAATTCCGCAGCAGTAGCAGCAGCAGTGCAGTGGCTTTTAGTCTGTGTGGCTTCAATCTGCGCTGCACCGGTGCATAAATACTTTGCTATGGCGACATCGCACCAATAGTCCTCTCAAACATCTAAACATCTAAGCTATATCAACTTTTGCATCTGATCTAGTGTTTATTAATCAGTGGAATTTATTATGACTACGTGTTTAAGGGTGCATATATAGGGGCAAGAATTTCTGTCTGCTAGTAAAAAGTCACCTTTTAACTGTGCTGAACTAATTCGTCTAATTGCAATCGAATCAACAAATATAGGGTGTAAGTTTTCTTGGGATTGTATACCATAGTCGTTCGAGCATCGGACCCACTACTTGAATGTCGGGGGTTCGATTCCTGATTCCTGATTCATGAAAGGGAAAAAATTTGTGCTTTAGCAAGACAGCTAAGTCTGCATTTCTTCAGGTCTCTTAGCTGTTAAATGGTCAAAGCATTAACTGGGAAATAGTTTAAGGCAAGTGTAGCGCCCCCCTGTCCATGGACTGAACAGCCGTATGCAGCCTTCAGGTTCAGGTGTACATGCAGGTTGTTAGTTACATGCGACTAATTGATTTACCATATTCCTCGAATGCGTGGAACTCACAGAGGGCGGTCTGTCAGCACTGAGATCTGCGCCGAAACAAAAGACCCAAATGGTCAAGCGGAAGTTCAAATTCAAGTTGATTTGAGCTCTATATGCTTCCACACTCGGCACGTTTGACTTCACCCAGTCCCTCTTCAGCTCAATGCTTGGAATGTGCTACACTGAAATAAACTACGAGCTCGTACAATGCCACTGTGTTGCTCAGAAACTCCAGCAAGATTAAGGCCCTAACCGAAGGTCTGTGCCTAGGTAACTGCTCCAACCGAGGCGAATGTCTCAGCGTTGAATGTAGATGCGCTGAAGGCGACCCAGCTGCGAACTCGAGGTGACCAGGAGAGACAAAATGCCAGTAGAAATCTAGCTGCTTCAGCGAAGCGTCTTCTGCGCCTCGGACAACTGTCCGGCTGCCTACCTGAGTGTCAAACCAGGTAGGTTTGCACACCAGTAATGGTTACATAAGTGGAGACATTGTGAAGTGCGAACTGAAAGAGCAGCACCAGTGGCTT
The DNA here is from genome assembly GCA_950097015.1 of Macrostomum hystrix. NCBI lineage: Eukaryota > Metazoa > Platyhelminthes > Macrostomidae > Macrostomum > Macrostomum hystrix. The sequence goes on along the minus strand of CATNEN010000038.1, from coordinate 35,291,655 downwards.
GTCAATGAAGTCCCGGATGTTCGCTTGTTAAAGGTAGGCAATTAGAATTTCCACCGTATGGTGAAAAAACGTGAAAATTCTCGGTAGTCATGTTAGTGGAAAGTGCATGGTATAAAGTACAAAGTAAATGGTTGTGAGAAGGAACGCATGGACTTTTTACGATAGATTTTAGCACAAATTATAACATTGACATATAACCAAGTGTGCGTAAACGTCTCAAGCTCGTGTATAGTTAGTTTATGGCCTAAAGGCCATCAAAGAAATAGATTGAAGTGTGCAGTAAATTCCGCAACTGTGCGGTAAATGACATGACTATGCGGTAGTAGTAGACCTGCAGCTACTATGCAGTAAATCCCAGACGGGTATTGTCTATGGGCCGAAGGAGCTGGTCTTGCGCACACACACTTGGTCATAAATCAATGCACTTATGCTAGGCTTCCTAGTGCGTAAATCTACCATTCCTACATCCTTGTTTTCCAGTGCCTGGAACATACCACATGATTTCACATTGAACACGTCGGGGTTAGGCGATTTTTGTCTATGGCATTCAACAGCCAATAGACTAAAACGGGGAGAGAGGATGCTAAAATCCAAAAGCGAGAAAAAAAGTGCAAAACACTAAGTTAGTTTAGCACAAAACTTTTCTTTCCTCTATGAAAAAGTATTTATTCAACTACTTTTAGTAGTTGCTTTTGATTTTTTTGCTAAAAATTAATTCAAGCCATTTTATTTCTTTTTTTTCATAGATTTCTGTGAAGCCACAGATTGGGAGCCAAGCAACTCGGCAAACTACACTTGAGTAAGAAGTGGACCTCGTTTTTTACGTCATTACATGCTATCGTAGTGAATTCTTGGTCTGGCAGTTACAAGCATAATGTCATGGTTAGCTACACCTTCCGTTAAATCATGTCTTGCAAGGAATAAACCAAAATCTACATTATATCAATTTCTCAATATCTAAGTAATGCAATACAATGTTCCAATTGTATTTCTAACGCGTTTGACTCTCGCACCAAGGTTCCTAAGTTCGATTCCGTAGCGAGGCCACATTAAATTTGGGCGCAGAGCTGGCTGGGGGCTTGTCGTGCAATTTACGCCCTGCATGCATTATCTGTGTGTGTGTGCTCAGGAGTCAGCGGAAATGAGCAGAATTTGCCTCCTTACTGGCTGCGGGTCTATTGGTACCAAACGATAAGCCATTGCTTGCAGCCCTCCTGCAATTATAGTTATAACAATAATAATAATTATTATTTCTCGACTTGGCTGCAAAGTACTAATACTGCGTTGTGTCGTGCAAGTTGCGAGGCCCAGGAAAAATATTCATGCCAGCTAATGAGACGGAGGCTTATAGCAGTATAGGGGCGAGCTAAGTAAGAACCGGATCGTCCATTTTGGCGTTCAATTGAAGAGCAATGCAGAAATATTTTCTTGTCTTAAACCACTCACCACCTTTGTTGCGTGATTAAATTCTTTCTGCGGCGTTGTTTGGAGCTTCTGCTGGACTTCTGAAGAATAACTTCATCCGAGCTGCTTGAGAAACAGCGCATGAAATATGCAGGTTTGGAAGAGCTCAGGTTTGGAAGAGATTCTGCTGCACTGTTGGCTTCCACATCCAGTGGGCTGCTCACCTGTACTTAGAAACAATGGCATAGAGAAACCAACTGCATACTGAAATATTTAGCGAGCAGTTATGTTTGGCAGCTTGGCAACATAATAAAGGAAATGACGAAGTTAAAGGACTGAAAAAAAGTCAATTAAACTTGGCTCATTATATAGTTGTTTTACTTACTTTTCGACTAATCTTACTATTAATCACCTGTAGTATTATTCTAAGCATTAATTCTCTGCTTAAAGCCAGACATGTTCCTATTAGAGATAAGGGAAAGAAGGAAGATGCTTCCATTCCCGCAGAATTTTAAATGCTTTCGACAAAAGCCTAAATTTCATAACACATACAAGCACGGAAATAGCAAATAGGCTTGAGAGAACACCTAGCCATCGAGACAATGTCCCAAGAGCACATACCCTATGATCCTTTATGGGGTCATTAGACTGATCTACGAATCTTGGCAGTGGGACGTTTTCCAGCAAAGCTGTCTGTCATACACACGTTCAAGTTGTAAACTTTGTTTTTGAGGCATTCAGCTTAATTTTTTAAGATAAATAGGCGTATGTGTGGAGAATAATAATCATAAACTTGTTTTTAATGATTGAGCCTAGCATCGTGTAGACTTCGATAGCAACAGAATGTAAAGTCAGCAACGAGGCGCAGAAAGTGTTTTTGTGAAGATGACACACTAATGTATACCCTGGGCCGTTTGGATGTACAAAGGGTTGTACAACTGTCACCGAACATGGATCGAAACAAACTGAGAATCTTCGCTCATTGGCTGCATCCCAAAAGAGTGTGAACTACCCGAAGATGCAAGCTCAAAGATTTCTAATGTTCCGACTGATCGCCAAAAAGTGTTTTTCATCTTAAATTACAGGATCTGTATAATTAGCTCAGAACTGTAAACAATTCCTTGATACTAGTACGTTTCAATGTATAATTAGGAATATAATGGTTCGTTCTAACATCTTGAGTATCATTTGGTCGTTAAAATACAATACATAACAAAAACTGCGCTTCAAAATAAGAGCCTTCACAGAGACAACTGGCTGTTAACTCTTAACTTCCTGCTCATGCAGCATATCTTCGTGTTTTTTTTAATGAATGAGTTATAGTTTCTCTGTATTAACATTTTTTCTTATTCAGAGTATATCCTGACAAAACAACACCAAGTTTGATCCTAGGTCCTGGTCCAGAACTTTCCGTTGACGCCGATCAAGGAGGTTGGACGGGCGGCAAACGGAAGCAGAAAGCAGCTATTGTTCTCGTCGATGAAGAAGATCGCCTGGCAAAGCGCCACCGGGTTGTCTTGGCACTCAAGGAGGCAACGCAGTAAAGTCTTGGAGTTGCCCAGTCTGTCAGTGGTGACATTATACCCCGCTGCAACAAGCACCGTTGAATCACTTGCGTTTGATAGTGCGTCAAAGCTGTCGTGCTCTGAAAAAACGATTTGCTGAAGTGTTCAGTAACAGTAGAAAGATCCAGGGGGATTTCAAATACCCACATTTCTCTATTTCTGTATCTCCTAAAATATTCAACCAATACAAACGAACCATGAAAATCCAGAGCCCACGGGCTAAAATTTCCCGCTCTATCCGATGAAACAATTTCCAGAATCACAGAACATTGGCATCGTCCAGATATTCAACGATTCTCGTCGGGGTCTCTGGTGGCAAAAATCACAAAAATTAGCACACATTTTCTGCTGACAAATTTTTATCTCGTAATTAAGCCGGCTACAATTGTTGACTATTTTGCATTAATTATACCGTTAATTTAAATTTTTTTGAACCGATATGGATTCGCCAAAGAGGTTTATGCAGAGAATTTTTTGTGTCCTTGTTACCTGGGTCTTCGACAAGAATCGCTGAATGATGCTGGCTCGTACGTTTTTGAAAGTTTCAATCCACATGGTGGACTTTCACGAAAATCGGTCATTCGGTTTGGGAGCTATTTTTTTATAGGCTGTGGGTATTTGAAATACCCCCGTGGACTTTCCCCAGTCTTTCTACATTTTTTGTTCCATATGCTTCATCAAAAGTTCTAATAATCTGTGGGAATTCTTAGAAAATAATCTTACTCGAGTAAGTGACCTGGTACATGGAGTTTCTAAAAGCGTTTCCACATTTCTGAGCGGAGTTTCCGCTGCAGGCTAGTGAGCAGTCGGCCTCAGCAGCTCTGCCAAATGAGCCGTAGGTGAAGTCGCACGAGCAGTAGGACGCAAACTGGACGCCGAAGTAGCCGAAGCCACCCAGAGCGCACAGCTGGCTGCACATGTCGACTGTCATGCCAGCTAAGGACGTCAGACCTTCAGCAGGCACGGAAACTGAGTAGGGGCCAAGCTGGGCGAGTCCTCGGAGACCGACCAGGTCCCGATTAGCTGGGTCGCTTTCCACATAGCAGCCGAGGTACTTGTAGTTCAGCAGCCTGGCAGCCATTGCGGCTGGAGAGGCCAGGAGCAGGGCTAAAGCAATGGCCGCAAGGTAAGCAGAAGGCATGCTGCAGGTTGAATAACAATGGTGTCGCTAATCAAGAAATGCTTGCCAGTAAATGGTTACTGTGGGAGTCCTGCGTGTTGAGCAAATTTCCATAAGCTCTTTATGAGACAGGATGGACATGCAGTATTGCTGAGCCAATGAGAAGCGAGGTCTAAGGAAAGGACAGCTTTACTGCACCGTAGTTAGAATCTGGTCTGCAAATTGTGCCTATAATATTAAAATCACATAGAGCAGCTACCTATAGACAGTTTTAAAAGTTATCTTGTTCTGCGAGTGTGCATTACCCGAAGCAGATCTTACCATAAGAAGCGTTGCTCAAATAGCTAATTAGTTTTATTATTATTATTATTGATTGGGTGCTGCTTTTTTTGTTTGTTTGATGTTGGTAACAAGGCTGAACGATTTGATAAAAAACGGCGATAGAAAAACAGTAGCATGCATGAGATTAATTTTAGGTTAATAAAATATTTTAAATTTGTAAACAAAGGCATTAAAACAAAAAATCAAATATTGAAATTTAAAAAGAAAAATAAAAACTGTGACTGATATCACTTTGCTCCAGAAAGGAGAATATCTATTGTGTTTTTGCGAGTTACTATCAAATATTACTATCGGAAACTAAAACTCAAACTATTGTCCAGCATTCTAACTATGGGCCTCAGGGCAGTGGATTTTTTATCTAGCTTTAAGTATGCTTTCTATGAAGTCCACAAAACTTTCTGTTAATTCTGTGCTTTCCTGCGGTCATTATTAACTGGTGGTTTGTCGGTGAGTTGATTATAACAAGCTCGACGTTGGCCATAGACGTTTCAAGTCGTCTTTGGTCTAATTTAGATCAAATAGCCTATTATTGAGGACGCTTAATTTTCAGTCTACTTTTAAGAGAGCTATGTCTTTTGATTTTCAATCAGCAACGATGCTGCTAGGAACATTTAAAATCTACACGGATGACAAAGCAGAAGAAATTTTGAGCAGTGCTCCAGATTCAGAGTGCCAAATTGAAAACACAGGTCGTCTTATTTTGCCCGACCGACTGCTGCATCGACTAACGTCTAGCCAGCCGCCATTCCTCTTCCGTCTATCCACCACGTCCGCCTTCGTGCACCTCGGCTATCCAGTGTTTCGCAGCTTCACTGAAGATGACGGCCCCACATTCAACAGCAATCCCGCCATTGTTCCCAGCTGGGCGGCAAGGCAGCTTTCGAGTACTGGAAAAGGGTCATCGAGCAGCACAACTCCAGACACGAATGCTACCATCAGTATCGACTGCAAGGCCACTCTGTCCATTGTCACAATGCCTACAGGAAACTACATTCGACTTCGGCCGCTTGAACCAACTGAAGTTTTTGCGTGGGCTAATCCAACTGCCATTCTCAATAAGAAACTGCGCCACTTTGCATGCCTCTCTGTTGGGTCCGTGTTCAGCATCTCCTACCTGGACAGGTAAACGCTTAACAATGTTTGGCTTTGTAACACACTAAAAGTGGGGAACGAACCTCGCGCTGGCAGACCGAGACCGGTTTCTGGCTTGTTTGCCTTCGTCAGTCAGCCATAGCCACACGCAGTCCTCTCCCACCACTCTTAGTGTGCACAGAAGTCTCTTTTAAGCTTGCCATTTTTATGGCGATATTTTTTAGTGTTATGTGAGAGTTTTGCAGCCAAGTCTTTGCCTTTCTACTGTTGTCAGTAGTCTGAATTGTATCTCTCACAGGCTTAACAGTTTCTAGAGTACTGTGTACAATTATGAAAACTTTTCACAGGGGCGTGACTTCAAATCCTTAAGCAATATTATTTAAGAACTAAGTTGAGAAATTGGCACCAGCGGGGGGTGAGTGGCAGAGCAATTAACAATTAAAGGTCACTGAGCTCGATTCCGCGGCGAGGCCACATTCATTCGAGGCGCAGCGTGGAGAGAAGGCTCGGGGGGCTTGTCGTGCAATTTACGTCCTTGAGGGCCAACCTCCAAGGCACAGATGAGTGTAATGCATTGCCTGACGATGAGAAAGTCAAGGAAACGGGCAGTATTGTTTCCTCGCTGGCTGCAGGTCTAGTGCCACCAAATGATGTGCCAGTGACCACAGCCGTCAAGCAAAAAATATTTTCATTATTAATACATGTACCAACATTAGATAAGGAAGAATTCGGGTTTGTCTCGGGGTCTCCCAGTCCGTGGACTGAACAGCTGTACGAAGCCTTTTGTCGAGCTGCCGAGTCGTTCAGTGCTACATTCTGTGTCAGTGCCTATGTCAACTGAGTTCGGACCACGTGTCATTTCATGCAATCAAAGTTTTTTAATTTAGTCCAGCGTACTCATAGCGTAACACATCCCATCCACAGGTTGTTTCATTTCGAGGTGAAGACACTCAAGCCGGCAGATGCTGTGTGCATCATCGACTGCGACATGCAGTTGGAGTTTGACTTTACAACCGATGCCGATTCAACAACTGAGGAGCCGAGCAGGGACAGCGAACGTCAGGATGTCGTCCTAAACGATGATCGACTGTTGCAATGTGGCGTTTCTGCCGCAGCCAGAGTAGTGGCAGGCAGCTCAATGACGGGACGGCTCCAGGAGCCAGCGATCTGCAGCGTTATGCTGCGAGACGCTCTGGATCGGGCGCGAGTTGTTGCTGATACCGCCGCTCGACGCTGGGGCGCTGGTGTTGAGCTCTCGACGGGGCAGAAGACACTGGTGGAGGGCGGACCTCAGAATTCGGCGACACCCGGCGATGCGGTGAAGCCGAACCTGGCCTATGATTGGGGCAGCCTGAACTTTCAGCGACCAATGGGTAGGACTCCAAGTCAGCAGGGCACTCAATCAAAAGCCGATGCAGCTAGTGATCAAGAGTCTAGCGCTGGTCGCGGCATTCGATTGAAAGATAAAATTATTTGAATTCAATTAAATAAAAATGGCTGCCACCTAACTACAAGACTCGGTCAAACTATATAGTCTAGAAGTCACAACTTCTTGACAATTGAAAAGAAATTTATTTTTCGTTTTAAGTTGATGTCCTTTTTGGGGTTACAAAGATTGCATCTTTCTGGCTTAAAGCATCTCTATGTGTCAATTTTCGCCAATCTTCGTTCATTTTGCTAATAATTTTATTGATGCAAATTTTAGTTAATAAAAGGCTCAGTTTTAAACCATAATCTCTATGTTTCGCTACAAAACGTATCAATGAAATGAGCCGCAGCTGAAAATTTCAACTGTTACAATTTAATTCCAATCTTATAAGTACGTGTAGCTATTTTATTATGAAGATATTTTAGGGTATGGAAGGTACAATGGCAGTAAGAGCACTTGTAGCACATAGCTCGAGCCACTGCATGGTCCCTAAATTATAAATTAAACACATTTTACCTCAAAGAGCCTCTGACTGCCGGCCTTGGCAGCCAATCTACTGATATTCCTAAATTAAATGCAGCTTTGGTTAACTTCGATGGAACCACAAAATATATAAAGTAAATTCTGTGGATGGAATATTCGGGTGTTTGGATGGAATACTCAGGTGTTTGGATGGAATACTCAGGTGTTTGGATGGAATACTCAGGTGTTTGGATGGAATACTCAGGTGTTTGGATGGAATACTCAGGTGTTTGGATGGAATACTCAGGTGTTTGGATGGAATACTCAGGTGTTTGGATGGAATACTCAGGTGTTTGGATGGAATACTCAGGTGTTTGGATGGAATACTCAGGTGTTTGGATGGAGTACTCAGGTGTTTGGATGGAATACTCAGGTGTTTGGATGGAATACTCAGGTGTGTGATTGGAATACTCAGGTGTTTGATTGGAATACTCAGGTGTGTGATTGGAATACTCAGGTGTGTGATTGGAATACTCATGTGTTTGATGGAAAACTCAGGTTTAAGAACAAATCGGGCTTAAGAAAATCTATACTTCTTTCAATGTGACTTGATGATGGCAATAAAAAGTAAATTGATTCAAAATAATTAAATGAAAAAATTCAATGACTTTGACTGAACAATTTTCTCGCAGCTTTTTAAAGGCGAAATCTTTCTATCGGTCTCTGATATATTATCGCAAAAGTGGCGAAGCTGGTTGGCTTACTAGGGTTTGGCAAGTAAGTCCCCAGCTGAATGCTGTGGTGTTAATATTGCTGAACAAATGAGTTGAAATAAGTCTGCCTGAGCACTTAAAAATTGAATGCAACTGAGCGTACAGTCATGGTAAAACGGAAGGAACCTATAGTGCTTGTTTGGGATTAAAATGCACTTTAGCTTGCACATTGAACGGAGGGTTCGTTAGGCAAGGAAAATGTTCTAACATAAGATTGATCAGAGCTGGAGAGATAATATCAGAGACGTCGTGGAGCTAACGAAATAGCAGCGTCGAGAGATTTAGTAAAGTTCAGGTGCAACAAGACGACTGAAGTGAAGTCAGCCGTGTTATTTGTCGATGCTTTGCGACGCGCCAGCTTCGTCAACAGCGTACTTCCTCAATATGGCCCACACTTTCATTTTGTACTCCTCCTGGCACTTTTGAATATCTCTCTGCAAGCCTTCCGAGTTCATGTTTACGCCGAGGCACTGGGCGTGCAGGAACGGGTTGAAATAACACTCGCTCTGCCTTGGCGGCTGACGTATGCAGAACGGATCGAGAACTGTCTTGCAGTTCGGAGTGCAGTGGGACATGCAGAATGGATCCATCACGCTTTCAAGTTGCGCTTCTACTCTTTTTTGTTAATCTTCCGCTTCAGTTGATGCCTCAGTTGTATTCGTCTCAAGCTCCCTTTGCAGTTTTGTAGAGCAAGGCTGTCTATGGGCTTAACTCCTGTTAAAAAATGTCTTCAATCTCGAAGAAATTAAAGTGCATGTTTCACGGTTCACATGTCAAAAAACTAACTTATTGATTTGGCTTCACAGGTGGACATGGCCTCCCAATACTTTTATTACCACAATACCCAACTCATAACTTCACTTATAACCCTAGTTTAATTGATTTTGAGGGAAAATTGCTGAATGCGATGACTAAGATGTGTCATGATCAACAGTTGAAAAACCACGCTGTTTTTCCCCAATGGGGAAGACTACGAGGGTATACCAAATACCCACTGCCTACTCCATTACTCCATTTGGATAGCTCCGAATCCAAAGGAACAATTTTCGTGAAAGTCCAGCAACTGGTTTACCTCATGAACATTTCTGCCCTTTTCGATGAATGAACTTTCGAAGCTGTCAGACGTCAGCGACTCTTGTCGAAGCGAAGAACCTGGTGTCAAGGACAACTAACAATGCCCTGTAAAAATTTCTATGGTGAACCAATATTGAATGTACAATATAATCAATGCAATATAACTAACAATAGTGCTGCGGGCAATGGCACATCATCTTAGTGACAATAAACCCGCTGCCAGCGAGGAGGCAGTTCTGCCCATTCCGCTGAGTCCTGAGCACACACGCTCACAGATACCGTATGCACGCATACACTCACACAGGTGTGTACATCTGCCCTGACTTTCTCATCGTCAGGCAGCGTACACTCTCACTGTGCCTTGGAGGTTGGCCCTCAAGGCCGTAAAATGCGCGACAAGTCCTCAAGCCTTCTCTCAGCCGCCGCGCCCCTAATGAATGTGGCCTCGCCGCGGAATCGAGCTCAGGGACCTTGGTGCGCGAAGGCAAACGCGTTGACCGCTCTGCCACCCACCCCAGCCGACATGGTTACATCATTAAGTTAGGTGAGCAAAAAATGTTTGCATATTTTGGTAACTTTTGCCAGCAGACACCCCGTCGAGAATCAATGAATATGTTGACGATGCCGGTGTTTTGTGATTCTGGTAGTTTTTTATCGGATGGAGCGGAATTGTTTTGCCAGTGTTCTGGACTTTCATAGAAATGGTTTGAATATTTTGGGAGATATAGAAAATATAAAATGTGGGTATTTGAACAACCGCGGGGTTTTCACATTGTTTAATGCATAATTTGTTATATAAAATTCTAACATTTCCCTAAAAGCAAACCCACCTACTAAATTAACTTAGTAATGCTGTGAGGTAAAATCACTCTCATTTACCTAACAGAGTCTTGCTAAAACGACCCAATCATCAGAGTCCCTATTTTCGGGTGAACGAGTCTGTCTTTCTGCATTAAACCAAAAGGAAAGCTATATTTGCCAATTCGGTAGCACTGCTACACCACGATAAAATTAAACGAAAAATCCGTCCTGTCTCATGCATCTGTCCTTTGAGAATCAATGACGCTGACCAACTGCACGTGTCCATTTTCTCATCGAGCCAATTTTTTCTTTGTCAGTTCTCGCGATTCCCCAAATCAGGTGCAGGCCAGACTCTTTGACTATATAGATCACTCTGCAGTGAAAAAAATTGTCGAAAATCGTGATTATATCTTTGATCTATGCTCATTAACTGGTGCGCTCTGCTAATTAGTCATTTGTCCATTGTTCTGTTCAAGTGATCAGTGAGTTTGCTCAGACATTACGGTCTGTTTAATAGGTCTCGAATTTCATTGGTGCAAGCAAAAGTAATAGGGATTGAGCATAAATGTTACTGTTCTACACAAACTGATTATCCTGTTACAGGATCGAAACTTACATTGGGAGATTAAACGGTTCATTTTAGGTTTAGTAAATAATTTTGGGTGTATCATAAAGCTGTTGTGTATCTAAAGCTTTTTGGTTTCGACAGATAAACTTGATAAATATACGATTCTTTGCACAATGCACAGGCATGTATCATGCATTGTTTTATGAGCATTTAACAAGTTACTACGATTTTAAGTTCTTTAATAATGAGTTCAGGGACAATGAGTTCAGGGACAATGAGTTCAGGGACAATGAGTTCAGGGACAATGAGTTCAGGGACAATGAGTTCAGGGACAATGAGTTCAGGGACAATGAGTTCAGGGACAATGAGTTCAGGGACAATGAGTTCAGGGACAATGAGTTCAGGGACAATGAGTTCAGGGACGATGAGTTTAAGGACAATGAGTTTAAGGACAATGAGTTCAGGGACAATGAGTTCAGGGACAATGAGTTCAGGGACAATGAGTTCAGGGACGATGAGTTTAAGGACAATGAGTTCAGGGACAATGAGTTCAGGGACAATGAGTTCAGGGACGATGAGTTCAGGGACAATGAGTTTAAGGACAATGAGTTCAGGGACAATGAGTTCAGGGACAATGAGTTCAGGGACAATGAGTTCAGGGACAATGAGTTCAGGGACAATGAGTTCAGGGACAATGAGTTCAGGGACAATGAGTTCAGGGACAATGAGTTCAGGGACAATGAGTTCAGGGACAATGAGTTCAGGGACAATGAGTTCAGGGACAATGAGTTCAGGGACAATGAGTTCAGGGACAATGAGTTCAGGGACAATGAGTTCAGGGACAATGAGTTCAGAGACAATGAGTTCAGGGACAATGAGTTCAGGGACAATGAGTTCAGAGACAATGAGTTCAGGGACAATGAGTTCAGGGACAATGAGTTCAGGGACAATGAGTTCAGGGACAATGAGTTCAGGGACAATGAGTTCAGGGACAATGAGTTCAGGGACAATGAGTTCAGGGACAATGAGTTCAGGGACAATGAGTTCAGGGACAATGAGTTCAGGGACAATGAGTTCAGGGACAATGAGTTCAGGGACAATGAGTTCAGGGACAATGAGTTCAGGGACAATGAGTTCAGGGACGATAAGTTTAAGGACAATGAGTTTAAGGACAATGAGTTTAAGGACAATGAGTTTAAGGACAATGAGTTCAGGGACAATGAGTTCAGGGACAATGAGTTCAGGGACGATGAGTTCAGAGACAATGAGCTCAGGGACTGAGAAATGATGAGACGATGAGTTCAGGAACGACCAGCTCAGCTTCGTGCAGTGGAGCAATCTCCTGTCTCCAATGGCGCAATAGCTGTGGATCTTTTGCATACGCAGTAAGCGAAAGCGGCGCGAACAAGGCGCATGTAGCATCGCCGGAAGTGCGAGTTCATCAGGCCGTAGATAATTGGGTTCAGCGTAGAATTGAATACGGCCAGCCATGTGATCACTTTGTGTGGTATTCTGCCCACTGGGGCCACGAATTTGTCAATGTAAACATGAATGCTGTACGGTCCCCAGCACAGGTTGAACACAATGTAGGCAGTCAGCACTGGGGCCAGGGCCTTCCACTCCTTGCTGACGCTGGTTGTTCCACCAGCATCGCCAGAGATTGAAATCGATGTCTCCCTTTTCAGGCGGAACAGTCGAAAGAAGAGAAAGATGTAGCAACCGGCCGCCAGCAGCGATGGCACCGCCACCCCCAGCAAAGTGAGCAGGAAGCTCAAAGCGAAAGGCGAATCGTTGTCGTAGTAGAAGCAGATGAACACCTCCGGGATGTAGCCGAAGCCACCTTGCGACCAGAACAGGCCGCTGACACTGAGCCAGATCACCCAGCAAGCTGCACAGTAGCACAGCACCTTGGCATCTGTGAAGTGCCGCTGATAAATGGCTCGCTGCAGCACACACAGGTTCCTAGCAACAGCGATTAGCGTGAAGCTGAAGTTCGACACGCCAGCGGCTGTGAAAAGCGCGTAGGCGTTCACGCCGCAAATGATGTTGTGGAAAATGTTGTTCTCAGCCAGCCTGTTAGCCAGAATGGTGGGGATCGAATAGGCGCTGACAAGAAGGTCGGCCAAGCCGATGTTCACGACCAGGAAGTTGGTGGCCGACTTGAGTTGTTTGAAGCGAGTCACTGAGAATATTGTCAGCAGGTTGCCGCAGACGCCTGCGCAAATGCCAACAATGAGAAAGAATGTGTCGGCGAACTTCAACCACGGAGGGTCGACGCCATCCAGCTCGGTGGCATCTGTGGTGTTCTGCGGTCCCAGACTGCTGGTACTGTAGTTGCCATCCATGCCTGAAAAAATTTTTTTTTTTTTAATTAACGGCCAATAACAATATCTTTGTTTTTTCTCTATTTTCTAAAATATTCAACCATTTGCCGCGAAAGTCGAGATATAAGTCGAGCATCGTCGAGATATTCAAGGATTCTCGCCGGGATGTCTGGGGGCAAAAGCCACCAGTGTAGGCATAATTGTTCTGCTCACAAAATTTCATCATGTAACCATGTGGACTGTATTTGCTGATTGTATTTTATTTATTAAATTGTTTCTTTTTATACTTATTTTATATTTTAGAGGTTGTAGCCTTGTGAGAGGTTGTAGCCTTGTGAGAGGTTGTAGCCTTGTGAGAGGTTGTAGCCATGTGAGAGGTTGTAGCCTTGTGAGAGGTTGTAGCCTTGTGAGAGGTTGTAGCCTTGTGAGAGGTTGTAGCCTTGTGAGAGGTTGTAGCCTTGTGAGAGGTTGTAGCCTTGTGAGAGGTTGTAGCCTTGTGAGAGGTTGTAGCCTGTGAGAGGTTGTAGCCTGTGAGAGGTTGTAGCCTGTGAGAGGTTGTAGCCTGTGAGAGGTTGTAGCCTTGTGAGAGGTTGTAGCCTTGTGAGAGGTTGTAGCCTTGTGAGAGGTTGTAGCCTGTGAGAGGTTGTAGCCTTGTGAGAGGTTGTAGCCTTGTGAGAGGTTGTAGCCTTGTGAGAGGTTGTAGCCTGTGAGAGGTTGTAGCCTTGTGAGAGGTTGTAGCCTGTGAGAGGTTGTAGCCTGTGAGAGGTTGTAGCCTTGTGAGAGGTTGTAGCCTTGTGAGAGGTTGTAGCCTTGTGAGAGGTTGTAGCCTTGTGAGAGGTTGTAGCCTTGTGAGAGGTTGTAGCCTTGTGAGAGGTTGTAGCCTTGTGAGAGGTTGTAGCCTTGTGAGAGGTTGTAGCCTTGTGAGAGGTTGTAGCCTTGTGAGAGGTTGTAGCCTTGTGAGAGGTTGTAGCCTGTGAGAGGTTGTAGCCTGTGAGAGGTTGTAGCCTGTGAGAGGTTGTAGCCTGTGAGAGGTTGTAGCCTTGTGAGAGGTTGTAGCCTTGTGAGAGGTTGTAGCCTTGTGAGAGGTTGTAGCCTGTGAGAGGTTGTAGCCTTGTGAGAGGTTGTAGCCTTGTGAGAGGTTGTAGCCTTGTGAGAGGTTGTAGCCTGTGAGAGGTTGTAGCCTTGTGAGAGGTTGTAGCCTGTGAGAGGTTGTAGCCTGTGAGAGGTTGTAGCCTTGTGAGAGGTTGTAGCCTTGTGAGAGGTTGTAGCCTTGTGAGAGGTTGTAGCCTGTGAGAGGTTGTAGCCTGTGAAAGGTTGTAGCCTTGTGAGAGGTTGTAGCCTGTGAGAGGTTGTAGCCTGTGAAAGGTTGTAGCCTTGATCCCCCTGCGCGACACCGCAGCTTTAGTTGCCCGTGGTCGCCAGGGGCTAGCGGAATGGGCGGCAACGCCTCCCCGCTGCATCCGAAGGATGCCCCCCGCAGCTAAGTTAAGTTATGACGCTGTAGCCTAGTGGTTAGGGCGTCGGACTAACGACTTGAAGGTCGGGGGGTTCGATTCCCGACTCCACTGGAACAATTTGTGTCCTTTAGCAAGACACTTAACTCTGCATTGCTTCAGTTCACCCAGCTGTTAAATGGGTACCAGCATCAGCTGGGATAATTGAAGGTGGGTGTGGCGTCCCCCCAGTCCATGGACTGAACAGCTGTACGCAGCCGCAATGGGCTGCGGCTATTGTATATCGGCTATGTAAAATAAATAGTCCTTGTCGCCAGGGTCGTCGACAAGAACCGCTGAATATCTCATCGATGCTGACGTCGGATGGCTTTGAAAGCTACGAGCTAGTTTATCGCAAGGGGCGGAAAACTTGATCCATAAGGTGTCGTGAAGTAGGCAGTGGGTACTTACTTGAAATACCCCGTGGTGAAAATTAGACACAGCAATTCAATTCAGCTGAGCAAACAATTGGATGCATACCTGAGTAATTAGTCGCAATCAGATTTCACTGACCGATAGGCTAGAGCAAGTTAGTGTAGCAGCTCAAACGATTCCCAATCACAGCTGCCCGTACTTTTAGCAGATGGGGTGCGAGATTAGAGATCAGTTGATAACTTTTATCCCTGCATGGCTGCAACCAATCCCATGGCGGTTTCCAGGACATTCGCATCGAAGAACGATTGGCTCAATTTGATGGGCCAACTTCTTACCGTCTGTGTATACTGTGAGTCTAACCGTACACGGCCCAGAAATTGGAACTGCTATTTCTCCCGACTGTCCCTCCCACACACACTCTCTCTCTCATCGACTAGGGCAGCTGGAATCGATGCCGAAGCGATGTCGAGTCTGCACTCTAAGCTCTAGGACAGCACAGCGCTTGCTTGAGGCGACTCCAAGCCGCCGTGTTAGTGCTGTCTCACGCGCTCCAATTAATTGCTAATAAGGGGCTTGTTTGCATTCCTCGCCTGCATTCAGGGAAGCTTCAGCCAGACAATCATATCCGGGGATCGCGACTGAGACGACGCGCGCTTTCAATAGAACTTGCTCGATCTATTTAAACAAAAATACAATGGAATCCAAATTTTGGGATTCTTATAGAGCGACGAATGAATAATGCATGTCAACAGTGAGTGTCTGACATTGTGACGCTATTGTCAAAAAGCTACGGTTCGCATGTGTAGTGTCTTTGTTTCTTAGGCGGTTGGGCAGTGTCGACTGCCCGCCAAGGCCATTGTTTCAGGTTGGTTTAGTTGGCTCAGCCTTGGCCTAGCCCTCTCTCACCCCCCTCCCCTGTCCCTGCTATGTGTGCCTTGTACCGCCACCTGATTGGCTGGGCGCGGTCATCGTCTGCCAACCTTTACCCCAGCCCTGCGTGACTTTGCCCCTCCCGCCAATCAGGTCTGCGTAGCTTTGCCGTCCACCAGGCCAGCGCGTACAACCCTACCCCTCCCTGCGCGCTGGTGGCTTGACTTTGGTAGTTTGTGCACCGCCTCCACTGTCTGGCCCCTCCCCCTAGACGGACTGAAGAGTTGGCGACTTGATTCGTGTTTCAGAAGATGCACAACAAAATTTTGTTCGTGTTCCTGAGTTTCGCGTACTTGCGTTGTTCCGTTCGGGTGCAGCAGAAAAAAGTGTCAAGCGGGAGGAAATTCCCCTTGATAGTTCTTCTGTTTCTTTTCATCGGCTATTCTTGACTGTTCTTTATTAAAGCTCGCATTGAATTTAGTGCCCCTAACCGGACTGCGTGTTTTGTTAGCGTACTCACCGTAGCTGAACAATTTAAAGTTTGCCAGTTGAAAATAGAGAGAGAAAATAATCAAGAGAACACGGTTTAATGATAGTGGCACAGAACACAAGCCACATGCATCCCTGATTTGACATTGACCCACTTATCATGTTGGAGTGCTTATATACCAGGTCCCCGAGCGCCAAGTAGACATCCAAGCCAATCTCTCAGCTCCTACCATCCGCTTCATCGAGCATCTGCAGTAGCAGCAGCAGCTACATCATGAAGTGGCAGCTCGTTCTCGGACTCCTGATCTGGGCAGCTCTGGCAGTCGCCAGACCCAGCCAGGAGACGTCGGAGGCGAAGGCTTTCGAAGCTGAGAAGAAGTTTCTGCTGAGCAGATGGCTGCGTGTAAGGTTTCGCAGTGGCAAGTAGAGCAGCAACTGTTGCCGCCGCTGACCGCAACAGAAACTGACTGAAATCGCCCACGACTCTGACATATTTATTATTCATTTTAGCTGAAGGTTCAAAGTAATATTATCAAATTATATATACTCGTATATCAACCGAGAACTCGATCCTGCATGCTTTCAGAAATCTTTCAAAATTAATTTATTACAAACTATCGTTATACTAAGCTCCAAGGATTAAATATGAAAATATTACACTACTGCTTACACTCGAATTAGATGAATCACTAGTGATCCTTGGTGAATTAGATCACCCATTGTATTAGGCATTTAGAAATCCTATATACGAGAGTTCCGAAGTTCGAATTTTAGTCAATAAGAAGGAGATTTTCATTGAGCAGGACACTTCATTTCCAACTGATTCAGGTCACACGTCTGTAAAATGGATCGCAGTGTCTATAGGGGAAGAAATTTGGATAAGTGAGTCGGCCGGCCTCCCCAGTTCATGGACTGAACAGATTGGATGCAATGACCAGAATGAGCTGGCTATCATGCTATGGCCATAATAAGCTAGATTGGATGCAATGACCAGAATGACTAGATTGGATGCAATGACCAGAATGACTAGATTGGATGCAATGACCAGAATGACTAGATTGGATGCAATGACCAGAATGACTAGATTGGATGCAATGACCAGAATGACTAGATTGGATGCAATGACCAGAATGACTAGATTGGATGCAATGACCAGAATGACTAGATTGGATGCAATGACCAGAATGACTAGATTGGATGCAATGACCAGAATGACTAGATTGGATGCAATGACCAGAATGAGCTGGCTATCATGCTATGGCCATAATAAGCTAGATAGGATGCAATGACCAGAATGAGCTGGCTATCATGCTATGGCCATAATAAGCTAGATAGGATGCAATGACCAGAATGAGCTGGCTATCATGCTATGGCCATAATAAGCTAGATTGGATGCAATGACCAGAATGAGCTGGATATCATGCTATGTCCATAATAAGCTAGACTGGATGCAATGACCAGAATGAGCTGGCTATCATGCTATGGCCATAATAAGCTAGATTGGATGCAATGACCAGAATGAGCTGGCTATCATGCTATGGCCATAATAAGCTAGATTGGATGCAATGACCAGAATGAGCTGGCTATCATGCTATGGCCATAATAAGCTAGATTGGATGCAATGACCAGAATGAGCTGGCTATCATGCTATGGCCATAATAAGCTAGATTGGATGCAATGACCAGAATGAGCTGGCTATCATGCTATGGCCATAATAAGCTAGACTGGATGCAATGACCAGAATGAGCTGGCTATCATGCTATGGCCATAATAAGCTAGATTGGATGCAATGACCAGAATGAGCTGGCTATCATGCTATGGCCATAATAAGCTAGATTGGATGCAATGACCAGAATGAGCTGGCTATCATGCTATGGCCATAATAAGCTAGATTGGATGCAATGACCAGAATGAGCTGGCTATCATGCTATGGCCATAATAAGCTAGACTGGATGCAATGACCAGAATGAGCTGGCTATCATGCTATGGCCATAATAAGCTAGACTGGATGCAATGACCAGAATGAGCTGGCTATCATGCTATGGCCATAATAAGCTAGATTGGATGCAATGACCAGAATGAGCTGGCTCTCATGCTATGGCCATAATAAGCTAGATTGGATGCAATGACCAGAATGAGCTGGCTATCATGCTATGTCCATAATAAGCTAGATTGGATGCAATGACCAGAATGAGCTGGCTATCATGCTATGTCCATAATAAGCTAGATTGGATGCAATGACCAGAATTAGCTGGCTAGGATGCATCAGAATGCGCACAACGATGGTTAAATGAAAAAATTAAAGCGGCCATTTTTTCGCCAGTTTGCACTAGGCCGGCCATTTTTTGACCAGCCTTTCAATTTGGGGTGGGCTGGATCATAGACTAGCGTTTTGCCATAGACATAATATCTAGTGTTGCAAAGCGCTCAATTGTGTGCTGTAAAACGACTAACAGTCTATGCTACTAAAGAATGTATAGAAGCGTACAGTAAATTTCTTAAGTCTATGGTCCAGCTCTTGCCTTTACACAATATGTCAACATATATTCTGCGCGAATGAGTGCGCGAGTTAGAGCCAAACCTGTAACACAGACACAGAGTCTAACGACAGAGTGGATTCCACAAGGAACAGACACACGTTCAATTCTAAATCAGGCAACTTTCTATTAACCATATGCGAGCTTACGCACATAAAGCTATAACGTGAGCATCAAAAGCATTGTTAATATGTCGATCACTTCTTGTGTGGATTGAGCTAAGTGAGAAAAAGCTACAAAAAGGATTTGCTAGATTGTTCAGATCATATTCATAAAAAGGAATCAGACACACGCAAATTTAAATAGCAACTCATAGTATGAAACAAAAGTTTTACAGTACTCAAGGTCGTACGTAGCTTAAATATCCCCATGGACTTTGGGGTGGGGGCGTCACCATGGACTTTGAAAAGGGGGCGTCACCATGGACTTTGAGGAGGGGGCGTCACCATGGACTTTGAGGAGGGGGCATCACCATGGACTTTGAGGAGGGGGCGTCACCATGGACTTTGAGGAGGGGGCGTCACCATGGACTTTGAGGAGGGGGCATCACCATGGACTTTGAGGAGGGGGCATCACCATGGACTTTGAGGAGGGGGCATCACCATGGACTTTGAGGAGGGGGCGTCACCATGGATTTTGAGGAGCTGGCATCACCATGGACTTTGAGGAGGGGGCGTCACCATGGATTTTGAGGAGCTGGCATCACCATGGACTTTGAGGAGGGGGCATCACCATGGATTTTGAGGAGCTGGCATCACCATGGACTTTGAGGAGGGGGCGTCACCATGGATTTTGAGGAGCTGGCATCACCATGGACTTTGAGGAGGGGGCGTCACCATGGATTTTGAGGAGCTGGCATCACCATAGACTTTGAGGAGGGGGCGTCACCATGGACTTTGAGGAGGGGGCGTCACCATGGACTTTGAGGAGGGGGCGTCACCATGGACTTTGAGGAGGGGGCGTCACCATGGACTTTGAGGAGGGGGCATCACCATGGACTTTGAGGAGGGGGCGTCACCATGGACTTTGAGGAGGGGGCGTCACCATGGACTTTGAGGAGGGGGCGTCACCATGGACTTTGAGGAGGGGGCATCACCATGGATTTTGAGGAGGGGGCGTCACCATGGACTTTGAGGAGCTGGCGTCACCATGGACTTTGAGGAGGGGGCATCACCATGGATTTTGAGGAGCTGGCATCACCATGGACTTTGAGGAGGGGGCGTCACCATGGATTTTGAGGAGCTGGCATCACCATGGACTTTGAGGAGGGGGCATCACCATGGATTTTGAGGAGCTGGCATCACCATGGACTTTGAGGAGGGGGCGTCACCATGGATTTTGAGGAGCTGGCATCACCATGGACTTTGAGGAGGGGGCGTCACCATGGATTTTGAGGAGCTGGCATCACCATAGACTTTGAGGAGGGGGCGTCACCATGGACTTTGAGGAGGGGGCGTCACCATGGACTTTGAGGAGGGGGCGTCACCATGGACTTTGAGGAGGGGGCGTCACCATGGACTTTGAGGAGGGGGCATCACCATGGATTTTGAGGAGGGGGCGTCACCATGGACTTTGAGGAGCTGGCATCACCATAGACTTTGAGGAGGGGGCGTCACCATGGACTTTGAGGAGGGGGCGTCACCATGGACTTTGAGGAGGGGGCGTCACCATGGACTTTGAGGAGGGGGCGTCACCATGGACTTTGAGGAGGGGGCGTCACCATGGACTTTGAGGAGGGGGCGTCACCATGGACTTTGAGGAGGGGGCGTCACCATGGACTTTGAGGAGGGGGCGTCACCATGGACTTTGAGGAGGGGGCGTCACCATGGACTTTGAGGAGGGGGCGTCACCATGGACTTTGAGGAGGGGGCGTCACCATGGACTTTGAGGAGGGGGCGTCACCATGGACTTTGAGGAGGGGGCGTCACTATGGACTTTGAGGACGGGGCATCAACTGCTTCGACGAATACTTCGTAATTGAACGTTTCTAAATGAATTCGTGCTTTTTTCAAGTCGAGAAAAACTCATCATTCTAATGGAAGAATATCCGATAGAATTGATATTAGAAATGACTGGGAGTGAGTTATCTTCTGGGATTAATTTCTCTCGTTGTGATTTTTTTATCAATTTTCTTCATCCAAAAATGCATTCTAATCATCGCCCTGGACACATCAGTCCTACTAGAAATTCTAGCAGAAGAAAAAGGTATAATGATGGAGCAGTAAATGTATGTTTTTATTTTTTAGCGACAGGCTGGTATTAAGAACGAAGAAAAGAGTTTGCAATACATGACTAATCTTTTTCGACTTGTGATTTTGCTTTGAGGGAAGCAAAATAAAAATACTGCTTGCAGCACTATTCATAATTTCATATGGAATAAATAGTTCTTCGCTTTCGTCTGACAGGTGATAGTTACTGCCAACCTGTATCATACTATTATAATATGTAGCATTTGTCACATCTTGAATAATACTTTAGGTGTCCCATATTTTTCTAGATTCCTTACGAAATTTTAATGACACAAACGCGTTTTATAGCTATTTTACCATAGACAAAACCGAAAAAAGATAAGTGTGAAAATTTATTACAATGAGAAAGTAACCCCACATGGTTACATGCGGTACAGCACTGTAAACTAAGTACCAAGAAAGCGCAGAAGATCCTACTTACAGTGGTTCTAAAGCAAATAAATTTTTGGCTAGAAATATATAAGGAAAACATCATTTGTTTCACACATAAATATAAAACGAGAATGGCAAAGTACGTCAAACTATACAGAAAAACTGCTAAATAAAAAGCATTAATAGACCAATATAAACCTTTGAACCAGAGAAAGTTGCCAAAACCAGGGTCAATAATATTTACATTAGCGCGAAAAGTATAGGTCAACAGACAGATAAACAAATCTGGTTCATCTGCACGAGTATAATAAGTTATGGCCTAGATGTGAAATAAGGCTATGCTTTCAATATCAACATTCGCAAGATATGCAACTTTTTTTTGAAAAAAGTTTCTTGATAAGGAAATTCATCAATTGGAGTCATTAATTATACATGCCATCCGAACTCAATTGGCTCACTGATTTTTTGTTTTTTTGCGCAACAGATTTTCAGCTTCATTTACCTGCACATGAAAATTATGTTGAATATTTATTGTTTTGACACGATTTTTACAATTAACTTTTGAAAACAGTGATACGTATTGCTAATTGGAAAATAATGATTGTCCAGAAAACTCAATCGCAAGCCGTTAAAATAAGCCACAGAAATAGACTAACTTTTAAACAAGATTCATTTGGTAATCAAATATGTAATTGCGCCAGACGTTTCGTAACTTTCGAATTGTGCTTTAATGAAAGCTCTAAACATTTTATCGTCATGTCATTAATCTCCATGAAATTAGTATATTAAAATAATAGCCTTACTTTAATCTTCCGTAAAATTTTTAAGCAATCTTGTTCTGCCACAAATTTTTTATATGAGCAACTTATGACTAATAAAAGCTCAATTTTTTTGTTCTCACCTTGGTCTTCAGTGCCTCGTGAGACTCGAGTATGTTCAACAGTTCGACATTGTCTAGATTGGCAAGCAACATGCCAGTGATCTTGCCAGCCAGGTGAGAGTGCACATCTTTAACTAGCGGGTACAGTCGATCAGCAATCATCTGTTTCTGCACCTGAGGCGGCACAGCGGCCAGTTTGTCCAGGGTTAGCGTCTCCAGACAGCTAATGCTCTGCTTTTCCACTGTAGCATTCCCAGATAGGTCTGCGGTGTGAGCACTAAGGAACTGATAGCCGCCTCCTGCAGCTGCTTGGAGAGAGAACGCTTGTCTTGGTGCCTGCTGCATGTCAACGGAAGTTCCAGCCGCCGATGAAGTTGTGCCTTGAAGTTATAGGAGCGCAGCTTTAGTTTATAGAATTATAAATTAAGAATAAATGAGCTTTGTGTCTCTTACTTTGTTGCTTTGAATATTTGAAACCTAATGAGTAGTGATAAGAAAGAACTTGTAGCAGCAAATTCACTTCTTTCTTTTAACTCTTTATATTTAAAGATTCAAATGGTACATTTGTTTTCCCCCTTACCGCTAATTGTCTATGACCCTTGTTATCGTTAGGTACAGTCGCCCGGTTAAGACTTGAATGTAACCCCACGACAAAACCTGTCAAAACTAAATAAACAAGCTCAAGCTTTTGCCGACTCTTGAATTCAACTAGCAACATTTGTAGCAAGTCAGCTACAAACTAATGAAACGAAAAATTTAGCAGTATTGATTGAACTGCATTTTAATATGCAAAAATAATGATGCACAAAAACATAATAAACATAAACCACGTTACTAATTTTATGTGATCTGTTACATAGTATTTTGCATACAGATTTTACAGCTTCCGTTAAATTTATTTAAAACTGTTTAAAAGACGCTCTCCACGTAAACTAAATTACTGAAGGGCATCGATTTTAGTTTAATCGTTACAGCGTATAGAATAGAAGTATTCAGTACTGGGCTTTACTCTCCAATCTTCAGGACTCTATTTATCTTAAAACTTGTAAATTATTCGATGTTCAGTGGCAGCCGTATCAAGGCAATGATGAATAGGAACGGGATGTAAAACTTTCTGTTGGTCCTGACCACAAAATCTATAGCATAAATAGACATATATTAAACCCTTGCATTTAAGAGATTCTGGAGACAAAAGGTAGGTCGAGAAGTCTGTAAAAGTTAATTGTATCAGGGACTACTTAAACTACCTACTTAAACTAGGTTGTCCCTGATTTCTATTACAATGTAAAACATTTGCATTTTAAGTACTGTAAGAAGGAGCACCCTATCCCACTTTCGGCTCGTAAATCACAAATTATCATGTGAAACACTCCAGGAAATAACTTAAAAGCCTAGAATTTCGTACGAATATTGGATCTGCACGAAGCGTCACGCAGAAGAAGAAAACGAAATCAATTTTCTAATTATTAAATTTCCTTTACTAAAAAAGCAGCACCTAAACAAATAGTTAATATTGTAAAAATGAAAATAGTACAATGGTGATAGACTAATAGTAATAATAAAAATAAATGACGAGATAATACATTTGCGGTGATTCTAAGATTGTATCGAGGTCGTATTGGCGCCTGTAAAAGCGAAAAAAGTAATAACTAAACTGCGAAAAAAATTGATGCCTTTATTAAAAATCAATAACATATTACTATACGTTTATTAATTTTTATACAGCACGGCATGCGAGCAGTTAAAATGTAAATAAAAAATTGTTTTACTGTCCAATGGAAACTCGACCTCGATTCCGTACAATTTGAACTAAGACACACTGCATCTGGACGTAACTTTTTCTTCAGATAGCTACAAATACGATGCAGGACTTTTTATGTAGCTGTTCTAGCCGCGTACTAACTATATGAGTTGCTATATAAATGCTATATTTTAGGTAGAACGTAGTGCGTATCTATTACGTAGAGATTATCTATCTCTACATATAACATTGGGGCCTACGAGTATAGGCCCAATAAGAATGAGTAGGCAGCACTCTTTTCAGATCGTTTTGTTAGGCCTAAACTGTTTTTCTGGCCATCTGTTGCTGGGTGGCCAAGTAGGCCTACATTTGTAGGATTATGGAAATGTAGAATTACTAGGCCTAGTAATTGCAGACTAGGTCTGTCTGGTAAGATAGGTGAGCCAGCTTGGACCAAAGGGACACCAAGTGAAAAGATGTTTTCTCTATACAGTTTATTTGTGCAGTTGATGGCTATGTGATGGGGCCTTTTATTTCTTAGTAAATGTGAACCTTTTAACATTTAGTTCTGTGAAGTGTAGCAAACTCAAAATGTTTTAACTGTGTCACTTATAAACTTGTCTCCTAGACATAATTTGTGTCAATATTTGTACTTTTGGAGGTATTTGCACTACCATTGTTATTCTCAGTGTTCATGATGTCAATTGAAATATGTAATATACTAATAATCAGGGCTTCAGTGGCTGCCTTCAGCTTTAGATTATGGTCCTACTATGTAAAAGGACAGCAGACTAGGAATTGAATAAATAATGCTAGGGCCTACTGATATCCATAGTGTTAAAAGACAATTAAAAGCAGTAATGTCATAGTAATTTCAAATCATAAAGTGTGTGGACAATACTACATGGAAATCTTCAAGTCTAAAGATTACATAGCACTCTAGGTCCAGTTTTGCTAACAATTTGATGAATTTCCATTTTGCTGTTGACTTCCTCTGGTTACATGCTTTGTATCCAGGTGCTTGTGATTGCATTGGCCAATGTACTGTGGTACACAATGAATTAATAACTAAGAAAAATATATTTATTAGCCACACTGGTCCTTAAGCTAAATTCAAGCAGTAAATGTAATGTAAAACTTGTTAAGACATTATTTTAAGTTAGTTGTATAGTATTTTGGTTAACATTTCATCAGTTTTTAGTTCAAAAAGCTGATTTGTTTGAGTGGGAAGTACAGTTTAAAGCATAGTTTTACTGTTTTTAGATGTCCCACTCAACCCAGTTCCATAGATTCTTAATTGGTTTGAGGTCTGGTGACATTGCTGGCCAGTTTATTGTACAGATATTGTTCTCAGCAAGCCATGCCTTCACATTCTTGGAGGTGTGCTTGGGATCATTGCCTGCTGAAACTGCCAGCTGTTCACTGCACTCAGTGGCAGTACATCTACTACTTCTGGTCAGTGGCTGATGAGTATGTCACGGTACTGCTGAATGTCCATGATGCCCTCAATGCAAGTTGTTGGCCCCAGGTACAGCTGTGGAAAATGCATCCCACACCAGGACACTGTCACCTCCATGCTTCACAGTACCAATGGTGCACTTGGGATCAAATTCCTCACTAGCTTGGTAGCACACATTCGGGCGGCCATCAGAACCAGTGCAGGAAAACTTGCTCTTGTCACTCCAGATGACCTTGATCCAGTCCCCTGGTGTGCTACTTTCTCTAGTTCAAGCAATGCTTCAGGTTTTGTTGGAGATGAATGGCTTTTTCCTAGCAATTTGGTCATGCAGTCCAGTAGCTACCATGTGGTGGCAGACAGTCATGGGGTGCAGCTGGACATTCCTGGATACAAGAAGTTTATGGCTGATGCCCACAGCAGTGAACTGACAGTTAGACTTGGACATTCACAAAATTTGTTGATCCAGTCAGCGGTCAGTTTTTGGTGCCCTGCCAGGTCATGAGGCATATCCTATGCTGCTCCAGTATTGTTGAGGTGCCTGAGTGCTTGCTGGATGAAAGTTTTCAACTTTCCCAGCTGCATGGCCATGGCAAATTAACAAACTCCTTGGCCAAACAGGTCTTCATTTTCTTACAACAAAAACAACAACAAGCTCCAGACTTTCCATAAAATGTTACACTTAACAGTGAAAAAATATAGTACATCAAAAAGTACACACAAACAGTGTGTATTTTCCATTTTTAGGCCCCCCACTGTTGAAAATGTAAGGGTTATATTTCCTTTGTTTCTTTTAATAAGATTTTAATGTTGTATTTTATGTAATTTTTAGTACAAATTTTTATACAATTATATGCCACAAAAATACTAAAAAGCAGTATATTTTGGATAGTTATCTTAATCAACCATTTTTTGAAAAGCATTGTAATTTGTAGCAAGAAACTATGACAAAATTACATTTGTAAATTGTGCGTTTGGTTGATCAATACTAAATTAGACCTAATCACTTCTTTCAGCTAAAAAACTGTAAAAATTGAATCGCTTAAAATAGAGATAGAATATTAAAATTCGCTGAAGACCCTGTCACAGCTGCTCACCATGAGAATAGCCTGGCAAGATGTGCTCAGCTACTTTGCTGTTTGGTTTGTTTGGCTCTACGGTGCTATTGAAGTGCCCCGCCTAGTTATGCTTCCCCGCCTGGCTGAGTTCAGTGTTTTATCGCTTGGCTGGTACGCATTCGTTCTAGTCATGACCATGGCCTGCTTCCTACTAGCTAGCCGCACAGATCCAGGCTATATCGTGAGCGATGCTGATCTGCAGAGTTATATTGCCAGATTTCTGATACGCGACCGGCCTAGCATGGAGTTCTGTCCCAAATGCAATAGGGAACGGCCGTCTCGAGCACATCACTGCTCCAAGTAATGACCTACTCGGACTGGGGATTGCGGATAATGACCTACTCGGACTGGGGATTGCGGATAATGACCTACTCGGACTGGGGATTGCGGATAATGACCTACTCGGACTGGGGATTGCGGATAATGACCTACTCGGACTGGGGATTGCGGATAATTAGCTACTCGGACTGGGAATTGCGGATAATTAGCTACTCGGACTGGGGATTGCGGATAATTAGCTACTCGGACTGGGGATTGCGGATAATGACCTACTCGGACTGGGGATTGCGGATAATTAGCTACTCGGACTGGGAATTGCGGATAATTAGCTACTCGGACTGGGAATTGCGGATAATTAGCTACTCGGACTGGGAATTGCGGATAATTAGCTACTCGGACTGGGAATTGCGGATAATTAGCTACTCGGACTGGGGATTGCGGATAATTAGCTACTCTGACTAGGGATTGCGGATAATTAGCTACTCGGACTGGGGATTGCGGATAATTAGCTACTCGGACTGGGAATTGCGGATAATTAGCTACTCGGACTGGGAATTGCGGATAATTAGCTACTCGGACTGGGGATTGCGGATAATTAGCTACTCTGACTAATTATTGCGGATAATTAGCTACTCGGACTGGGGATTGCGGATAATTAGCTACTCTGACTAGGGATTGCGGATAATTAGCTACTCGGACTGGGGATTGCGGATAATTAGCTACTCGGACTGGGAATTGCGGATAATTAGCTACTCGGACTGGGAATTGCGGATAATTAGCTACTCGGACTGGGGATTGCGGATAATTAGCTACTCGGACTAGGGATTGCGGATAATTAGCTACTCGGACTGGGGATTGCGGATAATTAGCTACTCGGACTGGGAATTGCGGATAATTAGCTACTCGGACTGGGAATTGCGGATAATTAGCTACTCGGACTGGGAATTGCGGATAATTAGCTACTCGGACTGGGGATTGCGGATAATTAGCTACTCTGACTAGGGATTGCGGATAATTAGCTACTCGGACTGGGAATTGCGGATAATTAGCTACTCGGACTGGGGATTGCGGATAATTAGCTACTCGGACTGGGGATTGCGGATAATTAGCTACTCTGACTAGGGATTGCGGATAATTAGCTACTCGGACTGGGAATTGCGGATAATTAGCTACTCGGACTGGGGATTGCGGATAATTAGCTACTCGGACTGGGAATTGCGGATAATTAGCTACTCGGACTGGGGATTGCGGATAATTAGCTACTCGGACTGGGAATTGCGGATAATTAGCTACTCGGACTGGGAATTGCGGATAATTAGCTACTCGGACTGGGGATTGCGGATAATTAGCTACTCGGACTGGGAATTGCGGATAATTAGCTACTCGGACTGGGGATTGCGGATAATGACCTACTCATACTGGGGATTGTGGATAATGATCTGCTCAGACTGGGGATTGTGGATAATGATCTGCTCAGACTGGGGATTGTGGATAATGATCTGCTCAGACTGGGGATTGTGGATAATGATCTGCTCAGACTGGGGATTGTGGATAATGATCTGCTCAGACTGGGGATTGTGGATAATGATCTGCTCAGACTGGGGATTGTGGATAATGATCTGCTCAGACTGGGGATTGTGGATAATGATCTGCTCAGACTGGGGATTGTGGATAATGATCTGCTCAGACTGGGGATTTTGGATAATGATCTGCTCAGACTGGGGATTGTGGATAATGATCTGCTCAGACTGGGGATTGTGCATAATGATCTGCTCAGACTGGGGATTGTGGATAATGATCTGCTCAGACTAGGGATTGCGCATAATGATCTGCTCAGACTGGGGATTGCGCATAATGATCTGCTCAGACTGGGGATTGTGGATAATGATCTGCTCAGACTGGGGATTGTGGATAATGATCTGCTCAGACTGGGGATTGTGGATAATGATCTGCTCAGACTGGGGATTGTGGATAATGATCTGCTCAGACTGGGGATTGTGGATAATGATCTGCTCAGACTGGGGATTGTGGATAATGATCTGCTCAGACTGGGGATTGTGGATAATGATCTGCTCAGACTGGGGATTGTGGATAATGATCTGCTCAGACTGGGGATTGCGCATAATGATCTGCTCAGACTGGGGATTGTGGATAATGATCTGCTCAGACTGGGGATTGTGGATAATGATCTGCTCAGACTGGGGATTGTGGATAATGATCTGCTCAGACTGGGGATTGTGGATAATGATCTGCTCAGACTGGGGATTGTGGATAATGATCTGCTCAGACTGGGGATTGTGGATAATGATCTGCTCAGACTGGGGATTGTGGATAATGATCTGCTCAGACTGGGGATTGTGGATAATGATCTGCTCAGACTGGGGATTGTGGATAATGATCTGCTCAGACTGGGGATTGTGGATAATGATCTGCTCAGACTGGGGATTTTGGATAATGATCTGCTCAGACTGGGGATTGTGGATAATGATCTGCTCAGACTGGGGATTGTGGATAATGATCTGCTCAGACTGGGGATTGTGGATAATGATCTGCTCAGACTGGGGATTGCGCATAATGATCTGCTCAGACTGGGGATTGTGGATAATGATCTGCTCAGACTGGGGATTGTGGATAATGATCTGCTCAGACTGGGGATTGTGGATAATGATCTGCTCAGACTGGGGATTGTGGATAATGATCTGCTCAGACTGGGGATTGTGGATAATGATCTGCTCAGACTGGGGATTGTGGATAATGATCTGCTCAGACTGGGGATTGTGGATAATGATCTGCTCAGACTGGGGATTGTGGATAATGATCTGCTCAGACTGGGGATTGTGGATAATGATCTGCTCAGACTGGGGATTGTGGATAATGATCTGCTCAGACTGGGGATTGCGGATAATGATCTGCTCATACTGGGGATTGTGGATAATGATCTGCTCAGACTGGGGATTTTGGATAATGATCTGCTCAGACTGGGGATTGTGGATAATGATCTGCTCAGACTGGGGATTTTGGATAATGATCTGCTCAGACTGGGGATTGTGGATAATGATCTGCTCAGACTGGGGATTTTGGATAATGATCTGCTCAGACTGGGGATTGTGGATAATGATCTGCTCAGACTGGGGATTGTGGATAATGATCTGCTCAGACTGGGGATTGTGGATAATGATCTGCTCAGACTGGGGATTGTGGATAATGATCTGCTCAGACTGGGGATTGTGGATAATGATCTGCTCAGACTGGGGATTGTGGATAATGATCTGCTCAGACTAGGGATTGCGCATAATGATCTGCTCAGACTGGGGATTGTGGATAATGATCTGCTCAGACTGGGGATTGTGGATAATGATCTGCTCAGACTGGGGATTGCGGATAATGATCTGCTCAGACTGGGGATTGTGGATAATGATCTGCTCAGACTGGGGATTTTGGATAATGATCTGCTCAGACTGGGGATTGTGGATAATGATCTGCTCAGACTGGGGATTGTGCATAATGATCTGCTCAGACTGGGGATTGTGGATAATGATCTGCTCAGACTAGGGATTGTGGATAATGATCTGCTCAGACTGGGGATAGTGGATAATGATCTGCTCAGACTGGGGATTGCGCATAATGATCTGCTCAGACTGGGGATTGTGGATAATGATCTGCTCAGACTGGGGATTGTGGATAATGATCTGCTCAGACTGGGGATTGTGGATAATGATCTGCTCAGACTGGGGATTGTGGATAATGATCTGCTCAGACTGGGGATTGTGGATAATGATCTGCTCAGACTGGGGATTGTGGATAATGATCTGCTCAGACTGGGGATTGTGGATAATGATCTGCTCAGACTGGGGATTGTGGATAATGATCTGCTCAGACTGGGGATTGTGGATAATGATCTGCTCAGACTGGGGATTGTGGATAATGATCTGCTCAGACTGGGGATTGTGGATAATGATCTGCTCAGACTGGGGATTTTGGATAATGATCTGCTCAGACTGGGGATTGTGGATAATGATCTGCTCAGACTGGGGATTGTGGATAATGATCTGCTCAGACTGGGGATTGTGGATAATGATCTGCTCAGACTGGGGATTGCGCATAATGATCTGCTCAGACTGGGGATTGTGGATAATGATCTGCTCAGACTGGGGATTGTGGATAATGATCTGCTCAGACTGGGGATTGTGGATAATGATCTGCTCAGACTGGGGATTGTGGATAATGATCTGCTCAGACTGGGGATTGTGGATAATGATCTGCTCAGACTGGGGATTGTGGATAATGATCTGCTCAGACTGGGGATTGTGGATAATGATCTGCTCAGACTGGGGATTGTGGATAATGATCTGCTCAGACTGGGGATTTTGGATAATGATCTGCTCATACTGGGGATTGTGGATAATGATCTGCTCAGACTGGGGATTTTGGATAATGATCTGCTCAGACTGGGGATTGTGGATAATGATCTGCTCAGACTGGGGATTGTGGATAATGATCTGCTCAGACTGGGGATTGCGGATAATGATCTGCTCAGACTGGGGATTTTGGATAATGATCTGCTCAGACTGGGGATTGTGGATAATGATCTGCTCAGACTGGGGATTGTGGATAATGATCTACTCAGGCTTGAAATTCCAGATAGTAATCTACTCATACTAGATTGGGGATTTAGCTGAGTTGTATCAAATGTAAGTTACTTGTGTAATTTTGCCCCAATTGGGCTGTTGGTGTACAGACCGGATATCTCTGATGTATTCAAGCTCAGACTGACTATTTTTATATTTAGTGAGAATTCTAATTCTTGTTGAATCGCAATCACGTATATTCGCAATCAAGGAAATTAATACTAACGAAGTAGAGTTTTCGTTTTTGTTTGCTTTTAGGTGTGGTTTGTCCTTCTGCATTACACAATATTTTTGTCTGAACAGTTGTGCCCCCCAAGGGGGCTTAGTGTGCTAGTAATCTACTCATACTAGACTGGGGATAAATCAGACTGGGGATTGGGGAATGAACTACCCAGACTGAGGTCAGGTCAGAGGCATAATTAGCTACTCAGTCACAGGTCATTGGGGGGGTAATAAGGTGCTAATATACTTATAGTGTAATCCTCACTATTCTTCTAACCCAGATGCGGCCGTTGCGTCCTAGAAATGGACCATCACTGCCCGTTTGTTCTCAACTGTGTCGGCGAGCACAACAGATGGCGTTTCATCCTGCTTTTATTCTACGGTGTTTTGCTTTGCCTAGCAGCCCAGTATCACCTGTGGCGCGATACACTGGGCTATTATTCACCTACCTGTACTGCGGCATCCATCAGTGCTTCGACTTCGCTGTTAGCCGATTCTCTGTTTAAGTCATTGACACCGCTGACAGTCTCCTGTCCGTCGCATCGCTCTCTCCGGCTAGGCAGCGCGATATTAGTCAGCTTCATCACACTAGTTGGCATGTCAATGCTCCTGGCTGTGCAGTGCATCGGCATCAGGGAGAGCCGAACCACCTTGGAACTGTTGGAGATTGTTCGCCGGCGTCAACTGCCGCAGGATGAACCGCCGCAGCGCAGCCGTCCGATGAACGTGTTCGAATCGGCTTCGCGAGTGTTCGGCTACGATTCCCCCTGGCTCTGGCTGGTGCCCTGCCGTAGGCGCAAAGATCGCCTAATCGACGAGGAGATTGTCCGACTTAGCAAGATCAATGTCTAAGTGTGAGCTTTACATTTCAACCTGCACTATTTTGAGAAAATGCCTAGCCTGAAGGTACCTTCACTAAAAAACCCTCTGTTCCGTCCCTGTTTTCAAAATCCCCCGATTCTTCAGAAACCGTTTCTGAACACTCAGTTCTCAAAATCCTCCGATTTTTCAGGGACCCTTTCCTGAACTCTCGGTTCTCAAAACCCTCCTATTCTTCAGGGACCCTTTCCTGAACACTCAGTTCTCAAAATCCTCCTATTCTTCAGGGACCCTTTCCTGAACTCTCGGTTCTCAAAATCCTCCTATTCTTCAGGGACCCTTTCCTGAACTCTCGGTTCTCAAAATCCTCCTATTCTT
Source organism: Macrostomum hystrix (assembly GCA_950097015.1). Lineage (NCBI taxonomy): Eukaryota > Metazoa > Platyhelminthes > Macrostomidae > Macrostomum > Macrostomum hystrix. The sequence continues at coordinate 35,258,795 of CATNEN010000038.1, read as the reverse complement.
CAGGGACCCTTTCCTGAACTCTCGGTTCTCAAAATCCTCCTATTCTTCAGGGACCCTTTCCTGAACACTCAGTTCTCAAAATCCTCCTATTTTTCAGGGACCCTTTTCTGAACACTCAGTTCTCAAAATCCTCCGATTTTTCAGGGACCCTTTCCTGAACACTCAGTTCTCAAAATCCTCCTATTCTTCAGGGACCCTTTACTGAACACTCAGTTCCTCAAAATCCTCCTATTTTTTCAGGGACCCTTTCCTGAACTCTCGGTTCTCAAAATCCTCCTATTCTTCAGGGACCCTTTCCTGAACACTCAGTTCTCAAAATCCTCCTATTTTTCAGGGACCCTTTCCTGAACACTCAGTTCTCAAAATCCTCCTATTTTTCAGGGACCCTTTTCTGAACACTCAGTTCTCAAAATCCTCCTATTTTTCAGGGACCCTTTTCTGAACACTCAGTTCTCAAAATCCTCCGATTTTTCAGGGACCCTTTCCTGAACTCTCGGTTCTCAAAATGTTCCGTTTTTTCAGGGACCCTTTCCTGAACTCTCGGTTCTCAAAATCCTCCTATTCTTCAGGGACCCTTTCCTGAACACTCAGTTCTCAAAATCCTCCTATTTTTCAGGGACCATTTCCTGAACACTCAGTTCTCAAAATCTTCCGTTTTTTCAGGGACCCTTTCCTGAACTCTCGGTTCTCAAAATCCTCCTATTCTTCAGGGACCCTTTCCTGAACTCTCAGTTCTCAAAATCCTCCGATTTTTCAGGGACCCTTTCCTGAACTCTCGGTTCTCAAAATCCTCCTATTCTTCAGGGACCCTTTCCTGAACACTCAGTTCTCAAAATCCTCCTATTTTTCAGGGACCCTTTCCTGAACACTCAGTTCTCAAAATCCTCCTATTTTTCAGGGACCCTTTTCTGAACACTCAGTTCTCAAAATCCTCCTATTTTTCAGGGACCCTTTTCTGAACTCTCAGTTCTCAAAATCCTCCGATTTTTCAGGGACCCTTTCCTGAACTCTCGGTTCTCAAAATGTTCCGTTTTTTCAGGGACCCTTTCCTGAACTCTCGGTTCTCAAAATCCTCCTATTCTTCAGGGACCCTTTCCTGAACACTCAGTTCTCAAAATCCTCCTATTTTTCAGGGACCATTTCCTGAACACTCAGTTCTCAAAATCTTCCGTTTTTTCAGGGACCCTTTCCTGAACTCTCGGTTCTCAAAATCCTCCTATTCTTCAGGGACCCTTTCCTGAACTCTCAGTTCTCAAAATCCTCCGATTTTTCAGGGACCCTTTCCTGAACTCTCGGTTCTCAAAATCCTCCTATTCTTCAGGGACCCTTTCCTGAACACTCAGTTCTCAAAATCCTCCTATTCTTCAGGGACCCTTTCCTGAACTCTCAGTTCTCAAAATCCTCCGATTTTTCAGGGACCCTTTCCTGAACTCTCGGTTCTCAAAATCCTCCTATTCTTCAGGGACCCTTTTCTGAACACTCAGTTTTCCAAATTCCACAGAAAGTTCATTAGTTGATTAAGTGTATAACAGTGTCATTATCGTGGCACATTATAGTATACAAGTATCCCAAATCATTAAAAGCAGCATTGATACTCTCAGCTATAGATAATCCAGGTGCTAATTTTGATTTCTTTTGTTGATTTCTGTTACTTAACTGAACTAACTAGAATTTCTAGTTTTTTTATTCTGTCCTCTGGTGTATTCTACTACTAGTACAAGTAGTAGCTATATTTTTATACCTGAATATTTATTTAGTATTTAACTGTGCTTTTGTTTGCAAAAAATGCAATGCTACCTTTTTTAATTCTTACTTTAGCTGCCTTCGTGATGTTTATTATTGTTGACGCCTTTGCCTTTAGCATATTTCATCGTTTTCGGGTTTGCTGGCACTGACTGTCAAAACGCTAACCTGGCTGCGTCCTTTATCAGTGAGATCATCTGATCTGTTTAAGCTGTCAAACTCATTGACATAGATCTAAACTTTTGCTGTGAAATCTGTCCCTAAAGTAACACCAGACCCAACTTACCTGTCAAACCATCACACCCCTCAAACTAACCTGTCAAACCATCATACCCCTCAAACTAACCTGTCAAACTATCACACCCCTCAAACTAACCTGTCAAACTATCACATCCTTCAAACTAACTTGTCAAACTATCACATCCTTCAAACTAACTTGTCAAACTATCAGATCCTTCAAACTAACCTGTCAAACTATCCCATCCTTCAAACTAACCTGCCAAACTATCCCATCCTTCAAACTAACCTGCCAAACTATCCCATCCTTCAAACTAACCTGTCAAACTATTAAATCCTTTAAACTAACCTGTCAAACTATCACACCCCTCAAACTAACCTGTCAAACTATCACACCCCTCAAACTAACCTGTCAAACTATCACATCCTTCAAACTAACTTGTCAAACTATCACATCCTTCTAACTAACCAGTCAAACTATCAAATCCTTCAAACGTACCTGTCAAAGTATCACACCCCTCAAACTAACCTGTCAAACTATCACACCCCTCAAACTAACTTGTCAAACTATCACATCCTTCTAACTAACCTGTCAAACTATCAACCATTTTGTTAGATCCTCGCATAGATGTGCTTTAATTATTTTTCTAATAGTTTTGAGTCCTAACTTCACTGAATTCGCTTGGTATCCAGAATCCGAACAAATATGCTTGCTGCTTGAAATGACAGACACTCATGTGCTTACTTACTTTTTGCATGCACTTTATATGCACACGCACACATATATATATATATATAATATGACAATAACAGGAATCATGATAATGCATAACTCTTTTTCTAACCCTTCATTTATTTCTGACGTGTGCTTATTTAGTGACAAGTTTATAACATTGCTACGTAAAGTAGTAATAATTGTAAGCGTTTTTCTTGTTATCAGCTTTCAAGAATTAAATAAATTTAACGGCAGTCCGCAGCCATGAAAATGGACTAAATCAACATACTAAACTGACTAGCTTTATGTTACACGATATGTATTGAAATACGAGATTTTCTCTGTTGGTCTTATCGGGCTTAGCTGTCAGGGTTGCTAATGTAATTATTTGTTATTAGTATCCGCTTGCCTACTAGATTATTGTTTTAGTGCATTAGCTGGATAGGCTGCCATCAGTCACGTGTTGACTGGGTCTTTGAAAAAGCAAAAAAATGATTAATTGAAACAAGAGTAAGCGAACATTGTGAGACTGTGATTACCTTTCTCTTTTTGGTCTGCTTCAGATTAACAGGGGCGTGAAATTTATGGATTATTGAATTGCTGTTTCAATGCAGGTAGATTTTTAATTTGCATTTATTCGCAAATTCGGATTCGAATAAGATTACGGGATAAGAATACAATGCCTCGCTTTTGAATTATCAATCAACTGTTAATAATATTCCTGGCAGGTATGAAAAATCTGAGGTTTTAACAAAAATATCTGACCTGTTGCAGTACAGATTTCAAAGCTGGGGTGTCACACACTTTAATTACGTGGTAAAGATCTCAATCTGAGGTGTTACAGATTCCGAATCTGAGGTGTTACAGATGCTGAATCTGAGGTGTTACAGATGCTGAATCTGAGGTGTTACAGATGCCAAATCTGAGGTGTTACAGATGATAAATCTGAGGTGTTACAGATTTCGAATCTGAGGTGTTACAGTTACCGAATCTGAGGTGTTACAGATGCCGAATCTGAGGTGTTACAGATGCCGAATCTGAGGCGTTACAGATGCCGAATCTGAGGCGTTACAGATGCCGAATCTGAGGTGTTACAGATGCCGAATCTGAGGTGTTACAGATGATAAATCTGAAGTGTTGCAGATGCCAAATCTGAGGTGTTACAGATGATAAAAATCTGAGGTGTTACAGATGCTGAATCTGAGGTGTTACAGATGCCCAATCTGAGGTGTTACAGATGATAAATCTGAAGTGTTGCAGATGCCAAATCTGAGGTGTTACAGATGATAAAAATCTGAGGTGTTACAGATGATAAATCCGAGGTGTTACAGATGCCAAATCTGAGGTGTTACAGATGCTGAATCTGAGGTGTTACAGATGCCCAATCTGAGGTGTTACAGATGATAAATCTGAAGTGTTACAGATGCCAAATCTGAGGTGTTACAGATGATAAAAATCTGAGGTGTTACAGATGATAAAAATCTGAGGTGTTACAGATGCCGAATCTGAGGTGTTACAGTTACCGAATCTGAGGTGTTACAGATGATAAATCTGAGGTGTTAAAGATGCCGAATCTGAGGTGTTACAGATGCCGAATCTGAGGTGTTACAGTTACCGAATCTGAGGTGTTACAGATGCCGAATCTGAGGTGTTACAGATGCCGAATCTGAGGTGTTACAGATACTAAATCTGAGTTGTTTTATACAGAGTCGAAATCGGAGGTGTTACAGATACCCAATCTGAGATGTTACAGATACCCAATCTGAGGTGTTACAGATGCTGAATCTGAGGTATTACAGATGCCGAATCTGAGGTGTTACAGATTCCTAATCTGAGGTGTTACAGATGGTAAATCTGAGGTGCTACAGATTCCGAATCTGAGGTGTTACAGATGGTAAATCTGAGGTGTTACAGATGCCGAATCTGAGGTGTTACAGATGCCAAATCTGAGGTGTTACAGATGCCCAATCTGAGGTGTTACAGATGCCCAATCTGAGGTGTTACAGATGCTGAATCTGAGGTGTTACAGATACTAAATCTGAGTTGTTTTATACAGAGTCGAAATCTGAGGTGTTACAGATACCCAATCTGAGATGTTACAGATACCCAATCTGAGGTGTTACAGATGCTGAATCTGAGGTATTACAGATGCCGAATCTGAGGTGTTACAGATTCCTAATCTGAGGTATTACAGATGGTAAATCTGAGGTGCTACAGATTCCGAATCTGAGGTGTTACAGATGCCGAATCTGAGGTGTTACAGATACCCAATCTGAGGTGTTACAGATGCCGAATCTGAGGTGTTACAGATGACGAATCTGAGGTGTTACAGATACCGAATCTGAGGTGTTACAGATGCCAAATCTGAGGTGTTACAGATGCCCAATCTGAGGTGTTACAGATGCCAAATCTGAGGTGTTACAGATGATAAATCTGAAGTGTTACAGATGCCAAATCTGAGGTGTTACAGATGATAAAAATCTGAGGTGTTACAGATGATAAAAATCTGAGGTGTTACAGATGCCGAATCTGAGGTGTTACAGTTACCGAATCTGAGGTGTTACAGATGATAAATCTGAGGTGTTAAAGATGCCGAATCTGAGGTGTTACAGATGCCGAATCTGAGGTGTTACAGTTACCGAATCTGAGGTGTTACAGATGCCGAATCTGAGGTGTTACAGATGCCGAATCTGAGGTGTTACAGATACTAAATCTGAGTTGTTTTATACAGAGTCGAAATCGGAGGTGTTACAGATACCCAATCTGAGATGTTACAGATACCCAATCTGAGGTGTTACAGATGCTGAATCTGAGGTATTACAGATGCCGAATCTGAGGTGTTACAGATTCCTAATCTGAGGTGTTACAGATGGTAAATCTGAGGTGCTACAGATTCCGAATCTGAGGTGTTACAGATGCCGAATCTGAGGTGTTACAGATACCCAATCTGAGGTGTTACAGATGCCGAATCTGAGGTGTTACAGATGACGAATCTGAGGTGTTACAGATACCGAATCTGAGGTGTTACAGATGCCGAATCTGAGGTGTTACAGATACCGAATCTGAGGTGTTACAGATGCCGAATCTGAGGTGTTACAGATGCCGAATCTGAGGTGTTACAGATGCCGAATCTGAGGTGTTACAGATGCCGAATCTGAGATGTTACAGATACTAAATCTGAGTTGTTTTATACAGATTCGAAATCTGAGGTGTTACAGATACTAAATCTGAGTTGTTTTATACAGATTCGAAATCGGAGGTGTTACAGATTTAGAATTTTGGGTATTACGGATGTCAAATCTCGGGTGTTACAGGGTAATTTTGGTTTTTAACAGGGATCAGTATCTGATGAGTATAATAAATGTCCTAAATTCATCGGGTTCTGTAAAATTCAGGCACTCTTTAAAAGCTTTGAAATTATCTTCCTGAACAGCTAATCAGTTTTGGCATTGGCAGGCACTCAGCCAAGCATTGCTTGATGCTTTAAACTTGATGCTTCGAAAATGGTCGTTTCCGGCAGATTTACTTATTGGATGAATAGGAAATGAATGTCATTGAATCTTTGTATTCAGTGTCAGATCAGTGCAAAGAAAATTGCTGGCAGTAACACCGGACAGCTGTGTCCCGAAAATTTGTCAGACCTTCATTGTTGTGAATCTCGATGTCTAACAGGTGTCTAACGTGCATCTGGATGTCTAACATGTGAATCTCGGCGTCTAACAGATGTCTAACATGTGAATCTGGATGTCTAACATGTGAATCTCGGCGTCTAACAGATGTCTAACATGTGAATCTGGATGTCTAACATGTGAATCTCGGCGTCTAACAGATGTCTAACATGTGAATCTGGATGTCTATCAGGTGTCTAACAGGTGTCTAACAAAAATCTGAAAGTCTAACAGGTGTCCAGCATGTAAATCTCGATTTCTAACTGGTACATTTTTATATCTTAATTTAAATTATTTTTTTCGCTGCTTTTTAAGCGTTTCATTGTTCGAGTATATTGTGTCTGAGGCATATTGTTTTAGCAATCGAGCTAAAATAGCTTCTGTTGAGTGTCACATACCTGCTTGAAATTTTACCTGGCATTCATTAGGCTTCCGAATTTAATGAAAATATTTTTTGCATTATCTCATATATCAAAACAGAAAAGTTGAAGTCTTTCTGTCATATTACGTATTTGGTGTACATATTTTGAGAGTCAAATGAAGCACATTTTATGGCTTCCCAAACTCTTCCGAAGGACTTCTCGCTCCTTCACACTTGCTGTTTGAAAACCTGTGCGATCCACCAGACAGACAGACGGCAGACGGAGAGAAAAGCTGACAAACAGACACCAAAAACAGACAAGCAGACATCAAAAACAGTAAAGCAGACATCAAAACAGGCAAGCAGACACCAAAAACAGACACCAAAAACAAATAAACATGGAACATCCATTCATATTCAGATTACCTAAAACATTCATATCTCTTTATAACAAAATACAAGAAAGTCAGTAAATTATTGATTGGATTGACAGATTTAATTTTTGACAACAGGCAAATATTTTATGTTAATTATTTTGTACTTTTATTTTATGGATAAAAGCAAGAACTTTTAGGTAATTTTCTGGAAAATGTCCTTTATTTATGGTGCTTGTACAGAGGAAACACATATTTCTTATCTGATTCTAAGAAATCGGGTGCATTTTCAGAAGGCCCATAAAACACAACTCTAAACCCAGATGACAGCAATGTCCTTGAGCTCTCAAGCTCGGGGATCCCAGCTTCAGATTCTGAGATCCCAGCTTCAGATTCTGAGATCCCAGCTTCAGATTCTGATATCCCAGCTTCAGATTCTGACATCCCAGCTTCAGATTCTGATATCCCAGCTTCAGATTCTGACAACCCAGCTTCAGATTCTGACATCCCAGCTTCAGATTCTGATATCCCAGCTTCAGATTCTGATATCCCAGCTTCAGATTCTGAGATCCCAGCTTCAGATTCTGACATCCCAGCTTCAGAGTCTGACATCCCAGCTTCAGATTCTGATATCCCAGCTTCAGAGTCTGACATCCCAGCTTCAGATTCTGACATCCCAGCTTCAGATTCTGACATCCCAGCTTCAGATTCTGATATCCCAGCTTCAGAGTCTGACATCCCAGCTTCAGATTCTGACATCCCAGCTTCAGATTCTGACATCCCAGCTTCAGATTCTGATATCCCAGCTTCAGATTCTGATATCCCAGCTTCAGATTCTGATATCCCAGCTTCAGATTCTGATATCCCAGCTTCAGATTCTGATATCCCAGCTTCAGATTCTGATATCCCAGCTTCAGATTCTGAGATACCAGGTTTCCGCTATCAGTGAGTCTCCTGAGGTCCTCATCAGCTTGAAGTCCTGATGATTCCGTGGTTTCTGGTCAGTCAGGCATCAGCCAGGCTCTCGATGGTGTTCTGAGCCACCAGAAGCCGCTGGTGCGGCTGCACACCCTGCAGCGAATAGCCGTCAGCCAAGTCGGGCAACTCGCCGCATCTTCTGGTTCGTCGGCGAAGTCGGGTAAAAACTCTAGCACGGAGGCAGCAGCCGGTGCAGGCGCCCAGGATGCAGACAGCGGCTGGCAAAGTCAGCAGCAGCACCGACGGGTGAATTGGGAACCCAGGAAACTGATGCGGCTTCAGGACCATCGCCGTGGCCACCAGGAGCGCCAGGGAGGTCAGGCAGATCCAGATGTAGCGGCGCGCGATTAGCAGTTCCTGACTGTCTGTCTCGTTCAGCCGTTGCAGCTCGCCAGGCTGAATGCTCAAGCAGCTCAAACTGAGCAGCCGGGCTCGAATCTTGGCTACGTTTGAGACTGACTGCTCCTGGTGATTGTTTGCGATTTGAGTACAGTCATTACTCGAGTCTGCTCAGCCTCTATCTATACTCAATCTATACTCAAGCCTGCTCAGCCTAGAACCAATCTATACTCAAGCCTGCTCATCCTAGAACCAATCTATACTCAAGCCTGCTCATCCTAGAAGCAATCTATACTCAAGCCTGCTCATCCTAGAAGCAATCTATACTCAAGCCTGCTCATCCTAGAAGCAATCTATACTCAAGCCTGCTCATCCTAGAAGCAATCTATACTCAAGCCTGCTCATCCTAGAAGCAATCTATACTCAAGCCTGCTCACCCTTGCCTGTTGAGTCGGAGGTACTTCGCAGTCGACTAAGTTGACTCGGCTGCTGCTGCTGCTGCCGTTGTTGAGTATATTGCTCCTATCCGCACACGACTGCTGACTCACCGCTGTCTTCATGATATTCGCAATTTGAGTCCTGTGCTCATGGGACAATCTCAGCGCATCTTCTCGGCCGGTTCCTTTGCCGCTCCCCCTTTATTTCCACTTCCCATCGGCCTCGGGGCTAAATGATCCCCACCCCAGCGTCCGCCGATTCCCCTCCTTCCATTCGGCTTACGGCTACTTTTCTCACACATGTGATCCCATCAGATGCGCCTCCTCCCTTGGGTGGACCGTTTCCCCAATCTGCACTCCATTCCAGTCTGACCCGAGGCGCCGAGAGTCCGTGTAGGCAGGCGGCCCTCCACACCTTGCACCGACGGCGACGGCGACTCTGAGCGTTCTTAGAATCAGCCAATCACAGGCCAGGAAGTCCGCGACTGCTGCTGCTTTTGTTTTTGCTGTTATAATGCTAATATTGTATGCCGTGGATACAGTCGCCTGCATAATTTGGTTAATAATTAGGTCATTGAGTGCCTTTCTTATGACAGTAGTTAGAAATTCGATTTCTTGAACGAGAGATCAGGAGTTCGAATCTTAGAGCGAAGTAAACAGTTTGTGTCCTTAAACAAGGCACGAGGCACTCTACTATTAATTGTGCTTATTTGTTTTATCTTTTTAATTGGTTTTAACCAAGAACCAAATACCAATCCATTAAGAACCATAGACCACTCCATTATTAACCATAGACCACTCCATTAAGAACCAAATACCAATCCATTAAAAACCATAGACCAATCCATTAAGAACCATAGACCAATCCATTAAGAACCATAGACCAATCCATTAAGAACCATAGACCAATCCATTAAGAACCATAGACCAATCCATTAAGAACCATAGACCAATCCATTAAGAACCATAGACCACTCCATTAAGAACCATAGACCACTCCATTAAGAACTGCATAGACCAATCCATTAAGAACTGCATAGACCAATCCATTAAGAACCATAGACCACTCCATTAATAACCATAGACCAATCCATTAAGAACCATAGACCACTCCATTAATAACCATAGACCACTCCATTAAGAACCAAAGACCACTCCATTAAGAACCATAGACCACTCCATTAGAACCATAGACCACTCCATTAAGAACCATAGACCACTCCATTAAGAATCAAATACCAATCCATTAAGAACCATAGACCACTCCATTAAGAATCAAATACCAATCCATTAAGAATCATAGACCACTCCATAAAGAACCATAGACCACTCCATTAAGAACCAAAGACCACTCCATTAAGAACCATAGACCACTCCATTAAGAACCAAAGACCACTCCATTAAGAACCATAGACCAATCCATTAAGAACCATAGACCACTCCATTAAGAACCATAGACCACTCCATTAGAACCATAGACCACTCCATTAAGAACCATAGACCACTCCATTAAGAATCAAATACCAATCCATTAAGAACCATAGACCACTCCATTAAGAACCATAGACCACTCCATTAAGAACCATAGACCACTCCATTAAGAACCATAGAACACTCCATTAAGAACCATAGAACACTCCATTAAGAACCATAGACCACTCCATTAAGAACCATAGACCACTCCATTAAGAACCATAGAACACTCCATAAGAAACATTCCATTTGGAACCATTCACTACTCAATCAAGAATCATAGATGCATAGGGGTGAGATGAATATTCGAAGATGAGATGGGATGAAATCTGACCGCTACACCACTTACATCATGCATAAATATTTTTCTATACATATCGTCCTAATAAACTAATCTAATGCCGTCGTACATAGGAAGAAGTGGCTTAAAAGTTATTTCTGCTCAGCTAAGCATCTCCAGGTCAAGCACACAGCTCAGGGTCTGGCCCTGAAATTTTGGTATTTATGTTTACATGGGCTCACACATTGTGGCATTAAGCTGACGTTTTTTTCAAGTGATCTCAGTCTAGTCAATGTTGTGCGTGAGTTTGGCTTCCTCCAGGGAGTCTGTGAGTCTCTGCTTCCGGTGCCGTTTGAATCTAACCGCTGAGTGGACTTTTTTTATTCTTGTCTCTGGACAATAGTACACTGCCAAATAGTTTGCACGCTCGTGTTTTTTGGTGCCAAAGCCTCCTGCGCTGTTCCCTGCTTGGTAGATTTTTTATACTTTGAGTGAGTAGCTTCTAAATAGATAGCCTTGATCTACTAGCTCAGATGGGGAATCTAAGATGCAGGGTCAGATAGATAAAGGGCGGATCATGCAAAGAGAAAACATTAGAGAAAGCAAGTTAAGAGAGATGTTGGGAAGAAGCGATACCGGGTGTGTGAGAGATGCAGGGTGTGGGAGAGATGCAGGGTGTGGGAGAGATGCAGGGTGTGGGAGAGATGCAGGGTGTGGGAGAGATGCAGGGTGTAGGAGAGATGCAGGGTGTAGGAGAGATGCAGGGTGAAGGAGAGATGCAGGGTGTAGGAGAGATGCACGGTGTAGGAGAGATGCAGGGTGTAGGAGAGATGCAGGGTGTTGGAGAGATGCACGGTGTAGGAGAGATGCAGGGTGTGTGAGGGATGCAGAGTGTGTGAGGGATGCAGGGTGTGGGAGGGATGCAGGGTGTGTGAGAGATGCAGGGTGTGTGAGAGATGCAGGGTGTGTGAGAGATGCAGGGTGTGGGAGGGATGCAGGGTGTGTGAGAGATGCAGGGTGTGGGAAAGATGCAGGGTGTGTGAGAGATGCAGGGTGTGTGAGGGATGCAGGGTGTGTGAGGGATGCAGGGTGTGTGAGAGATGCAGGGTGTGGGAGGGATGCAGGGTGTGTGAGAGATGCAGGGTGTGGGAGGGATGCAGGGTGTGTGAGAGATGCAGGGTGTGGGAGGGATGCAGGGTGTGTGAGAGATGCAGGGTGTGGGAGGGATGCAGGGTGTGTGAGAGATGCAGGGTGTGTGAGGGATGCAGGGTGTGTGAGAGATGCAGGGTGTGTGAGAGATGCAGGGTGTGGGAGGGATGCAGGGTGTGTGAGAGATGCAGGGTGTGGGAGGGATGCAGGGTGTGTGAGAGATGCAGGGTGTGGGAAAGATGCAGGGTGTGTGAGAGATGTAGGGTGTGGGAGGGATGCAGGGTGTGTGAGAGATGCAGGGTGTGGGAGGGATGCAGGGTGTGTGAGAGATGCAGGGTGTGGGAGGGATGCAGGGTGTGTGAGGGATGCAGGGTGTGTGAGGGATGCAGGGTGTGGGAGGGATGCAGGGTGTGGGAGGGATGCAGGGTTTGTGAGAAATGCAGGGTTTGGGAGGGATGCAGGGTGTGTGAGGGATGCAGGGTGTGTGAGAGATGCAGGGTGTGGGAGGGATGCAGGGTGTGTGAGAGATGCAGGGTGTGGGAGGGATGCAGGGTGTGTGAGAGATGCAGGGTGTGGGAGGGATGCAGGGTGTGTGAGAGATGCAGGGTGTGGGAGGGATGCAGGGTGTGTGAGAGATGCAGGGTGTGTGAGGGATGCAGGGTGTGTGAGAGATGCAGGGTGTGTGAGAGATGCAGGGTGTGGGAGGGATGCAGGGTGTGTGAGGGATGCAGGGTGTGGGAGGGATGCAGGGTGTGTGAGAGATGCAGGGTGTGGGAGGGATGCAGGGTGTGTGAGAGATGCAGGGTGTGGGAGGGATGCAGGGTGTGTGAGAGATGCAGGGTGTGGGAGGGATGCAGGGTGTGTGAGAGATGCAGGGTGTGGGAGGGATGCAGGGTGTGTGAGGGATGCAGGGTGTGTGAGGGATGCAGGGTGTGGGAGGGATGCAGGGTGTGGGAGGGATGCAGGGTTTGTGAGAAATGCAGGGTTTGGGAGGGATGCAGGGTGTGTGAGGGATGCAGGGTGTGTGAGGGATGCAGGGTGTGTGAGAGATGCAGGGTGTGTGAGAGATGCAGGGTGTGGGAGGGATGCAGGGTGTGTGAGAGATGCAGGGTGTGGGAAAGATGCAGGGTGTGTGAGAGATGCAGGGTGTGTGAGGGATGCAGGGTGTGTGAGGGATGCAGGGTGTGTGAGAGATGCAGGGTGTGGGAGGGATGCAGGGTGTGTGAGAGATGCAGGGTGTGGGAGGGATGCAGGGTGTGTGAGAGATGCAGGGTGTGGGAGGGATGCAGGGTGTGTGAGAGATGCAGGGTGTGGGAGGGATGCAGGGTGTGGGAGGGATGCAGGGTGTGTGAGAGATGCAGGGTGTGTGAGAGATGCAGGGTGTGTGAGAGATGCAGGGTGTGGGAGGGATGCAGGGTGTGTGAGGGATGCAGGGTGTGGGAGGGATGCAGGGTGTGTGAGAGATGCAGGGTGTGGGAGGGATGCAGGGTGTGTGAGAGATGCAGGGTGTGGGAGGGATGCAGGGTGTGTGAGGGATGCAGGGTGTGTGAGGGATGCAGGGTGTGTGAGGGATGCAGGGTGTGGGAGGGATGCAGGGTGTGTGAGAGATGCAGGGTGTGGGAGGGATGCAGGGTGTGTGAGAGATGCAGGGTGTGGGAGGGATGCAGGGTGTGTGAGAGATGCAGGGTGTGGGAGGGATGCAGGGTGTGTGAGAGATGCAGGGTGTGGGAGGGATGCAGGGTGTGGGAGGGATGCAGGGTGTGTGAGGGATGCAGGGTGTGTGAGGGATGCAGGGTGTGTGAGAGATGCAGGGTTTGCATAAACTGAGCATGAAGTGTGGCCAGCAGTTGTGGTACGTGAGAAAACTCTAAATTCACTACATTTTGAAAGCTGAGAATAAAAAATGTTCCTTAGCATTACAGAATTTGTTGACACTAAATGAGACTGAATGGATCTTATTTTTCTAGGAAACTCAGTAAAGGCGTGTTACTTAATGTGAAGCTAGAATTACTCGCATCAAAGCGGTACTATACCCTACGAATAATAGGATGGAAAAAAATCAAAAAAAAATCTGATTTCAACGAAGAAAATTATTAGGAAGGTTGATACGTTTTTAAGAGAAGTAAATCTGAGTTGCATTTTCTGTATACACTTGCAGTTTACTCATAGTACAATGGTTGGCATGAATTTACTCGTATTTCTATCGCAAAAAATAAGCGATTTTGTACTTCATCTACAATTTAGCGTTTCTACGACATTCCTTAGGACACAATCGGAATAGAAATTGAATAGAAAAATGAAAATGTAGCTACTGTTTTTAATTTATTTGCATTAGTTTCATTTTTGTTTTGCTACGGCAGTCATGCGTCGATTTGAATGACCTATGGCGAATCCATATCGGTTAAAAATGAAAAAAGAACTATTTAATTAATCCAAAATAGTCGGCAATGATAGCCGACATGGTTGACGGGGGTGGGTGGCAGAGCGATTAACGCGTTTGCCCCTCGCACCAAGGTCCCTAAGTTCGATTCCACGGCGAGGCCACATTTATTTGGGGCGCAGCCGCGGAGAGAAGGCTTGGGGGCTTGTCGTGCAATTTACGCCCTTGAGGGCCAACCTCCAAGCACAGTGAGAGTGTACACTGCCTGACGATGAGAAAGTCAGGGTAGATGTACACACCTGTGTAAGCGTGTGCCTGCGTACGGTATCTGTGTGCGTGTGTTCTCAGGAGTCAGCGAAATGGGCAGAACTGCGTCCTCGCTGGCTGCGGGTCTAGTGTCACCACATGATGTGCCACTGCCCGCAGCCCTCCTGCAATTATTATTATCATTATTAGCGGACATGGTTACAATGTGAAATTTTGTGAGCAGAAAAATTATGCCTATATTAATTGGTGGTACTTGTCGCCAGACACCTCAACGAGAATCATTTAATATCTCAGCGATGCCAATTCGTAGGAATTAGAAATACCTTCATGGTCTTTCAAAACCATATTTTTTGTTTTACTCTTCTAGATTAAATTCATTTTCCGATGGATCTCGCTAATTCAAATCCAAATAAATGTTTTGGATTTGCGATTGTTGTGCATCAGCACAATGCGAGTTTATACATGTTAAGATTTTCTTTCTTTCTGTCGTTTGAGGTTAAAAAACGTTTTACGTAATAATATTTTGCTAACCCCTTAGTTTTACTATTAGTTTTTTAGTTTTAATAGTTTACGGGGATTTACTAAATTCTATTTATAAATTATTAATTGTGTACTCAAGCAAGACACTTAACTCTGCATTGCTTCAGTTCAACCCGCTGTTAAATGGGTGCCAGCATCAGCTGGGGTAGTTGAGGGTGGGTGTGGCGTCCCCCCAGTCCATGGACTGAACAGCCGTCAGCAGCCTTAAGCAGCGCATTAGCTGCGGCTGTACCGTCCGCTGCACATCTGACCCAATCGGAGCTGAAATTATAAATTATTGTTCTTATAAAAATTTGATGAAAAAACAATCAACATTCTTTTTGTTTTATTTTCTGACAAAAAACGAATGTGACCATCCCTTATGGCGCATGTCGGTGTGTGCATGAAACTAGAAAGCAAAGCAACAAATGAAGAGTCTTCTAAGTAATCACGGCAGAGCAAGGAAACAAGAGTTATAAACGAGAATTGAGACTGAGATCTTTTTCGCGTGCTGACTCACACTTCTCTTAATTAGGCTAGAAGGCCTTAGGCCTTTAAGATCAACAAATCAATCGAATAGATTGCTGCAATTGCCTTTTTTCCGGAAGACAAAGTCTTATCAAGCTGCCCAAATAGCCATTAAAATCCAATTTGAAAAATTAGATTTTCCCGGGTCGAGTTAAAAAATATGTTAGGCAACCTTCGACTGATCCGCTATAGGATCCCAAAAATGACATTGTAATTTTCTGTGCTCAAATTCACATTTTGAAGTTTAATTTGCCAAAAATATTTACAAATTTCAAGGTTCTGTAATTCGAAGGTGGGCATTGATACGCGTGATAATAATAATATTTGCAGGAGGCTGCGGGCAATGGCACCTCATTTGGTGACACTAGACCCATTGCCGGCGAGGATTTCGCTGACTCCTGAGCACACACGCGGCACACACTCACATGGGTGTGTGCATCTGCCCGGACTTTCTCATTGTCAGGCAGTGTACATTCTAACTGTGCCTTGGAGGTTGGCCCTCAAGGGCGTAAATTGCACGACAAGCCCCCAAAGCCTTCTCTCCGCGGCTGCGCCCCAAATGAATGTGGCCTCGCCGTGGAATCGAGCTCAGGGACCTCGGTGCGAGAGGCAAACGCGATAGCCGCTCTGCCACCGACCTCCCTCTATAGTCTATAGTACGGGTGCTACTGTTATCAAAATTGAAGAATTTAGAGGTTGTGGTCTAGTGGTCAGAGTATCGGACTCTCGAAGGTCATGGGTTCGATTCCTGACTCCTGTGGACCAATGAATCTGGCCCAAATTTGGGCAGGTATAATAATTTAGTCCTATAAATGATATTATGATTATTTTTATTAATTAAATTTCGGGTTAAAGATTGGCAACTAGGGAGTCATTTTGTGTCCTGACTCTTTCCATCGCAAATAACGTTTTGTTAAACACATGTTCAACTCGGTCATGCAAAATATTCACTTTGCTTATCATTTCAGCTTTTCCTAGTCCTTGTGGACACAAAATTTCATGAGCAGATGTCATGATCCACTGGTGAGATGGCTGCATTAAACAGCTTCCTCGTCGGCTAACAGTTAAACAAATAATTTGACTTGTTAACTCTCCAACAAGCAGCTGAAAGTGCTTGGAGACATTCAATTCGAAATACGGCTCGTATAACAGGATGTCCTGTTATATTTTAAAAGTTGTCAGAAGACAAAGTTTCAACAAGAGAATTACACAAGCAAAGAATAAATTTGCAGAACATCCTTGACTTGCGCCCAATAACCAGACCCGATAAGCTGCTGCTGACCGTGTTATCCACCGAAGGCTGTAAATCAAGAAGGCTTCAAGGATGCAATTTTCATAGCCAATCAGATCTCGTCAAAGCGTGGGCCCAGAGAAACTAAGGCAGAGAAGCGTGTGGGCGTTGAGTCGCATATGCCATAAAGTCAGTCGGCCCGATGGCTTCAGAACAATGCTCCGAGTTCCTGGAATCTGGAAGCCCCGATTGCAGAAGTCACACAGCAGGTGGATGATGCGTTCAGCTGTCACTTTGCTCCTTGTGGGGATCTGCTGCCTGCCGGCCTGTGGCTCAGCGGCCCCGACTGCGACCTCGACGGTGTCCGCATCGCCGGCCGATCACTGCCTCCGGTTTCACTGGCGCCATTCGGCTGTTGACTTTGCCGACTGTCTGGCTGTGGCGGCCGCTCTCACAGACTTGGCCGAGTCGAGCAGCAGCTCTGATGAAGAAGACGGCGATGATCAGGCGGACTGGGGGCTGCCGCGGCTACGGCGCGGCGGCTTCAGCTTCATCTCGCCGCTGCTGAGAAACCTGCACCACGCGAGGCAGGCCGAGCATCAGCAGCGCGGTGGCGGCGGCGGCGGCGGCGGCTCGAGCTACGGGCCCAATGTGATGCGCTTCGGATGACCACATTCCCTGATGTCCTTGCCTCCTGAACTCCTGAATCTCACAGCTGACTCGCCCGATACCGAATCCCTGATTCCACGCGCAATGATATTTTCTTTGTTGTTGTAATTTGTTAAGCGCTGTCAGATTATTGATAAATAAAACTAATGTGCTTTGCCGGGCCAAGGAAACTTAACGTCCAAGCGAAACCTTAACGACCTGTTTTCACAGCTGAGTTTTCATAGAGTTCTGTCTTTTCGCTTACTTGTCTTAGCTCACTAAATACGTATTTCTGTGGACTAAAGTTGAAAGAATTTAGTAAATAAATAATTGGGTGCGCTTGTATATAGTTTGACTGCTTGTCTGTTCCTGGTGTCTGCTTGTCTGTTCCTGGTGTCTGCTTGTCTGTTCCTGGTGTCTGCTTGTCTGTTCCTGGTGTCTGCTTGTCTGTTCCGGTGTCTGCTTGTCTGTTCCTGGTGTCTGCTTGTCTGTTCCTGGTGTCTGCTTGTCTGTTCCTGGTGTCTGCTTGTCTGTTCCTGGTGTCTGCTTGTCTGTTCCTGGTGTCTGCTTGTCTGTTCCTGGTGTCTGCTTGTCTGTTCCTGGTGTCTGCTTGTCTGTTCCTGGTGTCTGCTTGTCTGTTCCAGGTGTCTGCTTGTCTGTTCCAGGTGTCTGCTTGTCTGTTCCGGTGTCTGCTTGTCTGTTCCTGGTGTCTGCTTGTCTGTTCCTGGTGTCTGCTTGTCTGTTCCAGGTGTCTGCTTGTCTGTTCCTGGTGTCTGCTTGTCTTTTCCAGGTGTCTGCTTGTCTGTTCCAGGTGTCTGCTTGTCTGTTCCAGGTGTCTGCTTGTCTGTTCCTGGTGTCTGCTTGTCTGTTCCAGGTATCTGCTTGTCTGTTCCTGGTGTCTGCTTGTCTGTTCCTGGTGTCTGCTTGTCTGTTCCAGGTGTCTGCTTGTCTGTTCCTGGTGTCTGCTTGTCTGTTCCTGGTGTCTGCTTGTCTGTTCCTGGTGTCTGCTTGTCTGTTCCTGGTGTCTGCTTGTTTGTTCCTGGTGTCTGCTTGTCTGTTCCTGGTGTCTGCTTGTCTGTTCCTGGTGTCTGCTTGTCTGTTCCAGGTGTCTGCTTGTCTGTTCCCGGTGTCTGCTTGTCTGTTCCTGGTGTCTGCTTGTCTTTTCCAGGTGTCTCCCTTATTTCCGGACATCAATCTGTCTTTTTTGGGTGTCCATCTGTCTGTTTTGGCTGTCCATCTGTCTGTTTTGGCTGTCCATCTGTCTTTTTTGGATGTCCATCTGTCTTTTTTGGGTGTCCATCTGTCTGTTTTGACTGTCCATCTGTCTGTTTTGGCTGTCCATCTGTCTGTTTTGGGTGTCCATCTGTCTGTTTTGGCTGTCCATCTGTCTGTTTTGGCTGTCCATCTGTCTGTTTTGGGTGTCCATCTGTCTGTTTTGGCTGTCCATTTGTCTTTTTTGGGTGTCCATCTGTCTGTTTTTGCTGTCCATCTGTCTGTTTTGGCTGTCCATCTGTCTGTTTTGGCTGTCCATTTGTCTTTTTTGGGTGTCCATCTGTCTGTTTTGGCTGTCCATCTGTCTGTTTTGGCTGTCCATCTGTCTGTTTTGGCTGTCCATCTGTCTGTTTTGGCTGTCCATCTGTCTGTTTTGGCTGTCCATCTGTCTGTTTTGGCTGTCCATCTGTCTGTTTTGGCTGTCCATCTGTCTGTTTTGGATGTCCATCTGTCTGTTTTGGCTGTCCATCTGTCTGTTTTTGCTGTCCATCTGTCTGTTTTGGCTGTCCATCTGTCTGTTTTGGCTGTCTATCTGTCTGTTCGGGGTGTCCATCTGTCTGTACCGTTTGACTGTTTCTCTGTTTCTGGGTAACTTTTTGACAGTTTTTGTGGCATGTCATTCCGTCTGGTTTTGGTGTCCTGCCTATCCCCAAGTCACTACTAGAAGGTAAAAACTTCAATATGGACTGAAGTTGCAACGCAGTACTCTAGCAATACCGTCAACCTTGGTAACAAAAATTCTGCCAATGTAAGGCTTTGCCAACTAAAAAATCTTAGATACGCATATACTCGTACAGCACTACTCAGTAGCATACTGAGTCATTTTCAGGTAAAATGAAATGAAATGAATACCAAATGAAAGTGACTAGAATTTAATGAAAAAGGAAGGAAATTGGCTTCATAGGAAAGAGTGGCAACAATCCTAACTTTAAGTTGCCGCCACTGCCATCAATGGAAATGGTTAAATATAATTAATTTTACTTTAATTTAATTGAACTGACAAAAATGCCTGTTACGGCTCGTAGATAAATGCTCATTTCAAAACAGGATATAATGAGTTTATAGCACTATAAACATTTTTAACACCTTTAGCCAAACTTGTTATTAGACAGCACCCGAAGGCGATAAAGGGCTAAAGATTACGCAATCACTCACTTATCGTGACCAACCTCTATAGGCTAGCAGTCTAGAGGTGACTTTGCAGGTGAGATAAGAAATAATTCATAAAGTACGATTGTTCAGTTCGCGCTGAAATCAATAATATTTTTATATAAATAATTGCGCCAGCCAAACATAGTGACCTAAAACTATTCACACCTTGGCAGTCCTTATTAAGTGCATTTCTGCGTTCAATAAAAACAACCAAAGTTTAAGGGAGTGTTAAGCCATTCTTGACACACGTAAACTATTATTTGTTCTCTGTTTTATTGCATTAACAATGGCTCGAATTGCAGGTGCAGTTGCTTTGATTTTCGCAGTATATATTGCTTTTATTGGCAATCATTTTGTGCTTGGTGAGTAAAACTTTCATATAAACATGCGATTTTTGGCATGTTATGTGCTTTGCGTGAATTTTAGGTGTTAGAAGACATGGAGTTTAGGTGTTAGACAAGTAGTATAGGTGTGAGACATGGGGTTAAGATGTTAGACATGGAGTTGAGGTGTTAGACAAGTAGTATAGGTGTGAGACATGAGGTTAAGATGTTAGACATGGAGTTGAGGTGTTAGACAAGTAGTATAGGTGTGAGACATGGGGTTAAGATGTTAGACATGGAGTTGAGGTGTTAGACAAGTAGTATAGGTGTGAGACATAGGCTTAAAATGTTAGACATGGAGTTGAGGTGTTAGACAAGTAGTATAGGTGTGAGACATAGGGTTAAGATGTTAGACATGGAGTTGAGGTGTTAGACAAGTATTATAGGTGTGAGACATGGGGTTAAGATGTTAGACATGGAGTTGGGGTGTTAGATAAGTAGTATAGGTGTGAGACATGGGCTAAAAATGTTAGACATGGAGTTGAGGTGTTAGACAAGTAGTATAGGTGTGAGACATGGGCTTAAAATGTTAGACATGGAGTTGAGGTGTTAGACAAGTAGTATAGGTGTGAGACATGGGGTCAAGATGTTAGACATGGAGTTGAGGTGTTTGACAAGTAGTATAGGTGTGAGACATGGGGTCAAGATGTCAGACATGGAGTTGAGGTGTTAGATATAGAGTTAAGGAGTTAGAAATGTAGTATAGGTGTTAGGCAGATTATAGATGGATATGTTAGACATGGATTGGAGATGTTAGACCCAGGGAATGGTTATGTTAGACAAAGGTAGGAGATGTTAAACACAGGAAGTGGAGTTTGTTTGACGAAGATTGGAGAGTTTAGACACGGAGTAAATGTGCTCTGATTTACAAGAGCACAATTCTTAATACATTCTCAGGTGTGCCAGATCTGCCAGACAAATTCTTTCGCTGCATCTGCGAAGCTGAGTCAAATTGTAACCGCGAAATCGGCTGTGTGAATGATCCGGACACTTTGTCTTGCGGCCCCTACCAGATCAAGAGTGTGTATTGGCAAGATGCGTCAGAGTTTGCTCGGCAGACAATTGGCGGCGGTGAGCATGTTCTCAGATTGTTTGACTAGCTTTGTTTCTGACAGTGAGTGTGAATGTGTGACAGTAAGCATGAATTTGTGACAATGAGGTACACACTAATACAATGGGTGTGAATGTGTAAAAGTGAGTATGAATGTGTGACAGTGAGTATGAATGTGTGACAGTGAGTATGAATGTGTGACAGTGAGTATGAATGAGTGACAGTGAGTATGAATGTGTGACAGTGAGTATGAATGTGTGACAGTGAGTATGAATGTGTGACAGTGAGTATGAATGTGTGACAGTATGAATGTGTGACAGTGAGTATGAATGTGTGACAGTGAGTATGAATGTGTGACAGTGAGTGTGAATGCGTGACAGTCAGTATGAATGTGTGACAGTGAGTATGAATGTGTGACAGTATGAATGTGTGACAGTGAGTGTGAATGTGTTACAGTCAGTATGAATGTGTGACAGTGAGTATGAATGTGTGACAGTGAGTATGAATGTGTGACAGTGAGTATGAATGTGTGACAGTGAGTATGAATGTGTGACAGTGAGTATGAATGTGTGACAGTGAGTATGAATGTGTGACAGTGAGTATGAATGTGTGACAGTGAGTGTGAATGCGTGACAGTCAGTATGAATGTGTGACAGTGAGTATAAATGTGTGACAGTGAGTATGAATGTGTGACAGTGAGTATGAATGTGTGACAGTGAGTGTGAATGTGTGACAGTGAGTGTGAATGCGTGACAGTGAGTATGAATGTGTGACAGTGAGTATGAATGTGTGACAGTGAGTATGAATGTGTGACAGTATGAATGTGTGACAGTGAGTATGAATGTGTGACATGTTTCCCATTATTTGTCTATTTTTTAATTTCAGACTGGATGACCTGCACCACGGGGGCCAACAACATGGACTGCTCAAAGAGAACTATGCTTAACTATTTCGAGCGCTACGGCAAGTATTGCACTGGCGGTCAGGAGCCAACCTTTGAGGTGGGAATTGATTTATTGATTGCAAGTTCCTTTTGAAATTGGACAAACGAACTATGAAGAAGTGAATGCTAACATATACTATAACCTGATGACATTGTCAGGACTACGCAAGGATTCACAATGGCGGTCCCAAGGGTTGCAAGATTGAGCGCACGGTCAGCTATTGGAGCAGGGTCAGCAGCTGCTTGAATTGAATTGAAGCTCGGATGCCTCTGATCAGCGGTTTTCGGTTTTATTAATTGCACTACTTACTACTACAAGTACTTCGGTACACACTTTTATCCAAAAAATATTTCTACGCACTGTTGAATTCCGGACAGCAAATAAACTTCAACTTTAACAAATTTGACTTTAAATATAAATCCTACTCGAGGTAACCAAGTAACGCATCCATAAAAAATTTGTTGAACTTTTTTTATTTTTTTTCTACAAATTATCTTACTGTTTTACGAGTGCTCTGTCTCGTAAAAGCCCTCTCTCCTTTAGTAATAAAAAAAATCGAACAATAGAGTCAGAAACAGCAGCAGAATAGTGTCAGTAACAGCAGCAGAATAGTGTCAGTAACAGTAGCAGAATAGTGTCAGTAACAGTAGCACAATAGTGTCAGAAACAGCAGCACAATAGTGTCAGTAACAGCAGCAGAATAGTGTCAGTAACAGAAGCACAATAGTGTCAGTAACAGTAGCAGAATAGTGTCAGTAACAGTAGCACAATAGTGTCAGAAACAGTAGCACAATAGTGTCAGCAACAGTAGTGTCAGCAACAGTAGTGTCAGCAATAGTAGTGTCAGCAATAGTATTGTCAGAAACAGTAGTGTCAGCAACAGTAGTGTCAGCAACAGTAGTGTCAGCAACAGTAGTGTCAGCAACATCTCATCTTTTAGGATCTAGGGTCCACAGCTGAGTTGTGATGCAGTTTGGGTGGGTGCACTAGGGTGTCCCATTTCTGCGGATTCCAAATTTAGCCTCGTCAACTCACTTTGACATCATGGGTGCGGTTGAAATGTTCTTCCAGAGATTCGGGCAATCCTACCTGAAGTCTGCGACTTTTAGTTCTGCGAAATATGACCTAACATCGGCCAGAAATACTGCCTTCCCAATCTCCCTCACACTTCTGTCTGATCTCCATCTTTCCACTCTCCTCTCTAAATCCCCAGTCTCCCCTCTCTCTCCTCTCTAAATCCCCAGTCTCCCCTCTCTCCTGTCCAAATCCCCAGTCTCCCCTCTCTCCTGTCTAAATCCCCAATCTCCCCTCTCTCCTGTCCAAATCCCCAGTCTCCCCTCTCTCCTGTCTAAATCCCCAGTCTCCCCTCTCTCCTGTCTAAATCCCCAATCTCCCCTCTCTCCTGTCCAAATCCCCAGTCTCCCCTCTCTCCTGTCTAAATCCCCAGTCTCCCCTCTCTCCTATCTAAATCCCTAATCTCCCCTCTCTCCTGTCTAAATCCCCAGTCTCCCCTCTCTCCTGTCTAAATCACCAATCTCCCCTCTCTCCTGTCCAAATCCCCAATCTCCCCTCTCTCCTGTCCAAATCCCCAGTCTCCCCTCTCTCCTGTCTAAATCCCCAGTCTCCCCTCTCTCCTGTCTAAATCCCTAATCTCCCCTCTCTCCTGTCTAAACCCCCAGTCTCCCCTCTCTCCTGTCTAAATCCCCAATCTCCCCTCTCTCCTGTCTAAACCCCCAATCTCCCCTCTCTCCTGTCTAAATCCCCAGTCTCCCCTCTCTCCTGTCTAAATCACCAATCTCCCCTCTCTCCTGTCCAAATCCCCAATCTCCCCTCTCTCCTGTCTAAATCCCCAATCTCCCCTCTCTCCTGTCTAAATCCCTAATCTCCCCTCTCTCCTGTCTAAACCCCCAATCTCCCCTCTCTCCTGTCTAAATCCCCAGTCTCCCCTCTCTCCTGTCTAAATCCCTAATCTCCCCTCTCTCCTGTCTAAACCCCCAATCTCCCCTCTCTCCTGTCTAAATCCCCAGTCTCCCCTCTCTCCTGTCTAAATCCCTAATCTCCCCTCTCTCCTGTCTAAACCCCCAGTCTCCCCTCTCTCCTGTCTAAATCCCTAATCTCCCCTCTCTCCTGTCTAAACCCCCAATCTCCCCTCTCTTCTCTCTAAATCCCCATCTCTCCTCTTTAAATCCCATCTCTCCTTTCTCCCCTCTAAACCCGCATCCATCTTCTATCCTCTTTAAATCCCCAACTCCCCTTTATCCAATCACACCAGTCTGCTCTATCCCGTTGTTATTTCTAAGATCCAAAGTTCACGCACCTGTTTTGCTTTGTTCCTTTGATTTTCGCGTCTAGCAATTCAGCAACTGTCCATTCATTTCTTTCGCATGTTTTTTCTTGTTGACTTTTTGCATCAATTTTACATCAGAAAGATACTTTCTACTTCCACATATTTTTTCTTATCGAAACAATTCGCGCCTGTCGGTTGGTTGGTGAAATTTGAGCACACAGAGTTCCCAGCCGTCACGCGGCGGGCATCAAAACTGCCTCCCCTTGGGCCTTCGAATCGTGACACAAATCCCCTCAGTCACGTGACCAATACCTCAGACACGCCCGGACCTCGCCTATAAATTGGAAGTCTGCAGGTGCCGCCACAAAATACTCATCCGGCAGGTGGGGGGAAGCGCTCAGCGAAACGTCGCCATGACAACCAGCGGCTTCACACCTTCCAGCTTGGCCGCCTGGGGCCAGAATGGCACCACCACCGACCAGCGCTTCTGGGCCTGGGACCCGGAGTTCGAGGCCATCATCCATCCGTTCTGGCGCCAGTTCCCGCCTGTGCCGGAGCTGCACCACTACCTGGTGGGCATCTACATCAGCGTTGTCGGCATCATTGGCGACATTGGCAACCTTCTGGTCCTGTTTATCTTCATGACGTGAGTAGAAGGGAAGAGAGTGGGATTTTAAAGAGAGAGTGGGATTTCAAAGAGAGACAGTGGGATTTCAGTGAAAAGAGTGGGATTTCAGTGAAAAGAGTGGGATTTCAGTGAAAAGAGTGGGATTTCAGTGAAAAGAGTGGGATTTCAGTGAAAAGAGTGGGATTTCAGTGAAAAGAGTGGGATTTCAGTGAAAAGAGTGGGATTTCAGTGAAAAGAGTGGGATTTCAGTGAAAAGAGTGGGATTTCAGTGAAAAGAGTGGGATTTCAGTGAAAAGAGTGGGATTTCAGTGAAAAAAGTGGGATTTCAAAGAGAGAGAGAGTGGGATTTTAAAGAGAGAGAGAGTGGGATTTCAAAGAGAGAGAGAGTGGGATTTTAAAGAGAGAGATTGGGATTTCAAAGAGAGACAGCGGGATTTCATGGAAAAGAGTGGGATTTTAAAGAGAAAGAGAGTAGGATTTCAAAGGGAGACATTGCGATTTCAAAGAGAGACAGTGGGATTTCAGTGAAAAGAGTGGGATTTCAGTGAAAAGAGTGGGATTTCAGTGAAAAGAGTGGGATTTCCGTGAAAAGAGTGGGATTTCAGTGAAAAGAGTGGGATTTCAGTGAAAAGAGTGGGATTTCAGTGAAAAGAGTGGGATTTCAGTGAAAAGAGTGGGATTTCAAAGAGAGAGAGAGTGGGATTTCAAAGAGAGAGAGAGTGGGATTTCAGGGAAAAGAGTGGGATTTTAATGGAAGAGAGTGGGATTTCAAAGAGAGAGATTGGGATTTCAAAGAGAGAGAGTGGGATTTCAAAGAGAGAGAGTAAGATTTCAGGGAAAAGAGTGGGATTTTAAAGAGAGAGAGAGTGGGATTTTAAAGGAAGAGAGTGGGATTTCAAAGAGAGACTGTGGGATTTTAGGAAAAAGAGTGTGATTTCAAATAGAGAGACAGTGGGATTTCAAGGAAGAGATTAGGATTTCAAAAGGAGAGGAAGAAGAAAGGGGAGAATCAGGGCATTAGACGGCAGAGCAGACAGGTTCGGGCAGCTAGCTCGCGAGTTAACTGATGCTGAACAATTCCAACTGAACCTTTCGTATCCCACTGCAGCACGAAGGCGCTGCGCACACCGCCAAACTTCTTCCTGGTGAATCTGGCAATCTCCGACCTGTCGTTCTCGGCCATCCAGGGCTTCCCCCTGCTAACCATCTCGAGTTTCAACGGGCGCTGGGCCTGGGGCAGGCTGGGTGAGTTAGAGCATGCTCATTCTATTGAGTCAAGTTTAAACTGTTGTGTATGGCAAAGGCACAAACCAGTTGTCGCTGATTCCCGTGAGCAGCCTGTGAGCTCTATGGCTTCCTGGGCGGTGTATTCGGCATGGTATCGATCCACACGCTGGCGCTGATCTCCATGGATCGCTACTTTGTCATCGCCCAGCCGTTCGAAGCGTTGAAGCGGCTGACTTACACCCGGGCCGCTGTCATGGTGTTCCTGGCCTGGTCGCTGTCGCTGCTTTGGACCATTCCGCCATTCTTCGGATACGGTAATTTGTCGCCTGCACTGTGCACCCTGGCTCACTTCTCATTGGCTGCAGCCATAAATGTACATTCGTACGCCCGCCTCACGCCCCCATTCTATCTATAAACTGCCCTAGGATGCTATTTATATCAAATTACGTCACGTCTGATGACGAAATTGTCACGGCAGATGTAGCATCACTTCTATTGGCTGCAGCATTCGGACACCCACCTCACGCCGCTGTCCCAACCAATCCCACTTTTTATGCTAATTTTAGAAAGCTACGTCACTTCGCCCGTTATGCGAGACAAACACTGATATAAACTTCTGTTCACAATTTTTTTGCCTCTTCCTCCAGGTTATTATGTTCCCGAAGGCTTTCAGACATCCTGCACCTTTGACTACCTGAGCCAGGACAAGGGCAACCTGATCTTTAGCGGACTGATGTACTCCTGCGGCTTTATGCTGCCGCTGTCCATCATTTTCTTTTGCTATTACAAAATTGTACGAGCCGTTCGCAATCACGAACTGGAGCTGATCAAGATGGCCACCAGGATGGGCGGCCACAGCATGAAATCCGGTGAGAATTGACATGAGAAATGTGCATTGATGTATGTGAATTGTGCATTGATCTACGAGAAATTTTCATTGATCTATCAGGAAATGTGCTTTGATCGATGAGAAATGAGCTTTGATCTATGAGAAATCTGAATTGATACATTAACATTCTGAATTGACTTATGAGAAATATGTATAAATTGCTAATTGGCGTACAGTAAAAATTTAACTTTAGTATTTAAAAAGCTGCGTATTTTTAATCGACCCCCGTAGCCGATCAAAAAAACGACCTGAAGACGGCCAAGATCGCCCTGATCACAATCTCGCTGTTCATACTCAGCTGGACTCCGTACGCCATCGTGGCCTTCCTATCCCTGATTGGGAAGCGGGACCATCTGAACCCGTACACCGCAGAGCTGCCGGTTCTGGCTGCCAAGACCTCAGCAATCTACAATCCGATCATCTACTCGCTGAGCCATCCGAAATTTCGAGCCGTTCTCGAGAAGAAATTCCCGTGGCTTCTCTGCTGCTGCCCACCCAAGGCTAAGGTAATCTTATCAACAGCAGAAAGAACACACTATTTTCCCCCTTGGGAAAATACCACGGTGTATTTCGAATACCGAATGACCGATTTTCGTGAAAGTCCACCACATGAATCAAAATTTTTCACCCATAACTACGATGAACTTAACTTTCAAAGCCGTCCGACGTCAGAGATATCGTCGAGATGTTCAGCGATTTTGTCGAAGACCCCACTTTCTGGATTTTCATAGCGTTTGGAGTTCGATTCTTGGTACAATAGATGTCCATGAAAAAGACAATTAATTTCAATGTGTTTCATTCTACCAGCTGTAAAATCATCCACAACGACCTTCGACTAATTTAGGAGCGTGAGGCGACTAGCAGTGGCGGCAGCAAGTTCTCGAGGCGAGACACCGAGAAGGACAGCGGCTTTCCTAGCCAGCGTGGCCCCGGCGGTCACGATGACGGCGAAATGAAAGCCGCCCCGCCGGCCATCACCGAGGGCAACGACAACAGGAGCTTCGAGACAGATCGAGTGTGACTGCGCGGAGGAATCTCTGGCAGATGAGTTCAACTGTGATTGAGACTGAGAGATGAGATATATGAGAGTTGAGATTTATGAGGATAAGATGTGGGAGAGATGAGGTTTATGAGGATAAGATGTGGGAGAGATGAGGTTTATGAGGATTAGATGTGGGAGAGATGAGGTTTATGAGGATTAGATGTGGGAGAGTTGAGATTTATGAGGATTAGATATGTGAGAGTTGAGATTTATGAGGATTAGATGTGGGAGAGTTGAGATTTATGAGGATTAGATGTGGGAGAGTTGAGATCTAAACAATTAGATTTTGATGAAGGAATTGTTAGGACAGGATGGGAACTCAGAATAAATTATTGGATGATATGCTTAGCTGCAGCAAAAGATCTGGCTTATGTCCCTCAGAGGAGATTTGACAGGTTAATTAGTTATAGCCAGTTGAACAGACGCACCGGATTGCACGCCAAGAAATTCAAAACAACGTTTGACCTTGTCTGCGATTGGCTAGCAATATCGGAATTAAGTTCATTTGATTTTCGTTCAATAAAAATTGTTTTTTAATTTCTCAATCGAACGAGAATTCTTAGGGCCAATCGCAGAAGGTGTTTTCACGCAGCACATCTTTTTTTCACGCACGAGCTGTCAAAGTAGATATGAAAACTGTTTATTTCTATTAGCTAAGCTTCGGTAGGCGGTTGCTATGGGAATTTACAGATTTCATTATCTGTCTTCTGATCGCTGTGACTATTATTAAGCTAATCTATTTGCAGTTTGAGAATTCAAATATACATTGTTTCACCTAGATTAGTCCGTGAAGTAAAGAAGGCCTGGCAAAAAAAAGAGAAACGAGCTGGTAATTGAGTTGCTTATTTTATTTAATAACTTGCTTTATGAGGATAGTGAGATTTGGATAGAGGGGGCGAGTGGGTCAGCGGCTAACGTCGCTGCCTCGCACTCCAAAGGACGCTAGTTCGATTCACCCTTCAAGTCACGATTAATTTCGGGACTTGTTGGGGGGTTTGGACAGTAGCGACCGGCGGAGGTGCACCATATTTCGTGCAATCAAAGCTTGAAAAATAGCTTCGCTCCCGCCTTCTGTGTGCCTGTTCTGCGTTGTGTGAGTTGTGTGCGTTGGCGCTGGGGCGTGAGACCTTGCGGGGGGTGGCTGGAGGGCGGGTGTACACCGCCGCGCACTTTCTGGACTTCCGTCAGCGCGATTGGATAAGTGTACACTCATCAACCGGCCCCCCCCTGAGGACTGATTTCTTATCAGCCTTCCGCCCCGGCTTGGTCTGCTCTGTGCGTGTGGGGCTGGGGTGGGGGGGCACTGCTGCCTATTCTGGGTGCCTGGGTGCCTAGTTCGCCGGTCTGGGGGCGTGCCGCTCCGTCGCTTGTGCGACAAGTGCCCCGGGCCCCCCTGCAAATAGATAGATAAGATAGATAGATAGAGATTTGGATAGGGTTGTTTATACACAGCAATGTTAGTTGTCCTTGTCATCGACAAGAATCGTATTAACGATCATTTTGTTTTATTCAAATAAAAAAGAAAACTATTTAAAATTTTGAGGTAAAATATGATTCGCATGTGCATGATTCTTTGCAATTTTTAAATAAAAAATAGCAAACTACTTTCTATGCTACTCGTAGTAGTCATATTAGATATTTGCAGCCTGAAAGTGGTGTCAAAGCGCAGTCTCGCGAACGCACGGGTTGGCGAAGATTTCGTCCGGCAGGTCGAACGAATCGCCGTCCTCTGTGTCGAAGTTATTCGAGTTCAAAATTTCGCTGTTTACTTGGTAGGTGAGTGGGGAAAAGGTAACTAATTGCTGCTTTGGGCAGGGTTGCTTTGGCTGCTGCTGCTGCTGCTGCTGCTGCTGCTGCTGCTGCTGGTCCTGCTTGGGTCGACCGGCAATTAGAAATGCGATTCCAGCTGTAAAAAATGTAAGGAAAATTTTGTCTGCTAAAAGTTTAACAAATAGATTGCTCCCTATATTTTCCGTGCTGAATTGTGTGCGACATAAAATGTTTTCTAAGAAACATTCAGGTGTTTAAAGTGTCACCTGTCTATTCTCAATTTAAGTGTAGAGTTCATGATTGAGCACGGGTTCCAAAAAACTGATTGGAGACATTCCATAACAACGAATACTATTTTTAGTTCGTAGTAAGTTAAGCTTTGCATTTTGAAATAAAAGTAAGAGCTAGTTTGCCCCCTAATTGCACGTCCAATTGATACCCACTCTCAAGTCTCGCCAGTTCAACACACCCACCCCTCCGCTCTCCTCTATACCAACTCTCAGGTGTCGCCAGTTCAACACACCCACCCCTCCGCCCTTCTCTATACCCACTCTCAAGTCTCGCCAGTTCAACACACCCACCCCTCCGCTCTCCTCTATACCAACTCTCAGGTGTCGCCAGTTCAACACACCCACCCCTCCGCCCTTCTCTATACCCACTCTCAAGTCTCGCCATGTTAACACGCCCACCCCTCCGCCCTTCTCTATACCCACTCTCAAGTCTCACCAGTTCAACACACCCACCCCTCCGCTCTCCTCTATACCAACTCTCAGGTGTCGCCAGTTTAACACACCCACCCCTCCGCCCTTATCTATACCCACTCTTAAGTCTCACGATGTTAACACACCCACCCCTCCGCCCTCCTCTATACCCACTCTTAAGTCTCACGATGTTAACACCCACCCCTCCGCCCTCCTCTATACCCACTCTCAAGTCTCACCAGTTTAACAAACCCACCCCTCCCCCCTCCTCTATACCCACTCTCAAGTCTCGCTAGTTTAACACACCCATCCCTCCGCACTGCACTGAGAGTGGCTCTGCACTATAGCCACTCTCAACCCGTCCTCCTTATCGCACCCATTCCTTTTTTCAGCCCTCACGACAGAATTTTTTGTTTAACTCCTTATGATGTTAGTATGATTGCAGCCTAAAAATACAACGATAAGACGAGAGATCTATTGTGACTGTCTGTCAGCAGTGTAGTATACTCAACATATTTGAGTGTTTACTCTTTGAGTTTTTATATCTGTGATTAATTGGGATTTCGTTAATCCAAAAATGGTTTTAGTCGATCAAAGAGGTTTGGTATATAAAGTTGGTTTCGTTGCACCAACAAGTACAATGTTTCTTCACGCAAGAAAAATTGAAACTCACTTTCCCAGTTTAGTTTTTGTTTTGCTATGAATGCTATGTTATCAATAACTGTTGACTTTTGATATGCTTCACAGCAAGCAAAGCACATGTAATTTCTAAAAAAATAGAAAGTCATCTATTTCCTACCTTAAAACAATTAGGTTTTGCGGAAAAAATAACTAGAAAAGTTATTCTCACAGAAATTATTGGGTTAGCTAACTATAGTGCAATTTAGAAGTCCAATTTCTAAGAAATCGATTGATTTATTGCTTGATTAAACAATGAGTATGAAAAGAAAGTAAATGACGTGATGGAACTTAAAAGATAATTTTTAAGTGAGAATAGTTGAGCAGTCAGACTTGAGTAGATTAGTGGAGTTGCTAGGGGGCACCTACAATGCGCTTCTTCAGCAGGTTGGGCATCGACTGTCATTGTTGCCTCATCATCAATGTACCAGGTGACTCGGTTGAAAAGGATGAACTGCCCGATTTTCGGAGCTTCTTCCGGTTGTCGCCTCCGCTGGCCATTGGGATTATCTTTAGCATTGAGGGGATTAGCAGAAAAAAATTGGGATTCAATTCCACGCTAGCTTTGGGAAAATAAAGTGGAGCAAAGGCATAGCAACCGGGGCTTTGAGAGGGGAGAAAAAATGCGACTTCCCGCCCAAGAATTCCCTACCGAAGCCAGCTCCTTTGACGCTGCCTTCAGCGGAGATGTCAGCGGCCACATTCGCTGCGGCCGAAGTCGACGGCTCATGGCAGGCGTCCCTGACGCAAGGCGAAGCGGCCTCGCTGCGACTGCACTGTCCTTCGGCCAGCAGCAGCGGCTTCCTAGTCGGCGAGAACAGCCCCCGCCGCTCCGTCTGGCTGCCGACGCCGCCGACGCCGCCTCCTCCGGCGGTGTTGTTCGAGCGGCGGACGTTTTTATGAGGCTGGAACAGCACAATGTAGATCTTGGGCACAAACATGCAGCCGACTGTGACAGACGCGCTGATGCTGATGCACATGCACAGTGAAGTCAGCTTGATCTGCGAGATTTTCAGCACAATGTTCTGTGGCTTTTGGGTATTAGACTGGCTTCTAACCTGTTAGACACATTCATAACCTGTTGGACACATTCATAACCTGTTAGAAACATTCATAACCTGTTAGACGCATTCATAGCCTGTTAGAAACTTTCATAACCTGTTAGACACATTCATAACCTGTTAGAAACATTCATAACCTGTTAGAAACATTCATAACCTGTTAGACGCACTCATAACCTGTTGGACACATTAATAACCTGTTAGACACATTCATAACCTGTTAGACGCACTCATAACCTGTTGGACGCATTCATAACCTGTTAGACGCATTCATAACCTGTTAGAAACATTCATAACCTGTTAGACGCATTCATAACCTGTTAGACACATTCATAACCTGTTAGACACATTCAAAGCCATTTATTTGTTCACAACACCAGGTAAATTTGTTTATAATCTGTTGTAAAATATGCGCGAAGTAGCAGAGCAGGCTAATTTGCTGCCTGTAATTAAGATCATTCAACTGATGCTCTACGAGTATAAAGAACACATCAGAATGGACAAATTTAGAAGCTGGTGTGACATTTGTGTCATCATCTGAGTAGGATAGTGGATGAAAAAGCACTCCGGAAAAGTTTTTGCATAAGCTCAATCTGAGCATAAGCTCACTCTAATCTGACAGGCGCTTCGCTTTTTCTGTCAAAGGCTACTGTTTGCACTTTTAGCATTGTTCTGCGTCGAACAGGGAGAGGTAGCCTCTCAGCTAATTGACTTCCGTCCAAGCGTTTGATGCATAGTGAAGCTTCTAGGTCACAGGGACGGGCGGTCCCTCGCCTTTAATCCCAGCTGAGTGAGACACCGCCACAGAATTTTAAATTTGAGTCCTTTTTTCTAGATCAGTTTCCTGAACTTCTGCTTTTGCAATCCAATTTCTTCTGGTGCTAATTTGCTTAAGAAAGGGTTTTTGAAATAAAGTTCGAAATTTTATTTTTTTACTTTAAACTCGCCTGTTTGGGCGGAGTCCAAAACCACTCGTGTCGCTGTTTGGGAACACAGCTCAAAAATGCTGGATAGTGTTCTTAAACGGTTAGACACAGGCCCTAGTATGTTAGACGCATTCTGTTAGACACACTTCTTTACATGTTAGACACATTCAGTTAGACACAGTTGCAAACCTGTTAGACACATTTACTAACCTGTTAGACATTTCCTTACATGTTAGACACATTCAGTTAGACACAGTTGCTAACCTGTTAGACACAGTTCCTAACATGTTAGACACATTTACTTAAACTGTTAGATACAGTTCCTAACCTGTTAGACACATTTACTAACCTGTTAGACACAGTTCCTAACCTGTTAGACACATTTTCTAACCTGTTAGACACAGTTCCTAACCTGTTAGACACATTTACTAACCTGTTAGACACAGTTCCTAACCTGTTAGACACAGTTCCTAACCTGTTAGACACATTTTCTAACCTGTTAGACACATTTGCTAACCTGTTAGACACAGTTCCTAACCTGTTAGACCCATTTACTAACCTGTTAGACACAGTTCCTAACCTGTTAGACACATTTACTAACCTGTTAGACACATTTACTAATCTGTTAGACACAGTTCCTAACCTGTTAGACACATTTCCTAAAACTGTTAGATACAGTTCCTAACCTGTTAGACACATTTACTAATCTGTTAGACACAGTTCCTAACCTGTTAGACACATTTACTAACCTGTTAGACACAGTTCCTAACCTGTTAGACACATTTACTAACCTGTTAGATACAGTTCCTAACCTGTTAGACACATTTACTAACCTGTTAGACACAGTTCCTAACCTGTTAGACATGGTTCCTAGACTGTTAGACAGAACATCTAAATGTAACAAGAGTGAAAAAACAAATAATCTCACGCGGAAATTCCTCAAGGATCCGAAGTAGATGGCTATAAATGCGAGCCACACAATGCAGGTTGAGTACATTGTGAAGGCGATGTACTTGGCCTCGTTGAAGTTCTCAGGAATATTCCTAGTCTTGAAGGCGTACAGAGTGCACAGCACAATCAGAATCATGTTGTACAGCAGTGAGACCACAATGGCCACATCGTCCACAGCGCAGCGCAGAATTTTGTGATCTCGATCGGGATAATCGAATCTGGTTCTTGGCAGATCCATGCCTAGCCAGGTCATGTCTCCGATTACCTGTTGGGCAAATCAGAAGGCTAACAGCATGGGCATTGCCGTGCTAAGTTTGAAATATAAATTATTGTAGCTAAAAGCTGTAATATAAAAAAACCATGAAACCACGTTCTTTATTGAGGGGTGAAGAGCGTTCAAATACGTTTTCCTCTCGCACTAAGGTCCCTGAGCTCGATTCCGCGGCGAGGCCACATTCATTTGGGGCGCAGCCGCGGAGAGAAGGCTTTGGGGGCTTGTCGTGAAATTTACGCCCTTGAGGGCCAACCTCCAAGGCACAGTGAAGTGCACACTGCCTGACGATGAGAAAGTCAGGGCAAATGTACACACCTGTGTGAGCATGTGCCTGCGTACGGTATCTGTGTGCGTGTGTGCTCAGGAGTCAGCGAAATGGGCAGAACTGCCTCCTCGCTGGCTGCGGGTCTAGTGTCACCAAATTATGTGCCGTTGCCCGCAGCCCTCCTGCAATTATTTTTATGTTCTTTGTTGTCGAGAACATCTTTATCATCATGAGCATGAGCATGAGCATGAGCATGAGCATGAGCATGAGCATGAGCATGAGCATGAGCATGAGCATGAGCATGAGCATGAGCATGAGCATGAGCATGAGCATGAGCATGAGCATGAGCATGAGCATGAGCATGAGCATGAGCATGAGCATGAGCATGAGCATGAGCATGAGCATGAGCATGAGCATCATTACCTGGACGGCGACGAGACAGCAGCAGAGGATGAGCTGCGACTTCGGGCTGGTATAGGATGGCTTCTTCATCAACGACTTAATTCCGCGATTGAAGATTCTGCTCAACCTATTGGTCTTTGTAAAGATAGCCGAGTAGATAATGCTCAAGCTCAGGCCATTGAAGATGCGGAAGAAGCCGCAGGTGACGGGTGTTGGAGGCGCCAGCATGATGAAGGTCATGCAGTAGGACATGAAGATTCCAGCCAGCATGACATAGCATAGCTCCCTGCCTGATGCTCTAATCAGCGGCGTGTTATTGTAGCGAACAAACACCACCAGAACGAATGCTGTCCAGACCAGACCCAGCAGGCTGAAGGTCATTGGCAGCAGGGCCCACACGCTGCCCAGTTGAATCGTCTCAACCGGAAGCGGCTGGCACTCGTTGAAGAATCGATTTGGCACGGAGCCGAGCTTGCACTCTGAGCACAGTGTCGAGTTGAGCACAATCTGGTATTTGTTATCGCACGGCACACATTCCCAGCAGCATGTGGCGGCCTCTTTATTAGGCGCCACTGTTCTATTGCCCAAGCCACACGGCTCGGAGCACACTGATCTGGGCGTCAGTTCTCCAGGTGTTCCCCACCTGAGGCTGCTATTGTCCAGCTGCAGCTGGTCGTCGCCCCAGGTGCCAATTTTGACGTACTCGAAGGCCGAGCCGTTGCCTGTCCGTTGAAACTGGAAGATTTCGTACAGCGACTCTCGATCGCCTTTCTGGTTGAACCGAAGCAGATTTCCAGACGTCCCAACGAAGCTGACATTGCGGATGTGATTGCGCAACTGGGTGCCGTTCAGCTTCTGATGATGCTCCAGGCAGGTCTTAGGCTCGAATCCCGGGCAGAGGCTGCGCAGCATGTTGTCCAGAGAGTGTGCCATGGCGTACACGGCGTCCACCACCATCGGCACTAGGCCTTCCTGCTCGTACCGGCTGTTGGCACCGATTTGCTCCTGGCCTGAGCATTGTTTGGGTTCGCACAGGCTGCACTGAGTATGGGGGCGCCTTGATCAGCAGTAGAAATACCACGCAGTTTCCCGCCCTTTTGGATGAACTAACTTACAAAGCCGTCCGATGTTTAGGAAATATAGAAAAAAGGAAAATGCTGGCTATTTGAAATGCCCCCCTGGTCTTTGTACTGCTTAGGACAGGAAACTGCGTTTCTTTGAAAACGTTTCTGTTCTTGGTTTTCGCCGAAAAAAATGCAACACGAAGATCAGAATTGTTCCCTTTTCTGCACAAATTTAGTGCCTTTGTTTGACTGGAGGCCTACTAAAGTCTCGTCTTATGTCAATATATTGCGGAAGGGCTGCGGGTAATGGTGCATCATTTGGTGACACTAGACCTGCAGCCAGCGAGGAGGCAATTCTGCCCATTTCTCTGACACCTGAGCACGCACGCACAAAGATACTGTACTCAGGCATACGCTCACACAGGTATGTACATCTGCCCCGACTTTCTCATCGTCAGGCAGTGTACACTCTCACTGTGCCTTGGAGGTTGGCATGCGCCCCCAAATGAATATGGCCTCGTCGCAGAATCGAGCTCCGGGACATTGGTGCGAGCGGCAAACGCGTTAAAGCGGTCTGTCACTCACCCCCTGATTTATTAAATAAGAAAATATATTTTACTTTATTATTAATTTTATTTTTACTACCTTTTCTCATGTGCCAAAATGCCTTGTGACTTATTTACTATTTGTATACTAGGGAGAAAACATTTCAGCGAATCGCAGCTCCGGAGTTGGGGTGGTTGCAATGTCTGGGGGGTTAGAGATTTTCAACGGGAAAGAGAGTTTGTCCAATGACGGTTAGGATAGGGTTCGAGGCTAGAATGGGCACGTAAATACTGGCGCACT
Organism: Macrostomum hystrix; assembly: GCA_950097015.1. Taxonomy (NCBI): domain Eukaryota; kingdom Metazoa; phylum Platyhelminthes; family Macrostomidae; genus Macrostomum; species Macrostomum hystrix. The sequence continues at coordinate 35,221,655 of CATNEN010000038.1, read as the reverse complement.
GATAAAAGTGTTGTTTTCTCTTTGAAAAAAACAAACATAACCCACAATATTAATCTCATATGTTTATCCTCACTCTCACCTGTACAGTTTTTCATCCCAGTGCCCGGCCGGCCGTCCCAGCTGCATCGAAAATGGCTCTCCCAGAACTCTGGCCACCACGGATTCAGCAGATGATGCTCACGGGTCAGGTTTCGAAAGTACTCGTCAAAGCCTGGGTGAGTACGGTTTGACAAAGTGTTACTCGCTCACTCTCACTCTCACTCTCACTGTCACTGTCACTGTCACTGTCACTGTCACTGTCACTGTCACTGTCACTGTCACTGTCACTGTCACTGTCACTGTCACTGTCACTGTCACTGTCACTGTCACTCTCACTGTCACTCTCACTCTCACTCTCACTCTCACTCTCACCCTCACTCTCACCCTCATTTTCACAGCCAGGACTCACCAGCCACGGCCCTCCGCTCCGGCAGCAAGCTGATGGCTCCCTCGGCCAGGAACTGCTCGCCCAGGAGGTGGTCTGTCTTCCGTCCCCAGGCGTCGCTGGCCACCCAGAAGAAGCTGCGCTTCGCCAATCGGCTGCCGAGCTGGCCGAACAGCAAGCGAAGCGACTCGGCTTGGCAGAAGGCGACAACCACGCGCGACTTGTCTAACTTCAATAGGCCGCCAGCGATGCTGGCCAGACTGTCGTTGCGAGGATTTCGCGGAATGACGAAATAGGTCCGAATGCAGATACCTGTGGGAGGGTAGGGACTCAATTGTTGCCTGACAGTTTGACAGAGCTTTACATGTTACACGCAGAATCAAATTTGTTGAATACCCTGTTAGACAAAGAATCTAACATGTTAGATACAGGATCGAAACAATAAAACATAGGACCCGACCTGCTAGAACCTGTTAGATACGGAGTCTAACCTGTTAGATACAACCTGTTAGATACGGAGTCTAACCTGTTAGATACGGAGTCTAACCTGTTAGATACAACCTGTTAGATACGGAGTCTAACCTGTTAGATGCGGAGTCTAACCTGTTAGATACAAAGTCTTAACTGTTAGATACAAAGTCTTAACTGTTAGATACAAAGTCTAACCTGTTAGATACAAAGTCTAACCTGTTAGATACAAATTCTAACCTGTTAGATACAAAGTCTAACCTGTTAGATACAAAGTCTAACCTGTTAGATACAAAGTCTAACCTGTTAGATACAAAGTCTAACCTGTTAGATACAAAGTCTAACCTGTTAGATACAAAGTCTAACCTGTTAGATACAAAGTCTAACCTGTTAGATACAAAGTCTAACCTGTTAGATACAAAGTCTAACCTGTTAGATACAAAGTCTAACCTGTTAGATACAAAGTCTAACCTGTTAGATACAAAGTCTAACCTGTTAAATACGGAGTATAGACGTCTAGAATCTCACATGTTAGACACAGAATCTAACACGCTAGACACAGGCTTTCAGTCACACCTGTTAACTGCCAAATGATTAATGTTCACCTTGCATTGAGGCGTGGCTCTTGAACTCCTGGAAGCCGCGCTCTCCGTAGGTGCCCTCATCGTAGATGGCAGTCACATAATTCCAGTCCATGCTTTTCACAATGGCCACCATAGCTTTGGCTTGATAGTTGTCAGGTGGCACGACTCGAAAAAAATAGTCGAACCGATTGTTGTCGCTCAGCTCAGGACTGGTGGAAGCATAGCTGATCTGTGGGATCTGCGTCAGGTGAGAGTGAGAGTGAGAGTGACAGTGGGAGTGAGAGTGAGAATGAGAGTGGGGGCGGGAGTGAGTGAGAGTGAGAGTGAGAGTGAGAGTGAGAGTGAGAGTGAGAGTGAGAGTGAGAGTGAGAGCGAGAGTGAGGGTGGGAGTGAGAGTGAGAGTGAGGGTGGGAGTGAGAGTGAGAGTGAGAGTGAGGGTGGGAGTGAGAGTGAGAGTGAGAGTGAGAGCGAGAGTGAGGGTGGGAGTGAGAGTGAGAGTGAGAGTGAGAGCGAGAGTGAGGGTGGGAGTGAGAGTGAGAGTGAGGGTGGGAGTGAGAGTGAGAGTGAGAGTGAGAGTGAGAGTGAGAGTGAGAGCGAGAGTGAGAGTGAGAGTGAGGGTGGGAGTGAGAGTGAGAGTGAGGGTGGGAGTGAGAGTGAGAGTGAGAGTGAGAGTGAGAGCGAGAGTGAGGGTGGGAGTGAGAGTGAGAGTGAGAGTGAGAGTGAGAGTGAGAGTGAGAGCGAGAGTGAGGGTGGGAGTGAGAGTGAGAGTGAGAGTGAGAGTGAGAGTGAGAGTGAGAGTGAGAGTGAGAGTGAGAGTGAGAGTGAGAGTGAGAGCGAGAGTGAGGGTGGGAGTGAGAGCGAGAGTGAGAGTGAGAGCGAGAGTGAGGGTGGGAGTGAGAGCGAGAGTGAGAGTGAGAGCGAGATTGAGGGTGGGAGTGAGAGTGAGAGCGAGAGTGAGGGTGGGAGTGAGAGCGAGAGTGAGAGTGAGAGCGAGATTGAGGGTGGGAGTGAGAGTGAGAGTGAGTGAGAGGCTGATTGATTAGTAATTCAAAACAGGTTTCGCTAAAAGTTAAGGCGACAGGTTCGAAGTTGAAAAGTTGACAAACGATGAGTTGAATTTCAATTTAGACTTATTTTTTTATTTCTTCCTGAAAAAATGACAGTTTTTTCGAAATCCTAAATTTAAGGGTCACGATCCTTGCGATTTTATTTTCATTAAAGTGTGCATTTTAGTTCAAAGTAAGCTGATACTATTGAAGTTCTTAGAAAAATCTAAAACAATAATTTAAAATCGAATAATTGCTTTTAAAAATGTATATGTTTCCATTGTGATTCGCGGTTTTCTCAGTATCTTTGAAAGCCTAAAAAATATTCTTTGCAAAAAAGCATAGAAATCGAAATCTTTTCTTTAAAAAATCCGATTCTTTTGTTGATTGTTTTTAATGCAGCTTGAAATTGACTGTGATTCTCAATTTTAGATACTTACTATTTGTTGATAACTAACAGTGGAATCATTAAACATGTTAACCAATAATGGATATGCTACGAATAATGATACTTTTAAATCTACTGTCTTTGTGAACAATGGTGAGCCCTAGCAACTAATGGTGTTGCTCTCCCAAGAAGCCCAGGATTATCCGCAGACTACTGTTCTCAGATGGGATCACACACCGTTGGGATCTGCGGGCTCAGATGAGTCAGCTGCTCTGTGTGCCGGCAAGCCATTAGACACGGTTGAGTAGAGGGGGGAGCTTCCAGTCCCTCTGCACGAGCCAAGGATTTTACAATTCTTATGTTGGCCCATGCAGGGTGACACCGGGAAAAGTTTTTCTCCCAAAGCCATGGTGGGATAATCTTCCCAAAAGTATGCGGCTATTGCTAGTGTCTGTGTCGATCCATCCGGTTTTATGCCAATTTTATTTTTCACGGCCTAACGACTGCCACCAAGCATTATTAGTGCAGCATTTCTTAACTAGAATGCAGTTCTTCTTCTTGAAACATCAGCTTGTTTATCTGAGTGTCTCAGTGCCATATTGAGCATGCATTCCTCTCACATTCTACCATATTGTGGAATATTCCTCTCTCACATTCCAGAATCTATTCCTCTCTCATATTTCAGAATCTATTCCTCTAATACTCCAGAATCTATTCCTCTCATATTCCAGAATCTATTCCCCTCATATTCCAGAATCTATTCCTCACTCACATTCCAGAATCTATTCCTCTCATATTCCAGAATCTATTCCTCTCATATTCCTGAATCTATTCCTCTCATATTCCAGAATCTATTCCTCTCATATTCCAGAATCTATTCCTCACTCACATTCCAGAATCTATTCCTCTCATATTCCAGAATCTATTCCTCTCATATTCCAGAATCTATTCCTCTCATATTCCAGAATCTATTCCTCACTCATATTCCAGAATCTATTCCTCACTCACATTCCAGAATCTATTCCTCTCATATTCCAGAATCTATTCCTCTCATATTCCAGAATCTATTTCTCTCATATTCCAGAATCTATTCCTCTCATATTCCAGAATCTATTCCTCTCATATTCCAGAATCTATTCCTCTCATATTCCAGAATCTATTCCTCTCATATTCCTGAATCTATTCCTCTCATATTCCAGAATCTATTTCTGTCATATTCCTGAATCTATTCCTTTAACATTTTAGAATTTATTCCTTCGTTTTGTTTTGAGTATATTCCTCGGAAAAACCGATTTTATACTATATATTTCATAGTTATCCAGTATACTAGCGACTCTTTCTCATCAACTTTATCTATGTTTTTACCCAACGACCGAAATAAGAATAGGTAAATTGCTTTCAACAACTATTCAACTCAGTACAACAGGTAGGTATCTGCTTTTAGTTGCTATCGGCATGCTTCTTAGCACAACTCAGATACAGACAAATATGCTTAGTAAATGTGAAACTAGAAGCTTTGCACTTTTGGAAGGCCAGAGACAAAGGAAATATAGGGGCATTACTGGCGATGGATTAAATTATGCGTTATACTTCTCAGCATACTAGCTTCGTTTTTTAACTCTACGGGCCGAAGGGGAATTTCGGCTATTTTCTGCTCACAATTAGAAATATCACCTTTAATTTTGTGATAAAGTAACATTTGTCTACATCTCATATCTTCCCCGTCTCATCTCTCCCGTGCCTCCTCTCTCCCGTGTCTCATCTCTCCCGTGTCTCATCTCTCCCGTGTCTCATCTCTCCCGTGTCTCATCTCTCCCGTGTCTCATCTCTCCCGTGCCTCCTCTCTCCCGTGCCTCCTCTCTCCCGTGTCTCATCTCTCCCGTATCTCATCTCTCCCGTGTCTCATCTCTCCCGTGTCTCATCTCTCCCGTGTCTCATCTCTCCCGTATCTAATCTCTCCCGTGTCTCATCTCTCCCGTGTCTCATATCTCCCGTGTCTCATCTATCCCGTGTCTCATCTCTCCCGTGCCTCCTCTCTCCCGTGTCTCATCTCTCCCGTGTCTCATCTCTCCCGTGTCTCATCTCTCCCGTGTCTCATCTCTCCCGTGTCTCATCTCTCCCGTGCCTCCTCTCTCCCGTGCCTCCTCTCTCCCGTGTCTCATCTCTCCCGTATCTCATCTCTCCCGTGTCTCATCTCTCCCGTGTCTCATCTCTGCCGTGTCTCATCTCTCCCGTATCTAATCTCTCCCGTGTCTCATCTCTCCCGTGTCTCATATCTCCCGTGTCTCATCTATCCCGTGTCTCATATCTCCTGTGTCTCATCTCTCCCGTGTCTCATCTATCCCGTATCTCATCTCTCCCGTGTCTCATCTCTCCCGTGTCTCATCTCTCCCGTGTCTCATCTCTCCCGTGTCTCGTCTCTCCCGTGTCTCATCTCTCCTGTATCTCATCTCTCCCGTATCTCATCTCTCACGTGTCTCATCTTTCTCCAGTCTTATCTCTCTCCTGTCTCATCTTTCTCCTGTCTCATATTTCTCCGTCTCATCTCTCTCGTGTCTCATCTCTCCCGTGTCTCATCTCTCCCGTGTCTCATCTCTCCCGTGTCTCGTCTCTCCCGTGTCTCATCTCTCCTGTATCTCATCTCTCCCGTATCTCATCTCTCACGTGTCTCATCTTTCTCCAGTCTTATCTCTCTCCTGTCTCATCTTTCTCCTGTCTCATATTTCTCCGTCTCATCTCTCTCGTGTCTCATCTCTCCCGTGTCTCATCTCTCCCGTGTCTCATCTCTCCCGTGTCTCATATCTCCCGTGTCTCATCTATCCCGTGTCTCATATCTCCTGTGTCTCATCTCTCCCGTGTCTTATCTCTCTCGTGCCTTATCTATACTCTGTCTATCCGGCCTCTCCGATAGTTCTTCAACCCTGATAGTATGCAAAGTTACCTGAACCCCTAGTGCTAGAATATTCATATACTCGTAGTTAGAGTACGCCTGATCGACCTCAAACAGGCAGAGTTGAATGCGCAATGGGCAAAAATAGAAAATAGAATTGTAAGTTAGTTTTGGTCTATTGTTCCTCCAGTTGAGTCAGTTGATCTTTGTTTAGTTAAGCTAAGCAGCTGTTGTTAGGCACGGATTCAATATAGAAAGAAAAAAACATATACGCAATGTCGGCAATGATCTATCAGAGCTAGTGACATGGTCTTACCTTTCAATGTTGAGTCCTAGTCCTAGCTTGGAGCACTGGGGGGAATCTGACACTGAGTCACCGGTGCTCTAGTTTCGGATGCACGTTAAGTCAATTCTATAGCTACACATATCTGATTACAAAGCAAAGCTAACACCTGGGGCCTACCAAAGTCCCATTGCCTAGAAATCAAATAGATTCATGATGTATAGTCAGTGACAAATGCGTGCTTGCAGTTTGGTTGAGCTTTCCAGTCAATGTACTGGCACATTATTTTTGTGACACTATAGACCCGCCGCCAGCGAGGAGGCAATTCTGCCCATTTCGCTGACTCCTGAGCACACACGCACACAGATACCGTACGCACGCGCACGCTCACACAGGTGTGTACGTCTGCCCTGACTTTCTCATCGTCAGGCAGTGTACACTCTCACTGTGCCTTGGAGGTTGGCCCTCAGAGGCGCCAGTTGCACCCCAAATGAATGTGGCCTCGCCGCGGAATCGAACTCAGGGACCTTGGTACGAGAGGCAAACGCGTTATCCGCTTATCTACTCACTCCCAAATTTATATATTATATATAAATATTTTACTATGATAATCTGCCTTTGTCTGATATCAGAAAACATAAATCATCTAATCAATTTAAGAACAAAACTAGCAGAGAAACTTCAAGTGCAAACAATATCATTTGACAGTTGCAAGTACGAGTAAAATACGTCTCGTAGTTCATCGCACAGTATAGCTATCCATGCGCCAAAATCACTATCCCGAATGCAAGTCATTCATCAGTCGGGGCAGTCTCAGAGCACGGATCAGTGTGCCAATTGTATTAGGCTCTGCATTCAGTCAAGCAGATAAGAATCACAGCACAGTCAGAGAAAATATGATTATGAATCGCGTGTGCTAACACCCCCGCCAGTTCAATAATAGGATTAACGATGCCCAGTGACAGACACCCGGGCCTCAGTATCGTCAGAGCAAAATGCTGGAATTTAGGGCCATTGTATCCGCTGTGACTGCGTGGATGCTAAAGTAAACTATAGTAAATAAGCTTCTGATCATTAGCAGCCAAAGACGTCATTATACATGAATATTCAAGCTTGACAAGATACGCTTGCACATCTAACTGTGCGGAAAAACGAATGGGGAGAAAATTAAATACCTAGTGAAAAAGTCTGAGATAAAAAAGTAAGTCTTTTTTCTTTGAACGGTCAAGTAGAAAAATCGACTGCAGTTATTTTTGTCATACAAAGACACAGACAATTTGCAAACTATTTGAGACTTGCAAACTTAAACTTAGATACAGAAATTGTACTGCTACTGGGTCCGGTTACATGTGTGAGGTGTTGCAAGAAATTGGGAGAAATGAAGAAAGATAAGGAGCGATGGGGAGAGATGGGAGAGATGGAGAGAGATGGGAAGAGATGGGAAGAGATGGGGAGAAATGGAGAGATAAGGAGAGATAAGAGAGATAAGGAGAGATGGGGAGAGATGGAGAGAGATGGGGAGAGATGGAGAGAGATGGGGAGAGATGGAGAGAGATGGGGAGAGATGGGGAGAGATGGAGAGAGATGGAGAGAGATGGAGAGATAAGGAGAGAGATGGGGAGAGATGGGGAGAGATGGGGAGAGATGGGGAGAGATGGAGAGAGATGGGGAGAGATGGAGAGAGATGGGGAGAGATGGGGAGAGATGGAGAGAGATAGAGAGAGATGGAGAGATAAGGAGAGATAAGAGAGATAAGGAGAGATGGGGAGAGATGGAGAGAGATGAGGAGAGATGGGGAGAGATGGGGAGAGAGGGTGAGTGACGGGGAGATGAGGATGAGGAGAAATAGGTTTGCAGGTCATGCAGCGCATCTGATCCTCTATCGTGGGGATTTGGTGTCCTACAATATGGATCAGGTGAATCTGATGGCACCGTGACTGGGCTATTCATCGCTGAGCAGAAGCCGGACATTCGGCCCGTGTGAGGCCTTAACCGGCTCAAAGGCAAACAGAGGTTGCAAGCAAGCACCGAATGCTTCTGAATCGCTGGAGCGAATTCCTCCACTTTCTCTCTTTCTCTTTGTTTGCTGAGATTTTACAAGCGATCTTTTTCTTACAAGAGGCTTCTAGGAGACAGAATATAGAAAAAATGCTGGGATTCTTTTCCGTGCCGTTTTCTTAAATCCCCTTTTTGAATGTGAAGATCAAGTCCCAGTGTTCTTATACGTCTGCCCATATTACATTCCCAATTCCTATTCTTCCCATTTTTAACACTATGAAGAGTCTTCCCAATCCCCTTTCCAAACAGATCCCCTTTCCCTATCCGGCTTCTCAGATCCCTTTTCTAAAATCCCTCTTCGCAAATCTATCTTCCCAAATCCCTCTTCCTAATCCCTCTTCCCAATCCCTCTTCCCAATCCCTCTTCCCAATCCCTCTTTTGCCGATCCTTCTTCCCAATGCCTCTTCCCAATCCCTCTTCCCGATCCCTCTTCCCAATCCCTCTTCCCAATCCCTCTTCCCAATCCCTCTTCCCAATCCCTCTTCCCAATCCCTCTTTTGCCGATCCTTCTTCCCAATGCCTCTTCCCAATCCCTCTTCCCGATCCCTCTTCCCAATCCCTCTTCCCAATCCCTCTTCCCAATCCCTCTTTTGCCGATCCTTCTTCCCAATCCCTCTTCCCAATCCCTCTTCCCAATCCCTCTTCCCAATCCCTCTTTTGCCGATCCTTCTTCCCAATGCCTCTTCCCAATCCCTCTTCCCGATCCCTCTTCCCAATCCCTCTTCCCAATCCCTCTTCCCAATCCCTCTTTTGCCGATCCTTCTTCCCAATGCCTCTTCCCAATCCCTCTTCCCGATCCCTCTTCCCAATCCCTCTTCCCAATCCCTCTTCCCAATCCCTCTTTTGCCGATCCTTCTTCCCAATGCCTCTTCCCAATCCCTCTTCCCGATCCCTCTTCCCAATCCCCGTTTCCAATCCCTCTTCCCAATCCCTCTTCCCAATCCCTCTTCCCAATCCCTCTTCCCAATCCCTCTTCCCAATCCCTCTTCCCAATCTCTCTTCCTAATCCCTCTTCCCAATCCCTCTTCCCAATCCCTCTTCCCAATCCCTCTTCCCAATCCCCGTTTCCAATCCCTCTTCCCAATCCCTCTTCCCAATCCCTCTTCCCAATCCCTCTTCCCAATCCCTCTTCCCAATCCCTCTTCCCAATCTCTCTTCCTAATCCCTCTTCCCAATCCCTCTTCCCAATCTCTCTTCCTAATCCCTCTTCCTAATTTCTCTTCCCAATCCCTCTTTTGCCAATCCTTCTTCCTAATGCCTCTTCCAGATCCCTCATTTTAGATCCCTCTTCCCAATCCCTCTTCCCAATCTCCCTTCCTAATCCCTCTTCCCAATCCCTCTTCCCAATCCCTCTTCCTAATCCCTCTTCCCAATCCCTCTTCCCGATCCCTCTTCCCAATCCCTCTTCCCAATCTCTCTTCCCAATCCCCGTTCCCAATCCCTCTTCCCAATCCCTCTTCCCAATCCCTCTTCCCAATCCCTCTTCCCAATCCCTCTTCCCAATCCCTCTTCCCAATCCCTCTTCCCAATCCCTCTTCCCAATCCCTCTTCCCAATCCCTCTTCCTAATTTCTCTTCCCAATCCCTCTTTTGCCAATCCTTCTACCCAATCCCTCTTCCCAATCCCTCTTCCCAATCCCTCTTCCCAATCCCTCTTTTGCCAATCCTTCTACCCAATCCCTCTTCCCAATCCCTCTTCCCAATCCCTCTTCCCAATCCCTCTTCCCAATCCCTCTTCCTAATCCCTCTTCCCAATCCCTCTTCCCGATCCCTCTTCCCAATCCCTCTTCCCAATCTCTCTTCCCAATCCCCGTTCCCAATCCCTCTTCCCAATCCCTCTTCCCAATCCCTCTTCCCAATCCCTCTTCCCAATCCCTCTTCCCAATCCCTCTTCCCAATCCCTCTTCCTAATTTCTCTTCCCAATCCCTCTTTTGCCAATCCTTCTACCCAATCCCTCTTCCCAATCCCTCTTCCCAATCCCCGTTCCCAATCCCTCTTCCCAATCCCTCTTCCTAATTTCTCTTCCCAATCCCTCTTTTGCCAATCCTTCTACCCAATCCTTCTACCCAATCCCTCTTCCCAATCCCTCTTCCCAATCTCTCTTCCCAATCCCCGTTCCCAATCCCTCTTCCCAATCCCTCTTCCCAATTCCTCTTCCCAATCCCTCTTCCCAATCCCTCTTCCCAATCCCTCTTCCCAATCCCTCTTCCTAATCCCTCTTCCCAATCCCTCTTCCCGATCCCTCTTCCCAATCCCTCTTCCCAATCTCTCTTCCCAATCCCCGTTCCCAATCCCTCTTCCCAATCCCTCTTCCCAATCCCTCTTCCCAATCCCTCTTCCCAATCCCTCTTCCCAATCCCTCTTCCCAATCCCTCTTCCTAATTTCTCTTCCCAATCCCTCTTTTGCCAATCCTTCTTCCCAATGCCTCTTCCCAATCTCTCTTCCAGATCCCTCATTTTAGATCCCTCTTCCCAATCCCTGTTTTCAGCCGTCTCATTAAGCAGCCTATATTTTACGCAGACACTAATTCACAAAGAGTTCAGCGGTTCCATTTCGGCCAGCCTGTCAGAGTCGGTCGAGCATTCGTGCTCCTAGCAAAAAATAGCTTCGTGTCCTAGGCCTCGACTGATGGCGACCACCTCGCCACCCGGCGCAGGTAAGAATTAAAATCAAAAGCAACTACAGAGACCAATCAATATCAATAGGGTATTTAGTGACACCAATGCTGCCGGTTTAAAAGAGAATAAACTAACAGAAACACTATCAAAGTCTTACAATCAATACGGCTGTGTCTGCTCCCTTGCCCTTCACTTCCGGTTACTTGGGACCTAAGCTGGTCTTAGCAACCAAAATTTATCCCTGGCACAAATTTCCCTTTTTTCGCGGCGCGTTAATTGTGTTTCCATTTTATTTATTCGACAAATTCCCTGCCACAGTTTGAGTAAACACGAAGGACTAGTGAGCTAGTAAAAGCACTGTAATTTTAATGATGCTTCTCTTTTCAGGTGGTTATCACAAATTATCGCTGGCTTTCTATGCAGTGGGTTATCTTCCCGCTCAGTCAGATATCAAATTTCTTGACTGATTAGCAATTTTATTCGCGAGCTTATCAATTTAATTGCTAATGAGGAGACATTGTAATTCAATCCTACTGTTCTGGGACTCGTCAAGCTTATATTCTGCCATTTCAGAGTGTAGCTGCAGTGGGTCGTAAGCCCAGGACTTCTTGTCGGGAGGTCGGGGGTTCGAATCTCGGATAATTGTTTCCTTGAGCCAGACAACTAATTCAAAAGGGCTTCAAGTTAGTCAGGAATAAAATGGATGCCAGATAGGGTAGAAATTTGCGGCAGTGTACCAGCCCTCAGTGGACTGAATAGATGCTCAAGCATCGATGATCAAGCTACACAAGCATCGATGATCAAGCTACACAAGCATCGATGATCAAGCTACACAAGCATCGATGATCAAGCTACTCAAGCATCGATGATCAAGCTACACAAGCATCAATGATCAAGCTACTCAAGCATCGATGATCAAGCTACACAAGCATGGATGATCAAGCTACACAAGCATGGATGATCAAGCTACTCAAGCATCGATGATCAAGCTACTCAAGCATCGATGATCAAGCTACACAAGCATCAATGATCAAGCTACTCAAGCATCGATGATCAAGCTACTCAAGCATCGATGATCAAGCTACACAAGCATCAATGATCAAGCTACTCAAGCATCGATGATCAAGCTACTCAAGCATCGATGATCAAGCTACACAAGCATCGATGATCAAGCTACTCAAGCATCGATGATCAAGCTACTCAAGCATCAATGATCAAGCTACACAAGCATCAATGATCAAGCTACTCAAGCATCGATGATCAAGCTACTCAAGCATCGATGATCAAGCTACTCAAGCATCGATGATCAAGCTACTCAAGCATCGATGATCAAGCTACTCAAGCATCGATGATCAAGCTACTCAAGCATCGATGATCAAGCTACTCAAGCATCGATGATTAAGCTACACAAGCATCGATGATCAAGCTACTCAAGCATCGATGATCAAGCTACTCAAGCATCGATGATCAAGCTACTCAAGCATCGATGATTAAGCTACACAAGCATCGATGATCAAGCTACACAAGCATCGATGATCAAGCTGCACAAGCATCAATGATCAAGCTACTCAAGCATCGATGATCAAGCTACTCAAGCATCGATGATCAAGCTACACAAGCATCGATGATCAAGCTACTCAAGCATCGATGATCAAGCTACTCAAGCATCGATGATCAAGCTACTCAAGCATCGATGATCAAGCTACACAAGCATCAATGATCAAGCTACTCAAGCATCGATGATCAAGCTACTCAAGCATCGATGATCAAGCTACACAAGCATCAATGATCAAGCTACTCAAGCATCGATGATCAAGCTACTCAAGCATCGATGATCAAGCTACTCAAGCATCGATGATCAAGCTACTCAAGCATCGATGATCAAGCTACTCAAGCATCGATGATCAAGCTACTCAAGCATCGATGATCAAGCTACTCAAGCATCGATGATCAAGCTACTCAAGCATCGATGATCAAGCTGCACAAGCATCGATGATCAAGCTGCACAAGCTTGGCGAGTAATTACCCTTACCTGATAGCTATGTGCTCACCTTAAATAGTCGCAGAATGTTAGCAATCATGATGCTGACGGAGGAATCAGCAGCACCTATAACTCCTGCCACTGGCTGACGGCCCTTCCTCTTGGCTGTCGCCGAAGCACCGCCGCCGCCGCCGCTGCCACCAATGTTCTCCAAGGCGCACCTATAGTCATAGGCGGCATCCAGTGTGCTCAGATGATCCGTGACAAAGTCCATGCTCTGCTCAAGGGCGTAAGTATCCCTGGAGCAGGTGTCCAACAGTTTGGCGCCCAGACGAATCCGCGGCAGGAGGCCGGGATCAGCATTGATCCTGGCCAGAGCGTAGACCATGGCCTCCATGCGCTGAATGCCGCGGTTCTCGCCAATCTGGCCGCACTGGTTGGCCTCTCTAGTTTGGCCCTTCTCGTGAATTGGAAACAACCCGCCGAGGACAATGTCCCCAGGCAGGCTGAGCTTAGTTTGGCCGTTGAGAATGCCTATTCGGTTGCCAAGGCAACATGATATAGAGGCCCCTAGCGCTAGGATTGAGGCAAGCATGGCTGGACTGCTGCGATGGCTTAACTGTGGAACCGGATTTCTAATAATTGAGCACTATAGCTGCCTCAACTTATATCCACTGCCCCACTTGTTTGGCAGCAACCAATCAGCTTCAGAGCTCAAACTCTACTCTGGACAATTGTACATTGATCGGTTTTGATGAGCAACACACACGTAGATCGGAGGGACTCTCGCACCAAGGTCCCTGAGCTCGATTCCGCTGCGAGCGACATTCGTTTGGGGCTGCAATCGCGAACAGAAGGAAGGCTTCGTGGGTTTTGGTGCAATTGGCACCCTTGAGGGCCAACCTCCAAGGACCAGATGGGTCGACTGTTAAACAAATGTTTAAAAAAACCTAAATTGCGTCGATCCTAATTAAATTTTTCTCTAACTATAGTTTCTATAGTTAATTAGTGATTAGTGGTTCTAAAGCAGTTTGAGTTGAGGCGTGACATTGTGCCGATCAGTGAATTAAAACCGACAGACAAAATTCTAGCACGCCTGTGTAAGAATGTGCAATCCAAGAACTAATAGCTAATTACAGATTGTTAATCTGCTCTCAAATCAATAAGATCACATGCAGCCACTTTACTAGTATCGTTTTTTGAGATTTTTAGGACCGTTTGAGATTAAGGACCAATTAAAAGTCTCAATCAGTTCGAATCCTATTTTAGCCCAACCGTTGAAATTGTCTGTCCGTAACTTTGATGTGGAGTAGATGCAGCGAGCTTTGAAGTTTTTGACAGGGGGAATTTCGATACGATTGCATGTCCAGTCCCCGACTTATAGAGACCAGATTTACATGATAGACTGAATCGAAAAGGACCCAAGTGAGAGCCGCAGCCTTGCTTGAAAAAGAAGATCAAGTAATTATTATGAAGTATAAGTCTGTTAATCAAGTAAGAGTTTTTTGCAATTGTGGCTTATTTAACAAGTCTGTTTACGGCGCAAAATATGTCGATCGCGAATTAGAACAAAAAATATACTACTTAGAAAATTGCCATCAGTAGTCTGTCGATGTTTAAAGTATTAAATTTAACTTACTAGTATTATACCAATGGACCTTGTGTGACAATTCTGAATTGCATTGTTCAGAATTAAGCCAGGTTTATACAAGTTTCCGTGTATTGTCTCCATATAATAATACGAATAATTATAATAATTGATTACCATACCCTTATCAATAAAGGAAGATCTGATCCAGAACCTGTAAAAAGACCATGAAAGAAAGCTTGAATATTTTAGGAGATACCGAGAAAAGAAAAATGTTGCTATTGAAAATAGCCCAGTGGTTTTTCTACTGTTTAAGAACGATATATTGGCACGGCTTTGATTCATGCCGCGAAACGCCTACAAAAATATCTTAAACTAACTGATTATGGTCATGACCTTTGATTCTCTTAGTTGTATCGCCCCTAATTATAGACGCCAATTAAGTGCCCATGCACTCACAGGTCGACCTGAGCGGCACGACAAGTACTGAAAATCTAAATATATAACAATGATAGTTAATTAAATAGTAAGTAAATGACGCTCTTTTACATACTTGTAATACATATAGTCTCATTTATCACCTATTGAGTGCGTGATATAAACTAAAGCTTATTTACTAACCTCGACCTTTATAACTAAGCCGTTTATATCATTATCTAACAGGTGTCTGTATCTAACAGTTATCTGTTCCTAAAAGCTGTGTCTATCTAACAGGTATCTGTACAAAAAAGCTGTGTCTATCTAACAGGTATCCGTACCCAAAAGCTGTGTCTATCTAACAGGTATCCGTACATAAAAGCTGTGTCTATCTAAACAGGCATCTATATCTAGCAGGTATCTATATCTAGCAGGTATCTATATCTAGCAGGTATCTATATCTAGCAGGTATCTATATCTAGCAGGTATCTATATCTAGCAGGTATCTATATCTAGCAGGTATCTATATCTAGCAGGTATCTATATCTAGCAGGTATCTATATCTAGCAGGTATCTATATCTAGCAGGTATCTATATCTAGCAGGTATCTATATCTAGCAGGTATCTATATCTAGCAGGTATCTCTATTTAAACTCTTTCTTAAAAGCATTATTTAACAATCTATGCGTTTGGTTATAGAGCAGACGGCTTATTAATCGGTCTAATTATATGATCGTTATATTAATAGCGTTATTTTTATTTCACTTTCGTGCGTGAATGCAAAAACTGTTTTTTTATTTATTATTCTTGAAATTTAAAGAATTTCTAAACTAACTCGTACAGTTAGTTTTATTAATACATGACTCTGTTCATCAGTAAGTAAACTAGTTATAGGCTTTTAAAAAAAAGTATAATTATTTCATTGATCAATATCAGAACACAATGCAAAAATGTATACTGTATGAGAGGCAACACACCTGTCTTCTTTCTTTAAAAAAGCAACAATAAAAAAAAAATGAAACCGACACACCAAAAGGCTATACGAAAAATACGTATAGAATTGAGGTGTCTAGCTAATCACGACAGCAGATTAGATAAAGTGAAGTTCGTGAGAAGCTAATCACCCGAGGCGCAACAATACATGTACAGTTATCAGATTTTGTTAAAAAAACTTTTCTTTCAATTAGAGGCCTCTGGGTAAGCAAACTCCGGCCCGCGAGCCAGATGCGGCCCTCCAAGCTCCCAAATCCGGCCCGTGTCTTATCTCTCCCGTGTCTCATCTCTCCCGCGTCTCATCTCTCCCGTGTCTAATCTCTCCCGTGTCTAATCTCTCCCGTGTCTCATCTCTCCCGCGTCTCATCTCTCCCGTGTCTAATCTCTCCCGTGTCTAATCTCTCCCGTGTCTAATCTCTCCCGTGTCTTATCTCTCCCGTATCTTATCTCCGCCATGTCTCATCTCTCCCGTATCTTATCTCTGCCATGTCTCATCTCTCCCGTATCTTATCTCTGCCATGTCTCATCTCTCCCGTATCTTATCTCTGCTATGTCTCATCTCTCCCGTATCTTATCTCTGCCATGTCTTATCTCTCCCGTGTCTAATCTCTGCCATGTCTTATCTCTCCCGTGTCTAATCTCTCCTGTGTCTCATCTCTCTCATCTCTTTATGATCATCGCATGGTATTTAATTTCTATACAGGTAAATTCTAAGCATAATGGCCCTAGCTGATGCAACCGCTAGTCGGCGAGCAGCGGAGTTGAGCACAGTCCGGGCAGGATGACGCTGGCGCCCTGACAGAGAGCCGCACACGGGTTGGCATAGTCGACACCGTCAGCACAGACTGGCTCCAGGCCGCTGCAGTGCGGGCACAGCGACGCCAGACTACAGTCGCCGGTTTGAAGTCCGGCGTCGCCTCCTGACGACAGCGGCTGCAGCCCGGAGCCCTTCCAGGCGCACGTCTGTATCGGCCCGAACATGGTGGCACTCTTTGCTGTCAGCCAGGCCCGTTCGACCTCCGGCTCCGTCAGCAGAGCCGACTGGCGATGACGGAGGTCGATGTTCAACTGTGACTGGGCCAGGCTCCGGGCCATAGACTGCGGCACCGGAGTGAGCAGCTCCGGCTGGTACAACAGGCTGGCTCCGAGACTGACCGCTTTGGCCAGGACAGCCGCAGTCAGGATGGAGACAACAAAGTGGTGCATTCTTTTGGCGACAACTTGCTGCTGCTAACTAATTGGCCTATGTAGGGCCCTGCTGAGTATATCGAGTTTAAATACAGTCTACTCATGATTATTTGTCGCGGCACGTTGCAGACGATGATGCCACTGTCTGAAACAATTACCTATACAATATATAGCTGCTTTCATGAAAACTTTTTGTATATTGAATGTCGCAGGTGGCCAAAAGGCGTCTTTAACCACTCAAGGGCATCGTGATTCCCTAGCTTGATACCCCGTTTCAACTATGCATGCAGTACCTCTTGAATTAATATCTGTTACGTACTCATCTTTTTCACAATTATAACAATTAGGACATAGATACACAGCCACGAATACTGCACTCGTATAAAGGTGATTTCTCGTTGTAAAGTGGAGTAGATTCAATGAGATATTTGGGCTGGACTGGCCTGAGGGATTGGGATGGACTTCATTGGGATTGGGTTGGACTGGCCTGAGGGATTGGGATGGACTTCATTGGGATTGGGTTGGACTGGCCTGAGGTATTGGGGTGGACTCCATTGGGATTGGGGTGGGCTGGCCTGAGGGATTGGGATGGACTCTAGTGGGATTGGGGTGGACTCCATTGGGATTGGGTTGGGCTGGCCTGAGGGATTGGGGTGGACTCCATTGGGATTGGGGTGGACTGGCCTGTGGGATCGGGTCGAAGGACTCGAGTAGTGGGATTGGGGTAGACTCCAGAGGGATTGGGGTGGACTGGCCAGTGGGATTGGGAAGGACTCCAGTGGGATCGTGAAGGAATCCAAGTGGGATTCGGAAGCACTCCAGTGAGATTCGGAAGGACTGCATGCAGTGGGATTTGGGTGGACTGGCCTGTGGGATCGGGTCGAAGGACTCCAGTGGGATTGGGATGGACTCCATTGGGATTGGGGTGGGCTGGCCTGAGGGATTGGGATGGACTCTAGTGGGATTGGGGTGGGCTCTAGAGGGATTGGGGTGGACTCCATTGGGATTAGGGTGGACTCCATTGGGATTGGGTTGGGCTGGCCTGAGGGATTGGGATGGACTCTAGTGGGATTGGGGTGGGCTCTAGAGGGATTGGGGTGGACTCCATTGGGATTAGGGTGGACTCCATTGGGATTGGGTTGGGCTGGCCTGAGGGATTGGGGTGGACTCCATTGGGATTGGGGTGGACTGGCCTGTGGGATCGGGTCGAAGGACTCCAGTGGGATTGGGGTGGACTCCTGGGGGAGTGGAGTGAACTCTCTATTGAGGTGGATCTAATTGAATGAGATGCATTCAAATGAATGCGATTAAAATTGCTACTTAACTGGGTAAAGAAATGTAATGCAATCATAAAAACGAATTTTCTGCTTATTGACACACGCACAAGTTGCAATGTGGGTGCTAATATCTCCTGATAGGAATTGTGACGTACAGGCCAGTCGCAAGCACTGCATTATAACGTACAGTTTTATTTGAAGTAAAAACACTAAATAAGTTGAATCAATGCACGCAGTTTACAACAACACTTAACAAGAAATTATGTATTTGCTACTGATGATGTAAACGAGTTGACACCACAATCGGTGATTGGGGGACATAAGCTAGCAATAATTTGAGAGGCTGTTAAAAGAACACAAGAAATTCATTACTAAAACCACGAAGCCGACATTCTAGACTGATACTAGATAATATACTTACAAATGGACCGCTATGGTTCTCTGTATCCCTAAAAGCAATACATAATAGAAACACGAATTTCGTTCTTTATTAATTAACAAAAAACTTATGGGAGACCTTTCTGGGAAAAAAACTTTAACTGCTGAAATATAGAAAAAACGGTTAACTTGAAATAATTGACGAACAACAAGAAAGCTAGCAACATTCGCATCATGCTACTGGTGCTGAGAACAATAAGTAGGATAGTTGGATTAGTTTGTTTTAAATTAAAACACAAGACAAAATTAAAAAAATAACACCGAGAACAGAGAAAAAAACAGTTTTTAACTTTTGAACACGGCCGCGGTAGATCGAGGCTTTAGATCTGGTGTTTGTATTATTTTTTAACATCTTTTATTTAAACTTTACACGCGCGCTAAACACCGAAGCTGGGGCTAATTATTTACTCGTCCTCCTCTTCTTCATCGCCTTCATCGTCGACGTCCTCATCGTCTTCGTCGCCGGCGCCGTTGCTAACTGCAGCCGGTTTGGCTCGCTTTGTGCTGCCAGTGAATGTGCCAGCTTTGTACTGCTTCATCTCCTAGAAGGATTTTGGAAATGAAAGACAAAATTTAAATTGTTGCTAATAAGATGACGAGTTGATAGTGTACTTTACATAAATTTAAAAAGAACTAACGATCAACAAACCTCTTCATAGCGCTGCTTGTCGCGAGTAGCCTGCTGCTCAAACTTTGGCCTATTTTTGCAGGCCTCCCAGCGCTTGCCAAGCTCTTTGGCTACTTCGCTTACTCGCCAGTCAGGATTAGCGGCGCGAACCTTCGGGCGCTCCTCTTCGCTGAAGAGGAAGAAGGCGGACAGGGGACGCTTGGGCATGTTGGGATCCTTGACGCGCTTGCGCTTGCGAACTTTGCCACCGTCGGCTGGGACGTAGTCTTCGATCTCGCGATTAAAGCGCTCCTTGTCGCGGGCGGCCATGTCTTCAAAGCGTTTCTTCTCTTTAGGATTCATAGTCTTCCATTTCTCGGCGCACTTCTTGGAGAACTCTGAGAAGACAACAGTTTCATCCGGGTGCTTCTTACGGTGCTCCTCCCTGATGACCTGGACGAAGCAGGCGTAGGCAGTCATAGCACCCTTCGGCTTGGATTTGTCTTTCACCATTTTGTTGTTGCGGCAATAAAACTGAAATCAGAGTTTATCATTTTTTTATTAATTGAAGTAGTATTGCAGGGGTAGGCAAACTTATTTGCTGGCGGGCCAAAGAGAGAACCTAAAAGACGACAGCGGGCCGCATTGACTGTATAAATATGAGATAGGGGAGAGATGAGACACGGGAGAGATGAGACACAGAAAGATGATACACGAGAGAGATGAGACGGGAGAGATAAGACAGGGGAGAGATTAGACACGGGAGAGATGAGACACGGGAGAGATGAGAGACGGGAGAGATTAGACACGGGAGAGATAAGACACGGGAGAGATAGGACACGGGAGCGATGAGAGACGGGAGAGATTAGACACGAGAGCGATGAGACACAGGAGAGATGAGACACGGGAGAGATGAGACACAGGAGAGATTAGACACGAGAGAGATGAAACAGGACACTGTAGATGTTAGAAGAGGCAACGGGCCGGATTTGGGAGCTTCGAGGGCCGCATCTGGCCCGCGGGCCGGAGTTTGCCGACCCCTGTAGTATTGGTTTGTTTAAAGCCTAGCTTTACTACGATATAAAAATCAGTCAGTCGTCATCAGCAGTACTTTAGTACGGTTACTGCTTTGGACTAAAAAAGAATTTTTTTTCGGCTTTGATCTAATCAATCAGTAAACAGTTAGTGCTGTTTTAATGTTTTTGCAAAAGCATTATAAAAACGCAATATTACACCCGTTTATTTATTAATAATCTCTGCCAAAAAATATTTATTTCCTTAATTTGGTCTCATGGCTGAAAATCTTCAGAGAACTTAGATACGAGTTCAAATTTTGTTATAGTGCTTCTATCTAAATGTATTGAGGAAGAAAGTGTGAAATAATAAGAACCAAACCATTGACAGCCTCTAAATACAGCGTTTTAAGTTTATATGGACTACTAGCAAGTGATTTTTATAAATCACAACTTTACACTAAAAAATCTGGCAAAATATTACTTACCTTTAGCTTCTATAGAAATCAATGGGCTGTAGAGTCCTATGCAGACGTTAGACGCAATGGAGGCTATGCAGAACACAGGAACGTTAAACAGATAGGCAATGCAAGCCTTTAGTTGGGGCCTTCGTTCAGTGCTTTGAGAAAAGCATAGCAGTCAGTAGCTACGTTTACTATTGGCTCATCCGATTCACGTGATTTCTACAGTAACCAATAGAAGAAAAGGATAATAATTTTAACAAATGGCTTAAAAGTTCATGCGTTTTTAAAACACTGAAGTTCTTTATTTAGCAAGCTTAGAAACTCACAAAAAACAGATAAAAATATTATAAACCCTGACTACCATTTTGTCAAATTATGTAAAACTATTCGCATTACATAATGTTTTTTCGCTCTCACAATTCAAAATAAAAAATTCTTCGAAACAGACTGACTCTTTCGCAAGCATGCAGAGATTAAAAAGCTGACTGAGCGTCAGCCAACAGTCAGTAAAATCGACAGTAAAATTAAAAAATCACTAGACTAAAACTACGAATTATTTTAATAATTATTTTGTAGTTTTTTGCTTTTAATATGTTTTAAAATGTAATATGTTTTTAAGTTCAAAGTAAAAGTGTTATTTGTCACGCGATGAAATATGTATTTTTTGAATAAGATGACTTGAAAAACCTTTGTAATCCGCTTGCTCAATGCAGTGTAAAAAATATTAAATCTTGAACTTTTTAAATTGGAACTTACTAAAGGCAAGGCCTATGCATGCTAAATTGGCAAAAATAATTTGTGTGTAATAGTTATTATCTTTACATTACAGGGCCGAGAGAATTTGGTAAAGATAAGATAAACAAGTTCTAATTAATTTTTTGGCGAAAAAGAAATTTTCTTTCTAAACACTATATCAATTGTAAAACATTGCAAGTTCATTTTAGAATGTTAATATATTTCCTGACCCAAAAGTGTAGTGTTTTTTTATATATTGTAGACACAGCTATTAGCCTATTATTAAATATTAACCAGTAAACGAAAATATCAGACTTCTAAAATATACCTTAAAAGTGCTTGTCCTATTACACAACAGGCTTTACCTTTCTTGCTCATAATCACGTGCAAGCTGAGTCACCACAACAGGCCTAACTATATGGCTACTATGATTCATAAAGACAAAAAGTACAATGTGCATTCTTAGTTGCATGGTAACACAATTGTTTAATTTTTTCAATATATATATGTAAGGCATCTATCAAATATAAAACTTAAATAAGTCCCATTTTCCCATAAAAGTGAAACTTTCAGAAAGCTTAGTGAATTATCTATGCATTTAAATGACTTCAGTCTACTATTTTATTGTCTTTAAAACTGTATTTCTGCTTGTCAATATGGATTAAATAGCATCTAATGATTATGATTTTGTTGAATATAGCTGCTGATAACTATACAATATGTCCTTGTCTAATTCCCAAAAAGATTAGCTTTGTGTTCTAATAGGATCAGGATTCTGATGTCAAATAGGCATGTAGACACACTTGGCATAATTTCCATTAAAAAATGAATCCTATAAACCAAAATATCATGCAAACAAATTAAAAGTATAGTTAATCAAACATGTTAATACAGGTCTTGAGATTTTAAGTTATACTGGGCACCCTTTTTAAAACATCACTTTAGTGCTCTAATAGGAAATTTTGTATATAAGTAAAGTTACAGACTTACTCTAAGAAACAAAACAGGGCTTATCACTATTTTTTCTTTCTCTCTATTGTTAGTGTTTCACTTGGCACAAGTGGTCCACTGTAGCTATTGCTGTTTTGTTTCTTTAATGAAACTATTTTTTCGTGAGAAACTTAGAAGACTCAAAATGTCTCCTTTCCTCATATTTGATTGACTTCCCACAATAAGTACTAAATATGATAACCTCCATCAAATATGCTTTATTTTCTCTCTATAAGGGTCTTTGAACACCAGTCTTTGCTGGGCATTTTCCATGGATCCGAGGGTCACAGCCTCTAATCACAAACTTAACACTTTAACATCATTTAACTTCTTACTCAATTATAGCTGGCACACACTGGCACATTGTCTTATTGCACAGAAATTGCAACCACTTATATACTCAGAATATATTTAGTTGAAATGAGTAATCTTCATAGAATACTCTTAATAAGTTACTTACAAATAAAATTTGACATGTTAAACATTAAAACTAAAATATTAGTACTGATTTTTACTATAAAAACATTCCTACTGCAGGAATCTGCTTTTTAGTGATATTTTTTATCTAAAATCACATTTTTTACATA
The DNA here is from genome assembly GCA_950097015.1 of Macrostomum hystrix. Classification (NCBI taxonomy): domain Eukaryota; kingdom Metazoa; phylum Platyhelminthes; family Macrostomidae; genus Macrostomum; species Macrostomum hystrix. The sequence goes on along the minus strand of CATNEN010000038.1, from coordinate 35,198,616 downwards.
ATTTTTTTGTCCTAAATATTTGTTACATTAAAATTAGCATTTTGGTTAGTGGGTGAGTTACAAGCCTGAAAGCATTGGCCCATACAGAAAAAATATAGTGAACATTTTTTATGAAGCACTGTTATTTGAAGGTTTCAGTTTCATGGATTTTTGTGGCATTAATAAGAAGTGGGCTTATACAATATTCATTAGCTTAGGCTCATAGTTGTGTATTTTATTTTCATTCATTTAAACAGATAAATTTTTTGACAAGAACATACTATCTCTTTCATTATGCCTAATCATCAGTCCCAGAAATGCACTTTCTGGCGTCTCCCCATTTCTGGCCACTGTGTTAGCAGAAGAAGCATTTTGTTGTTGTATCTGCAGTAGATTATTTACTCCAGGTAAATCTTAACACAAATATTTACAGTGTCTTATCAATATAATACCTTCCTTTGTGTTTTTCTGAAAAAAAACGATAACACGAGTGTAGTTAGTCCAAAACCAACTCAGTGTTTGCTATGAATTATAATTTGCTATTATAAATGTTTTTTATTGACTACCAATTAAAACATTAATATGTATTTGGCATAATATATACTTATGCTAAATCATAAATTGTAGGACATATTAAATATAACAAAGAAATGCTTTCACCTTGCCCTATTATTCAAGCAAATGATAAGGCAACATTGTCTCTGATATCATTTAGGGTCAATGCATCTTTTTTGCATTACTTTTAAAAAATCTGAAATGTTATCTGTTGGTAAACAGTTATAGTGTTTTTATTAGAAATTTTGTTTACCTAGCTAGCTTTTGAATATTTATTGTGGCATTAACTAAGAATTTTCTTTCATTTTTTTCAATTAAAATAAGACTTTACTTTCCTGAACAGTATTCAAAACTATAAATGTAAGTTTTCATGCAAAAATACTAAATACTTCTATGGGTATAACAATTTTTTCACATTTAATCAGCTTTTTGTCTTTATTGGATTTTTTATTATGACTTTTCAGCTTTTCTGGTACAGATCTTTACATTCATCTTTATACTCATGTTTTTTAGAAGCATACACATTTTTGGTTCATGTCTTTACTTGGACTTAGACTTCTTGGAATTCAACTGTTTCATAGGGCCTATGTGTTTTTCGAACTGATTTATGATATTAACAGTCAGAAACTTTTGCCTGTGTTACTTCCTTTCTCTTAATTTTTGCATGTCAAATGGCTAGAGTTCGAGCCATTCAACTTTTAGAAACTTGAAAACTTTGTATTCTGCAGGTAGCCTTTTTATCATCAAAATAAAAAGGGGTCGTAGACTAGTTAGGTTTTGTAGCCCAGTGGTTAGGGCGTCAGACTCATGATTTATAAGGTCGAGGATTCGATTCCCGACTCCACTAGAACAATTTGTGCCCTTTAGCAAGACACTTAACTCTGTGTTGCTTCAGTTCACCCAGCTGTTAAATGGGTACCAGCATTATCTGGGGTAATTGAGAGTGGGTGTGGCGTCCCCCACAGTCCATGGACTAAGCAGCTGTATGCAGCCTTCAGATACGCCACGCAATAGCTGCGAATGTGCTGTCGGCTGTACACCTGACCCTGTTGAGGCAAGTGTTGTCAATTATTAATGTCATCACAAAAAAATCGTTTTGGCTTTTTTATAAACCTAAACTGACCATGTCATATTTGTCATGCTTATTTTATTTCATTATTTTACCCTTTTTTGAAAATCTAAAAATCGTTCTCTAAAGACCCACGTCTTTACTCAAATTACAATCAGATGTATTAAAACGAAATGTACACTGTCCGTTCATAAGTAGCACTTTTGCACATTGTCAGCGTACACGTTTTATGAAGCACTACAGCTTGCTTTTTATCAAAGACTGTCAGTTAAGTTAATCAACTCTGCAATTTAAGTGCCATAGTTATAGCTTGCTAGATTGTGTGGGCGTTCTGCTTCACCAGTGGCAGTGTTGCTAGATTGGAATTTGCTAGGCCTAAATGTGTACATTCATACCTACGCGCCTTGTGGAGCGAAGGCTAGGCCTCTGCGTGGGCAGGGTAAATGCTAGAAGCCAACCCCACCCCCTTACCCCATTAGTCAGCCCACCCCTTGCAGCCAACCAGAGAGCAGCCAACTCTGCTGTCTCGTGATCAGCTGATTCTAGTCGGCGTTGCCCCAGCTCTACATCAGTTAATGAAGTAGTTCCCCGAATAACTTTAAATATTTATATCTTCAAAACGAAACATGCTATTAATTTTAAATTTTTTATACATAGTTTTCGCAAGTCAATTACTTTATATATAAAGTTTCAAAGCATGTCAATCAACAGAAATATAGGGTCATTCTCGTTGTAGAATAACGTCTGTTGCACAATAGCTAACTATAATTTCCCGCAACAGAAACGTGTATAGGGTGACCCACGTTGTCTGACGATATTTTGCATCCCAGATTATCCACAGTTCATTGACAGCCGATAAATCCTTTCGAAAGTCATTAACATAATGTCTACCTATTCAGAGATAGACGACGACAAGCTTTCTTTTTCGGATATTCCCGACGAATTGTTTAAGAAAGTTCGACGGTAAGTGAAAGTTTCATACTTTTGTGTAGAAAATCAACTATTTTCAGTTGACAGCTTTTCATAAGCTTTCAGTTTGCGATCTAATAATATTTTAACCATTGTTAAGACAGATTTTGTTGGTTTGCGTTTGTTTCCAACGCTGTCGATTCGATGTTGTTGATTTTTCTAGTATTTTTTACTTTGCATTGTGTCAGCATGTTAATTACATGCGCAGGTCGATGCCAATATGCTTTATAATTTTTCCCCGTAACTTAAAACATTTTTAATAGGAACGAATAATAGTTCTCAGTGTTATTTGTTGTATTTGCTTTGCTTTTTAGTCAGTTTTAGGGGCTGTAAATGTTTTTAAATTTGCACCTGGGGTATCTAACTTGATGCATTCAAATGCTGCAATTAATACAAATTTAGCTTCTCTTGGTAAAAAGCGGCAGCTGACATTCTATTTCCTTAAAGTGGATAATAAAAGGCTTCCAAATTAATGATTGGACTGAGTGTTTTTGTTTTTCGTTGCAATTTAATTTTTAAATGAGTTCAATTCCTGGGTTAAGTCATAGGCTTGGGCTAATCATTCATGCTGCAATGTCAAATATTTTTACAAAAATGTTTTTTACAGGAGAGATGACATTTTAAATTAAGTTTCTAATAATATAGAGCATGTGCACAAGTTATCAGAACATTATTTAATTTTGAAATTACAACCTTATTTGTTATGTTATGTACACTCTTGTATTGCTCAAAACACAGGCAAGACTTACATTTTGTAATCAGTGCTAATAAAACGTTCTAATTGGCTGTTGCAGATCAGTCGGACTACTCGGCAACTCCCAGAATGGAGACCTGTACCACGGGCATGGTCAAGGCACGGAGAAGCGATCAAGAAGGGAGATTGCCAATTGCAACGAAAGGCGACGTATGCAGAGCATCAATTCTGGCTTCGAGTCGCTCAAGACGCTGTTGCCAACTGAAGATGGCGAGAAATTAAGCAAGGTAAGAGGAAAATCCGCCCCTCTGAAGCTCAGCCTTCTCCCAGGCCAGGGTAATCCCTATCCCCCTGGTCAGCTGTTCAAACTTTAGACTTGGTCGGGTTTGAATGTGCAAGACCCAGGATTATTTTAGGGTTTCGTCTAGCTGCCAAGTTTCACTTAGCGCAGAAATGTACGCAAATGTGCGCACTGCACTACTTAAATATTTCCTCAGTAGAAAGTATAGTTCTTCGTGCACGTCAATGCATAAGGGTATGAAAAAGGCAAGCCGAGTTTTTTTCCTAAAATAGATTGTTAATTGTAAGTGAATGCCAATCTATGGGGAATTTTCGTCTTTCTCTATCAAGTTAATTTATATTATTGGACTGGGTATAAATACAAATACAGAGAAAAAATTTGATGCCACTTTTTTTGCAGGCAGCGATTTTGCAGCTGACATCCAAGTACATCCAGCACCTTGTTGGCGAGAATAGACGCATGCGCGATCAGCTGTCGCAAATACAGCAACAGCAGCAGCAGCAGCAACAGTCGCAAGCGCCGCCGCATCGTCACACCGACCTATTGCTGGCTGCTTCTGATGTCGCTTTGCGTAAGCGCAAGCTTCCAGCTGCTCCTGATGACAGCGACGGCGGTGGCGAGGGCGGTGTCTACATTGGATACTTTCAGCAACAAGGCAATCATACAGTAATTCGGACTCAGCAGCAGCAGCAGCAGCAGCAACCAACCTTTCACCTGTCCGTGAAACCTGACTACGAACAGTTTGTTATCGAGCCCTCAGCTCAGCAACAGCAGCAGCAACCTTTGCCGCCAAAGCCGAAGCGACTTGAGCACCTTATGATGGCCATTGAGCGCATTGAGGGCCAATCTCAGCAGCAGCAGCTGAATCCTTCTCCGCCGGCTGATTGCCTTCAGCAGCAGCAGCAACAGCGGCCCGCTGTTATGATCAGTCCTTTCACGCCGCAGGACGATATTTGCGAAGACGAGCAGGAGCAGCAGCAGCAGCAACCCAGTCAGCTTGCATCGTCTGTTCCAGTCCTGAACAATACCGGCGTCGCAGACGGCACTCCTCCCAGTGGACCTCGTCTATTTGTAGTCGACCTAGCCAATGTCGCCGTGGCAGCGTCTACAATGACGACATCATCAGCGACGGCTGCCACCTCCGTCTCCACCGTCAGCGGTCTGGCAATAGGCGAAGCGTCCTCGTGCAGTTCTAGTCCGGACGATTCGCTACTGCAGTGCCGGCCAAGATCCATTCCTCACAAATATTTGCACCGGCCGCAGGTTATCCAAGCCAATCAGTCTAATTAGTCCAACCTGTTTCTAACTATTAGCAGAAATAATTGGCGTCTGGCAATTTGGAGAACAACTTTTTGTCTTAAATAAAGTTTTTAGTTATAACAAAATTTTAATAGGCGACTCTTTCAGTGTTTGCTTCTCTTATGTGGCGCTTGCTTGTTTTTTTAATTAGTCCATTTTTCCTCATCAAATGTGTTTAATAGTTAAAAATTTCCTCATCTGTAATTATCCTCTAAAGCTTCATTTTGTTGGTAATCAAGCCTTCTTTTCTCTTTAATCCCGTTGTTTCAGCGTCGCGTTGAACAATGTCGGCAAGAAGCATTCTGGACTAATGATCGCTTTGCGCTTCGCCCACACCCCGGGTTTTGTTTGTTAGAATTAGAAGAATTATAACAGCGAAATAGGCTAGGTTTAAATTTGTCTATTACTCATTTAGTCCTCACTCACACATCTGTCTGTTAGTCCGACCTGTGTCGTTCATAGATGTACGCGCGATTCGCTTTTTTTGCTCAAATCTTTCGTTCTCTTTGAGTTTCCTTTTTTTCTTTGAAAAAAGTTTCACAATATATGATTATCGATTTGTCAATTTTTTAGTCTGTTAAAATTCTGTAGGACAGCCAAAAATTCGCTTAGCCCTAGCAAGTCAACAATTCTGCCTCAAAGCATCAGCGGCTCCTACTCACCCACCCGTTCTCCCTCATTTGATTTTAAGCCGCAGTTGATTGTTTAACAGTCCTAACGACTTGTTCACTTCAATTTCATTGGTTAAGAAGTCACTTATTGATTTCTTTGATTGAACTTTTTTTACTTCTAAAAAACGCTACGCTAAACACAGTAGTTGGGTGCGGCAAAACCTTTCTGTCTCACTCCAGGTTTGCGATTGCAACTCGCTGCTCTTTGCCTCATTTTAATTGGTTGTTGTTTCAGCAGACTGCTTCACTCGCCCTGTGAAATTTTACAATCTGCAAACTTCACAAAATCTGCAAATCCGAAATTCCACAATACCCGAACTCTTTAATCTATGCCGAATTTGTCACTGCTCAATATGAAACACCTGGCTATTATGAAAGCGCTCATCCCACGCTTGTAAGATTTTGTTGTTTTGTCAGTCTGACTGAATTAGAAGAAATAATCACAGTCAGTTTTTTATTTGCTGTAACCTTTTTTGTTATGAATTTTTGTGCACGCCTCAACAAATGATATAAGTGAGTCGCCATTGTCCCGGGTTAGTCTGTTTGTGTTCCTATTGTATGCCCCAGCATATGATTACGCGTGTGCTTGACAAATGCTACATATATTTATTATATAAATATAAATATATATATATATATATATACATATGCAAATATGTGGCTATTCGAATAATCATTAGGCAGAAAAATTGCAAAAATGTGTTCAAAACTAATAGCTTCAGCTTTCGCTTATTTACCTATTGATCGATTCGATTTATTACTGTTCGACATTTCGGGTTATCAAACCTGAATAGGCATTGCTGTTCTGTCCATGGAATCTATTTTCTATGTTGCTGGCATCCTGAGAGTCCTTCTCTACCGTCTATCTGCAACTCTCAAATTCTCACCTGAGAGTCCTCTACCGTCTATCTGCAACTATCAAATTCTCACCTGAGAGTCCTTCTCTACCGTCTATCTGCAACTCTCAAATTCTCACCTGAGAATCCTTCTCTACCGTCTATCTGCAACTCTCAAATTCTCACCTGAGAGTCCTTCTCTACCGTCTATCTGCAACTCTCAAATTCTCACCTGAGGGTCCTTCTCTACCGTCTATCTGCAACTCTCAAATTCTCACCTGAGGGTCCTTCTCTACCGTCTATCTGCAACTCTCAAATTCTCACCTGAGGGTCCTTCTCTACCGTCTATCTGCAACTCTCAAATTCTCACCTGAGAGTCCTTCTCTACCGTCTATCTGCAACTATCAAATTCTCACCTGAGAGTCCTTCTCTACCGTCTATCTGCAACTCTCAAATTCTCACCTGAGAGTCCTTCTCTACCGTCTATCTGCAACTCTCAAATTCTCACCTGAGAGTCCTTCTCTACCGTCTATCTGCAACTCTCAAATTCTCACCTGAGAGTCCTTCTCTACCGTCTATCTGCAACTCTCAAATTCTCACCTGAGAGTCCTTCTCTACAGTCTCCAGCTCTCTAATTCTCCCGTCTTTGTTTTCTTTCGTCTTCACTTCAATGACGATCAATTAAATAATAAATATTTCCGTAATTTATAAAAATGAAATATACTCTATAAAATATGTTTTCAAATTTTCATAATAATCTGCGAGTCACATTAATTTCTAAAGGTAATTTTATTTGTTTCACTAAATCTAAATCTATTCAACTAAGTGTGCTATACTAACTAGTAAACAATGCATATATAATGTAGCTTTCAAATTTCTACTGTTGTGCTTAACTACTTATAATAATAGGATGCAAAATTCTAGTGCGTGCATAATAGCTAGTAATACTAGGAATATAACGCTTCAGGGCCTACTTGTAGTAGTGGATTGCTAATCTATTCAATGTGAGAATGAGAAATGTGGATTGCTAATCTATTAAATATGAGAATGAGAAATGTGGATTGCTAATCTAATTCTAATTCTCTAATTCTGAAGAGAATTAGGAGAATGAATTGCTAATCTACTCAACGAAGCTAGTCAACCGTTGCTACCCTAGGCTAAAAAATTGGACTGTCGAAATTTATTTTGTCAAGTTGTAGATGAAGTGTGCCCATTGTCGTCGGCAGCTGCCACGCTGACTCCAGCCATGGTCTGCATGGCCGTGTTGGCATCGTCCACCCGGCTAGGGCCGAACTTCACCAGCATGAAGATCTGAGGGTTATAGTACAGGTCGGAGAGTGTCTATCTAAATCCCGCCTTAAAACCCGGTCACCTGTAACTAACCTTTGATCCGAACACAATTATCAAGGTCGTGATTGCGCAGACTCCAACGCAGACAGCGATGAGCAGCACCCGAAGGTCCAGGCTCGACTCCGGCAGGGTGAAGGTCAAGACTACGCCAATCACGCCCATGACCATTGTGTTGTAGACGCAGACACCGATTTTCTTGGAATCGTTCAGCGCCTCCACGTGAACAGAGCGCGTCTCCCAGGCGAAAAAGATGCCGAATATCAGAAGAAAGCCTGCAGTTGTGCCGTACTCAGTTGAATTTCATCTCAGTCTTATCTGTCTCATCCAGTTCTCATATCTGTCTCATCCAGTTCTCATATCTGTCTCATCCAGTTCTCATATCTGTCTCATACAGTTCTCACATCAGTCTCATCCAGTTCTCATATCTGTCTCATCCAGTTTTCATATCTGTCTCATCAAGTTCTCACTTTAATCTCATCCAGTTCTCACATCAGTCTAATCCAGTTTTCATATCTGTCTCATCCAGTTTTCATATCTGTCTCATCAAGTTCTCACTTTAATCTCATCCAGTTCTCACATCAGTCTCATTAAGTTCTCACTTTAATCTCATCCAGTTCTCACATCAGTCTTATCAAGTTCTCACTTTAATCTCATCAAGATCTGACTTTCTTATTTCAATCTCTGTCACAACCTGTTCTCAAATCTAGTCTCACCCTTGAACCCGATGCTTGCTCCAATCCAGGCAGTTTTACTGTCGCTCCCACACTCTGGTAGGATTGTGTACACTCTGGTGCCATCGTTTGCGTTGTCCTGCGCGGGTTGTTGTGGAGGGTCCATCAGTGGCAATGACAGAAAAGGTGGCAGAGAAGTGACACGAATGTCACATATAAGACACGACTGTAACATGTTAGACACGACTGTAACATGTTAGACACGACTGTAACATGTTAGACACGACTGTAACATGTTAGACACGACTGTAACATGTTAGACACGACTGTAACATGTTAGACACGACTGTAACATGTTAGACACGACTGTAACATGTTAGACACGACTGTAACATGTTAGACACGATTGTTTTACCTGAAATGGCAAGCTGGTGAACTTCAGTTGCAATGGGTCGATGGCGGCCCAGAGGCAGAACAGAGTTGCATCGACGGCGACTACCAGGAGTATCACAACGAACAGCTGCCAGTCCTTAACGGCCTGAAAAAGTTAATATAGATTTTTGTTGCATACTTTCGTTGCATATTAATTGCATCGTATTTTCAGTCTAATTTATCAATTCCTACCGCTAAAATTATTACTTTCCCTACTTAACCCATAAACAATGGTCCTTCCCCTACCCCACTCTACCCTTCAACAATAGTCCTTCCCCTACCCCTCTCTACTCCTCAACAATGGTCCTTCCCTTACCCCTCAACAATGGTTCTTCCCCTACCCCACTCTACCCTTCAACAATGGTCCTTCCCCTACACCTCTCTACCCTTCAACAATAGTCCTTCCCCTACCCCTCTCTACTCCTCAACAATGGTCCTTCCCCTACCCCACTCTACCCTTCAACAATAGTCCTTCCCCTACCCCACTCTACCCTTCAACAATAGTCCTTCCCCTACCCCTCTCTACTCCTCAACAATGGTCCTTCCCCTACCCCACTCTACCCTTCAACAATAGTCCTTCCCCTACCCCTCTCTACTCCTCAACAATGGTCCTTCCCTTACCCCTCAACAATGGTTCTTCCCCTACCCCACTCTACCCTTCAACAATGGTCCTTCCCCTACACCTCTCTACCCTTCAACAATAGTCCTTCCCCTACCCCTCTCTACTCCTCAACAATGGTCCTTCCCCTACCCCACTCTACCCTTCAACAATAGTCCTTCCCCTACCCCTCTCTACTCCTCAACAATGGTCCTTCCCTTACCCCTCAACAATGGTCCTTCCCTTACCCCTCAACAATGGTTCTTCCCCTACCCCACTCTACCCTTCAACAATAGTCCTTCCCCTACCCCTCTCTACTCCTCAACAATGGTCCTTCCCTTACCCCTCAACAATGGTCCTTCCCTTACCCCTCAACAATGGTTCTTCCCCTACCCCACTCTACCCTTCAACAATGGTCCTTCCCCTACACCTCTCTACCCTTCAACAATAGTCCTTCCCCTACCCCTCTCTACTCCTCAACAATGGTCCTTCCCCTACCCCACTCTACCCTTCAACAATAGTCCTTCCCCTACCCCTCTCTACTCCTCAACAATGGTCCTTCCCTTACCCCTCAACAATGGTCCTTCCCTTACCCCTCAACAATGGTCCTTCCCCTACCCCTCTCTACTCCTCAACAATGGTCCTTCCTCTACCCCTCAACAATGGTTCTTCCCCTACCCCACTCTACCCTTCAACAACGATCCTTCCCTACCCCTCTCTACCCCTCAACAATGGTCCTTCACCTACCTAACCCTCAGCTTTCAACGGTTTTCCCCACCCACCAGTCGGCGCAGCTTTCTGTTGGTGAAGATCCGGTGAACCCGCCAAGTCTTGGCTAGCATCGCGCCAAAAGCTAGGGAGTAGCCAACGGACAGTGAGACACCCTGCAGCCAGCACAGCGACACCCTGGCTGTCCAGTAGGAATTGCAGGCCATTACAATGCAGGACATAAAGCAGAAAATGCAGCCCAACCCGATAGCTGAGTTGACGTTGGGACTACTCATCTTGATTAGGCGCAGATGACGGAAATGAAAATTGACGCACATCGAAACCAAGGCCAAGAAGATGCCAATTGACGATATTGACACCACAGATGATAGGCTGGCACCGCTGATTGACAGGAGGCGGCGGACGATTTGGGGAGCGTCTACCGGAGGAGTTCCGCCTGCGGGTTTGTGGTCAGATGCTGTGTCAGATGCTGTGTCAGAAGCTGTGTCAGACTCTGTGTGTCAGATGCTGTATCAGATTCTGTGTCAGATGCTGTATCAGATGCTGTATCAGATTATGTGTCAGATGCTGTATCAGATGCTGTATCAGATGCTGAGTCAGATTCTGTGTCAGATGCTGTATCAGATGCTGTATCAGATGCTGTGTCAGATGCTGTGTCAGATGCTGTATCAGATGCTGTATCAGATGCTGTGTCAGATGCTGTGTCTTTGACTTAACTTAGCTGCAGGGTGCTCCGTACCGACGGACGCAGCGAGGAGGCGGAGAGGACCGCCCATTCCGCTAACCCCTGGAAGATGCTGTGTCAGATGCTGTATCAGATGCTGTATCAGATGATGTGTCAGATGCTGTATCAGATGCTGTATCAGATGCTGAGTCAGATTCTGTGTCAGATGCTGTATCAGATGCTGTATCAGATGCTGTGTCAGATGCTGTGTCAGATGCTGTATCAGATGCTGAGTCAGATGCTGTGTCAGATGCTGTGTGTCATATGCTGTGTGTCAGATGCTGTGTCAGATGCTGTGTCAGACTATGTGTGTCAGATGCTGTGTCAGATGCTGTGTCAGATGCTGTGTGTCATATGCTGTGTGTCAGATGCTGTGTCAGACTATGTGTGTCAGATGCTGTGTCAGATGCTGTGTGTCATATGCTGTGTGTCAGATGCTGTGTGTCAGATGCTGTGTGTCATATGCTGTGTCAGATGCTGTGTCAGACTCTGTGTGTCAGATGCTGTGTCAGACTATGTGTGTCAGATGCTGTGTCAGATGCTGTGTCAGATGCTGTGTGTCATATGCTGTGTGTCAGATGCTGTTTGTCAGATGCTGTGTCAGACTATGTGTGTCAGATGCTGTGTCAGATGCTGTGTGTCATATGCTGTGTGTCAGATGTTGTGTCAGATGCTGTGTGTCATATGCTGTGTGTCAGATGCTGTGTGTCAGATGCTGTGTATCATATGCTGTGTCAGATGCTGTGTCAGACTCTGTGTGTCAGATGCTGTGTCAGACTATGTGTGTCAGATGCTGTGTCAGATGCTGTGTGTCATATGCTGTGTCAGATGCTGAGTCAGATGCTGTGTGTCAGATGCTGTGTCAGATGCTGTGTCAGATGCTGTGTGTCAGATGTTGTGTCAGATGCTGTGTGTCAGATGCTGTGTCACATGCTGTGTGTCAGATGCTGTGTCACATGCTGTGTGTCAGATGCTGTGTGTCAGATTCTGTATCTGACGCTCTACTAAAGCTCTATTACGAGCTAGGATCTTGTTGCAGGATCTTGTAGCCGTTCTTACCAGCAAACCAGACTTCCTTCAGCCAAGTAACTCGACCTAGCAGCTCGTCGTAGGTTCCGACCAGGTGTCTTGTCAGGTCTGAAAAAAAAATTTGCACATTTCTAAGTACTAAAACACACAGATTATTCCGTATAAGAAACAACCATCTTTGGCACCCACTTTTGATCTGATAAAACATCACCAACGAAGACCTATCGCCTCGATAATCGAACAGAACCTTGCCCTAGTGTAATTAAAAGGTAGAAATTAAGTGATGAATTCACAATAATATTAATGTTCGTTTCTTCCAAGCAATTCTTCAGTGTGTCTACAGTGTGTCTTCAGTGTCCTACATCCGATTCTTCAGTGTGTCTTCAGTGTGTCTTCAGTGTCCTACATCCGATTCTTCAGTGTGTCTTCAGTGTCCTACATCCGATTCTTCAGTGTGTCTTCAGTGTCCTACATCCGATTCTTCAGTGTGTCTTCAGTGTCCTACATCCGATTCTTCAGTGTGTCTTCAGTTTGTCTTCAGTGACCTAAATCCGATTCACCAGTGTGACTTCAGTGTCCTACATCCGATTCTTCAGTGTGTCTTCAGTGTCCTACATCCGATTCTTCAGTGTGTCTTCAGTTTGTCTTCAGTGACCTAAATCCGATTCATCAGTGTGTCTTCAGTGTCCTACATCCGATTCTTCAGTGCGTCTTCAGTGTCCTACATCCGATTCATCAGTGTGTCTTCAGTGTCCTACATCCGATTCTTCAGTGTGTCTTCAGTGTCCTACATCCGATTCTTCAGTGTGTCTTCAGTGTCCTACATCCGATTCTTCAGTGTGTCTTCAGTGTTCTATATCCGATTTTTCAGTGTCTTCAGCTTGTCTTCAGTGGCCTAAATCCGATTCTCCAGTGTGTCTTCAGTGTCCTACATCCGATTCTTCAGTGTGTCTTCAGTGTGTCTTCAGTGTGTCTTCAGTTTGTCTTCAGTGACCTAAATCCGATTCTCCAGTGTGTCTTCAGTGTCCTATATCCAATTCTTCAGTGTGTCTTCAGTGTCCTACATCCGATTCTTCAGTGTGTCTTCAGTGTCTTCAGTGTGTCTTCAGTGTGTCTTCAGTGTGTCTTCAGTATGTCTTCAGTGTCCTACATTCATTCCCTCCTCACCGACAGTCCCGTGAAGTTCAGGCCGCGAATGTTGGCCAGCAGAGCGGCTTTGAACGATGAGTTGCCGAGCTGCTGGCTGGCGGGGTAGCTGAAGCCCTGGCTGAGCGTGGCGTTAAGCGAAAGAGCTGTTGCCAGCACGGCATCGAAGCGCATGTTGAACCCCATGAGAGTGTTGGGCATTGCGTCCGTGCGTCGGCGCGGATATTTCGACAAGAAATCGGCGTAGAGCTCCGTGAGGTTCTGCGCGGGTTGGGGTAAGGCTTCCTGTCAGATTTGAGCATACCTGTTAGACACTAGAGTAGCTGTTAGACACTAGAGTAGCTGTTAGACACTAGAGTAGCTGTTAGACACTAGAGTAGCTGTTAGACACTAGAGTAGCTGTTAGACACTAGAGTAGCTGTTAGACACTAGAGTAGCTGTTAGACACTAGAGTAGCTGTTAGACACTTGAGTAGCTGTTAGACACTAGAGTAGCTGTTAGACACTAGAGTAGCTGTTAGACACTAGAGTAGCTGTTAGACACTAGAGTAGCTGTTAGACACTAGAGTAGCTGTTAGACACTAGAGTAGCTGTTAGACACTAGAGTAGCTGTTAGACACTAGAGTAGCTGTTAGACACTAGAGCAGCTGTTAGACACTAGAGTAGCTGTTAGACACTAGAGTGGCTGTTAGACACTAGAGTAGCTGTTAGACACTAGAGTAGCTGTTAGACACTTGAGTAGCTGTTAGACACTAGAGTAGCTGTTAGACACTAGAGTAGCTGTTAGACACTAGAGTAGCTGTTAAACACTAGAGTAGCTGTTAGACACTAGAGTAGCTGTTAGACACTAGAGTAGCTGTTAGACACTAGAGTAGCTGTTAGACACTAGAGTAGCTGTTAGACACTAGAGTAGCTGTTAGATACTTGAGTAGCTGTTAGGCACTTGAGTAGCTGTTAGACACTCGAGTAGCTGTTAGATACTGGTGCCAGTTAAACATAGGGTCACTGAAATCATGTCAAACAAATCGCATGCGTTACCTTTGCGGCCGGTCCAATGTTGGATTCGATTGAATTCGGGTCTAGCACAAAGTTGTCGAATTCTATTACGCTTTCGAGACTTTCGGCTCTGTCTGAGTCCGGGCAGGATCCGGCTATCTGGGCGTTGGTGTAGGGAAATCCCATCTGAATCCACATGTATTTCGGGCCGAAGGCGCCAAGGTTCTTCAGCTGAAATCATTCGTGTGGTGACAATGATCGTTAACTGCTGCTTATCTCACTTTTAATTTGGGTTTATTAGAATAGATCAACTAAAACTTGCAAATCTCGTGAAACAGAAATCCCTTCTAGATCCCCTAACAAAAATCTCTTCTAGATCCTCTAAAAGAAATCCAACATAGATCCCCTAACAGAAATCCAACATAGATCCCCCAACAGAAATCCCATGTAGATCCCCTAACCAAAATCCCATCTAGATCCCCTAACAGAAATCCCTTCTAGATCACCTAATAAAAATCCCTTCTAGATCCCCTAATAGAAATCCCATCTAGATCCCCTAACAGAAATCCCATCTAGATCCTCTAACAGAAATCCCATCTAGATCCCCTAACAGAAATCCCATCTAGATCCCCTAACAGAAATCCCATCTAGATCCCCTAATAGAAATCCCATCTAGATACCCTAAAATAAGTAACAGAAATTCTATTTTGATCTCATTTATTCTGTTCCTCGAACTGAACTAGCTATAAAAAAGTTTTATCCCTTCGATACATCACTTCCGAGATCGCTTTTAGATCCTATAAACCAAGTTATATTTTAAATTTCTTTATTTAAACAGTTGAACTATTTTTGTCCTTAGATTCTTTCATAAGTCCAGTAGGCAATATTCCTAGAAAACTGTCACTTCTCATTTTCCCTCCCAGATTTCCCATATCAAAAGTTAACTATATTATCATTGGAATGGAAATTCTGGAACGCCTTGTCATTATCCGTCTGAGTGGAAGCGAGTCGCAGCGAGGAATATTCGTTGCCAAGCTGATAATCAAAGCATGAATTTATTAATCACAGAGCTTAAGAAAAAGCTAAGTTATGCCCTTTGTAGGGCGACCCTTGCTTTAAGTAGCAAAATCTCTGTCTGTAGAGGCAAGGTAATTAATGTCATTAAACTGAATAATTATAATCTAACAGCTACTCTAGTGTCTAACAGCTACTCTAGTGTCTAACAGCTACTCTAGTGTCTAACAGCTACGCGAGTGTCTAACAGCTACTCTAGTGTCTAACAGCTACTCTAGTGTCTAACAGCTACTCGAGTGTCTAACAGCTAATCTACTGTCTAACAGCTACTCAAGTGTCTAACAGCTACTCGAGTGTCTAACAGCTAATCTACTGTCTAACAGCTACTCTAGTGTCTATCAGCTACTCTAGTGTCTATCAGCTACTCTAGTTTCTAACAGCTACTCTAGTGTCTAACAACTACTCTAGTGTCTAACAGCTGCTCTAGTGTCTAACAGCTACTCTAGTTTCTAACAGCTACTCTAGTGTCTAACAGCTACTCGAGTGTCTAACAGCTACTCTAGTGTCTAACAGCTACTCTAGTGTCTAACAGCTACTCTAGTGTCTAACAGCTACTCTAGTGTCTAACAGCTACTCTAGTGTCTAACAGCTACTCTAGTGTCTAACAGCTACTCTAGTGTCTAACAGCTACTCTAGTGTCTAACAGCTACTCTAGTGTCTAACAGCTACTCTAGTGTCTAACAGCTACTCTAGTGTCTAACAGCTACTCGAGTGCCTAACAGCTACTCTAGTGTCTAACAACTACTCTAGTTTCTAACAGCTACTCTAGTGTCTAACAGCTACTCTAGTGTCTAACAGCTACTCTAGTGTCTAACAGCTACTCTAGTGTCTAACAGCTACTCTAGTTTCTAACAGCTACTCGAGTGTCTAACAGCTACTCTAGTGTCTAACAGCTACTCGAGTGTCTAACCGCTACTCGAGTGTCTAACAGCTACTCTAGTGTCTAACAGCTACTCGAGTGCCTAACAGCTACTCTAGTGTCTAACAACTACTCTAGTTTCTAACAGCTACTCTAGTGTCTAACAGCTACTCTAGTTTCTAACAGCTACTCGAGTGTCTAACAGCTACTCTAGTGTCTAACAGCTACTCGAGTGTCTAACCGCTACTCGAGTGTCTAACAGCTACTCTAGTGTCTAACAGCTACTCGAGTGTCTAACAGCTACTCTAGTGTCTAACAGCTACTCTAGTTTCTAACAGCTACTCGAGTGTCTAACAGCTACTCTAGTGTCTAACAGCTACTCGAGTGTCTAACAGCTACTCAAGTGTCTAACAGCCACTCTAGTGTCTAACAGCTACTCTAGTGTCTTACAGCTACTCTAGTGTCTAACAGCTACTCTAGTGTCTAACAGCTACTCTAGTGTCTAACAGCTACTCTAGTGTCTAACAGCTACTCTAGTGTCTAACAGCTACTCTAGTGTCTAACAGCTACTCTAGTGTCTAACAGCTACTCTAGTGTCTAACAGCTACTCTAGTGTCTAACAGCTACTCTAGTGTCTAACAGCTACTCAAGTGTCTAACAGCAACTCTGTTGATTATCTGAGAGTTCCGCATTAATTTTTTTCAGATTTGGAATTCGGAAAACAACTGAATCGAACTCGCCACGCATCCAAGACGCTTTCCAGGATCCTCCAGCAAGGCACTGCGGACGACGACAAAGATGCGAAAGTCCAGCGCCTAGTAGTTTGAGTTTAGTCACTATAGCAATGAGTCATTGAAGAACAGGCAATGAAACTCAGGTGAGTTCGTGCTCGCTTCTTTGACTCACCAACAAGTTGCTGATGGCTTCAGTTGGGTCAGTTGAGAATGTCACTTTCTGGTAGCTGGTTAAGTTGGCCTTTTGAAACGCTGTCTCTAGCTCCAATGTTACCTGGAAGATTGTTGAGGTGGATTCTAGACTGCTTGCCAAGAAGTCGTAGTCTGGGGAGTGACGATTCAGTGGATTGACCAGTCTGAGGAGTGACTTGTCTGAGGAGTGACGAGTCTGAGGAGTGACGAGTCTGAGAAGGAGTGACGAGTCTGACGTGAGTGACTTGTCTGAGGAATGACGAGTCTGAGGAAAGACGAGTCTGGGGAGTGGCTAGTCTGAGAAGGAGTGACTAGTCTGAGAAGGAGTGACTAGTCTGAGGAGTGACGAGTCTGAGGATAGTGACGAGTCTGAGGAGAGTGACTAGTCTGAGGAGAGTGACTAGTCTGAGGAGAGTGACTTGTCTGAGGAGAGTGACGAGTCTGAGGAGAGTGACGAGTCTGAGAAGGAGTGACTAGTCTGAGAAGGAGTGACGAGTCTGAGGAAAGACGAGTCTGGGGAGTGGCTAGTCTGAGAAGGAGTGACTAGTCTGAGAAGGAGTGACTAGTCTGAGGAGTGACGAGTCTGAGGAGAGTGACGAGTCTGGGGAGTGACTGATGTCACAAGCATGTTCATTAGTTGCAGTGGCTCACAGGATAGACAGCTGCATTGTCAGTTGAAATTAGGCCAAATTTTCTCCAGCCGTATCTCTGTAGCAGCAGGACTGTTGGCTTGATGTACAGGCTAGTCGTGATTGACATCCGGGTGTAGTAAGGATAGATTACAGTGTCGCTTAAATCGGGCGACGTGTTTGAATAGCCAATCTGCAGTATTCACGGGGAATTCACAGTTGACTTTAGGTTTGGACTGAGTGAGTCCAGCTCTAGACTGGACTGAGCATTCGACTGAAAACAATAGCCTCGTTATACGATAATAATTACTGGAGGGCTGCGGGCAATGGCACATTTGGTGACACTAGAACCGCAGCCAGCGAGGAGGCAATTCTGCCCATTTCGCTGACTCCTGAGCACACACGCACACAGATACTGTACGCAGGCACACACTCACACAGGTGTGTACATATGCCTGACTTTCTTGTCGTCAGGCAGTGTACACTTTCACTGTGACTCGGAGGTTGGCCCTCAAGAGCGTAGTTGCACGACAAGCCCCCAAGCCTTCTCTCCGCGGCTGCGCCCCAAATGAATGTGGCCTCGCCGCGGAATCGAACTCAGGAATATTGGTGCGAGAAGCAAACGCAACCGCTCTGCCACTGACCCGCTCTCGTTAAACGGTAGACGTTAATTAGTTTTTAGTTGGTGATTTATGTAGTTCTATGGCACAGCTTGTCGTGCAGAATTTCTATTTAATCTTCTTTGGCAATTCAGCCATTCGTGTGTTAGCGCGCTTAGGAACAATTCTGCCAGCTTCTAGAGGCGGCTAATTACAGATGAAAGTCAAACGCGGTCAGTCCAGCAACCGCGTCCTACGCTCCGTTTGCAAGCTCAAAGCTCAATGTATGTACGATAACGACCAATGCGGAGTGCAAATTGAGCAGCTTGGAACGCCGCAGCAGAAAGGAAGATCAATAATGGTGAATGGAGTCAGCTATCAGCAGGCTGAAACAATGCCCGAAATCGAGTCCATGACTGCTCATGGATCGAGTCCTTGCAAGGTCATTCGTCAGCCAATCCTTGAAGAGCTACACGAAGGCGCGGGCGATCAAGTTCGTCAGTTGGCGTCCAGACTATGGTGTCGGCTATCTAGATGTTGGCACTACATTACTAGTCTAGTTGCCAGCGAGACAGTCAGGGCATCGGTGAAAAGAATTTCTGTGTACAATCATTTCCGAATCGGATTGATAGACCGACTTCGCTTATTTTCTAGCCCGTTAAAGTCAGTTCTGTTGACGGCGGCGATATTTTTATGCCTTTGCGCGATGGCTTACTTTAAAGCGGGCATTGAAAACAGGTCCTTCTCTGTTGAGCAGCTTCAGTAAGTGCTTTATTACAGATTGTAATCGCCTGTACAGTACAGATTGTACAGATTGTGATTCCTAAATCTCGACGTAAAGTGACAGAGCGGTCCAACGAGTTTGACTCTCACGCCAAGGTACCTGAGCTCGATTTCGCGGCGAGGCCACATTCATTTGGGACGCAGAAGGCTTGGGGGCTTGTCGTACAATTTGCGCCCTTGAGGGCCAACCTCCAAGTCACAGTGAGGGTGTACACTGCCTTGAAGATGAGAAAGTCAGGGCAGATGTACACACCTGTGTGAGCGTGTGCCTGCGTACGGTATCTGTGAGCGTGTGCTCAGGAGTCAGCGAAATGGGCAGAATTGCCTCCTTGATCCCCCCTGAAATTATATAATTTCTCTTTAATTATATCTAAATCGCTTTGAAATCGCCCAGCTAATAAACCAATATAAAATTAACCAAGGTCCGAGCCGGCGCCAACTACACCAGCGTTGGACACCGCTCAACGGACTGGGCGAGAGAATCAGCCGGAGCAGAACCGGCCAAGCGTGAGCCAGCTGCATTTGTCGATTGTCAGGCTGGAGCAGCGAATAGCCGACCTCAACGAGCGCTTGAAAAACAAGTGCAGCAAAGTCGACTACGCCGATAAAGGAATTCGAACTCGCATTGATCAGATTGGAGAACTTTTTAGCCAAACTGGCTCAAAGCCGGGCAAAATTGTTTGGGCTGACCTCGTGCCGAATTATGCTCAGAGGAGTAGCGGCGCTTCTGTAATTCGTTGTAACGGAGGCTGCAAGAGCAAAGACTGGCGACAGACGCTGTGGCACTGGTGGCTCGGCCTGCCGAATCCCGACATCGTGCTGGCCGGTGGCGCGGCTTCGCTACTGCAGCCCGGCGACTGCTGGTCGTTCACCGGGTTCCCAGGTCGGCTACTCATCCAGCTGAGTCGACCAGTTCGAGTGTTGGCGGTCACCATGGACCATGTCAGCCGGCATCAGCTGCACAATGGCTCCGTGGCGAGTGCCCCGAAGCAATTTTGCGTGTTCGGGCTCGCACGGAAATGCGATTTGAAGTCGCAAGTGAAGCTGGCCTGTTTTGCCTTCGACGCCGAGCACGGCCCGCCGACTCAGACTTTCCAGTTGTCGTCTACGACGGAGGCCATACAATTTCGATACATACTGCTAGAAGTGCTGAGCAATCACGGTCATCGGGACTACACCTGTGTTTACCGATTCAGAGTGCACTGACGCAAGAAGCCGCAAGAAGCTTTGAGGCCGGATATAATTTGAACAAACAAAAATTGTGTGACTCTCTCGCAGTGATAATGCGAGTATATATAGAGTTTCATTTCAGTCATGCTTTTAATAAACTTCAAACCTTGAAGAACTCGAATTGCAATGATGGAAGCATTTTTTACACGAATTTGATGCTTTTGATCTTTTTTGAAAATTTGGTTTTAACCTTTTGGTTAGAGCGTCGGGCTCACGACTTAAAGGTCGGGGGTTCGATTCCCAGTGTACTGGAACCATTTGTGTACTTATGGGAAAAAACTTAATTCTGAATTGTTTCGAAGTGGGTAACTGAGTGTGGTGTGTCCATGGACTGAAATGCAATGGTTAGCGCAATTGCTGCTGCTGTTATCTTAATCCATAAAAATTACAGATTTAATTCGACTATTTAGTCGATTATAAAGACGAACTTTGCCAGAATGTCATTTGCTGCATGCGTTCCCAATTAAAAAACTATCGTTTGTTGAGTTATCGCCAACCGCAGTTGAGTTTTATTTGCGGCAAACAGGCCCACTCACCTGCGGGATGAAATAGTATTTGCCAACATCGGCAATCAGCGCCGACTGATGCGAATAGCCGGCGCCCAAGATCAAGGCCTTGTTCGGCGGGCTCAGATAGCCATCGATAAAGGCCTTGGAGGCGCTGCCGGAGCCTTGCTGGAATGGCAATCAGGAGGATTTGATGAATTTCAATTACGGCAGCTTTCTACTAGTTTCTATGCATAGATTTACGTCCTATTCGACATGTGCCAAAGTGCCAAAGTCTATGACTGAAATTAGGTAAGGATGTCGGTCTTCAGATGGCCTTTCATTTCTTCGTCTATTCAATCGGACATGAGTATACAAGTTCACATTTTGTGATCACCGCGTCGTTAAACTCAGTTAACTCAGTTAACTCAGTTAACTCAGTAAAGTCAGTTAAGTCGATTGAAGTTCCATACGAGTTCCATACAATAAGCTCCATACAAATTCCATACAAGTTCCATACGAGTTCCATACAATAAGCTCCATACAAATTCCATACAAGTTCCACACGAGTTCCATACAATAAGCTCCATACAAATTCCATACAAGTTCCACACGAGCTCCATACAAATTCCATACGAGTTCCACACGAGCTCCATACTAATTCCATACAAGTTCCACACGAGCTCCATGCAAATTCCATACGAGTTCCACACGAGCTCCATACAAATTCCATACGAGTTCCATACAATAAATTCCATACGAGTTCCATTCAAGTTCCATACGAGTTCCATTCAAGTTCCATACTTTGGAATATATATCGTTTCATACATGTTTTCATGCATAAATTAGAAACTGTATTTTAATTGACAAATAAAAAAACATTGTCCTCACTCCGTCAGTCAATATCGTGGTGTAGTTCATTTGAAACGTTGGAAACAGACTAGACAGATTGTATTTGACGTAGTCGAACGAATAGGCCAGGTAGTCTGGGTCAGCTACGAAGACTGAGTCGTTGGCCGTGATTGATAGCACATTTACCACCTGTCTAGTGTCAAACAAGTCTGCGGCATCTACCTTCGCTCCAAGACTGTCGAATAATGAGATAGTGAAACACACGGGCAGAAGAAACTGAATAATAAAGTTGCAGAATCGCATTTTTAACAGTATACCGAATGAAATGGATCTCAGCAACGATCGAAATTTTGTAATTGAGCCCCCGATACATGATTTTTATATGTATGCAGTTCAAAGGGCCGTTATAATTATGAAATTCACAGACAGATGGCACCTGATTACATTCCTGCTCGGCTCTGTTAATTGTCATTTGCTGCACATTATTAGGCCTGTCTGTTTGGCTATAGTTTATCCTATAGTTATAATAAAAAACAGAGATCAGTAATTGAAGGATCAATGTAATTAACTGATTGGCCATTTTCAGAACTATTCAGACATGAGCACATGTAAGCATAAAACTCTATCCCGAACTTCCTATCAATTTAGTGAATTATATATATCTAGATTTATGCAATTCAATTATAAAAAATTGCCACGACAATTAGTCCTTGAAAGGGCTGACGTCATAAGAATCATCCGAACAATACTTCTTCATCAGCTTCTTATTTTGCGGATCTTATTTTGCTCCTCACAGCACCTCACAGCTACAACCTCACAGCTACAACACAACAGAGCCTGCATGGGTGCGACCATCAAATTAGGTAACCAGCAACCGCCGAGGTAGACGAATTAAAAAGTTCGCAGCGTCGAAGCGTCTGTCGGTCAGCGCCTCTAAAATGCGCTTGATGTCGCCCGGCACGGAATTCAATGATGCGTCTAAGTAATATCGAAATTGCTTTGGAAATAAAAAGTTTGATTATCGAATATTTATAGAGCTTAGTTATCTCTGCATAAAGCATTATATGTATAAGCATAATAAGAAATTTTCTGGAATTCGAAATCTAATTTATGTTACTACATAGTAGCACAGGGGCTTAAGCTACGAGCTAATATTCAGCTGCAAATAGTAAACCTTCATTTTCCAGATACAGCCTGATAAATGGTCATCAAGCTCTTAATATAGCACTTAATATAATATTCCGGAATTAAAAATGACTTCCGTTTAGTAGACTGATCGTATTTGATGTAGGATATTTAATCTTCATTTTTTCTTAGAAACGTTCCTTCTGCATTTTCTACTTATTGTCCTTTATGTTGCCAGTTGCCTTTTATGCTTTAGAGTTAAGACTTACTAATGGACTTTTGTCTAGTTAATGTTCATTCCTGGAAACCAACTAACATATATCTCTAAAATTTATAGCAAGACGGTATTTTGAAACAACGTTTCTAACATTTTAAAGTCTGCATTAACATTTACAACTGCATCTGCAAGTTACAAGTTGCTAGATATCAAGTATAAGCAAGAAAAAGGAAAAATTTATAAGTTCTGACCCTTAATATTAGACTTTAAATAAATATTAAATCAATAAATCAGTCAAACGAGACAGGGTTTTATAGTTTTTGGACTTTTTACTAGCTAGTGAGTCTTATAATTATAGTTCGGCCTTCTTGCATTCTTGGAAGATTTAGGCCTAACATTAAAAGTGTTTCGATCGTACTAGCTAGCAAAGTTTTTTTTCATACCTGATGCTTCGTAGGCCTACATGACACATGAGTCACTCTAAGCAATGAGTAATCCAATAAGATTTCGATACAATCGAATTGCATGGACTTTTCTATTTCTAGTTTTATTGTTTGGTTTGCTCTTTATTTATGTGGACTACACAGACTTAATAAATGATGGTTTTCCACTGAGCAAAGAATTGGCAGCAGATCAGGTAAGACAATTGCTTATTATACTTTTGTCTGACATTATTGAATTTGCTGTCAATCTAACCTATTTGTAAAAAACAATGATGATGAAATCCAAGGTATAACTATTTTAGTCATGTAGCTGTTTGCAGAAGATAATATTAATTATCAACTTAATAATAAATCGATATATTAGCTTTAAATGACTTTATAGTTTTATTGTTTGCCATGGAATTTCCTAATTTTGTGCCATGGTCATGGATAGGCCTACATAGAACAATGGATTGATGCAGTATTTCAATTGATTGATGCAGTATTTCAATTGATTGATGCAGTATTTCAATTGATTGATGCAGTATTTCAATTGATTGATGCAGTATTTCAATTGATTGATGCTATAGTTCAATTGATTGATGCTGTAGTTCAATTGATTGATGCTGTAGTTCAATTGACTGATGCAGTATTTCTATTTGTTGATGCAGTATTTCAAGTGTACTGAGACTATGCCCTAAAACTTCTGAAATTGGCCATCATTTTGTACTGGATTAAGAACTATTCATTTCAATTATTTTTCCTTTCCCTATTAAAGTTTCATGAGCTTGAAGATATTTGTTCAAAAACTTGTAAAAAAGTTTTTTTTCTCATGAGTTAATTTTAGACTCGTGCATACATTCAGAAGTATACCTGAGTTTTAGATTTATGTAGGCCTATTAACTTGAATTTTTTTAAATAAATTGAATAATGTCTAAATATTTGCAAATTCTATAATGTCTAAAATATATAAAATACTGTCATACAAGTATACAAAGACTTAAACTATTTTTTCTGGTGACTTTCAACGTGATACTTTTTAATTTTGTACCTTGATATTTGCATTTTGTTACTAATAGAAAGCTAACTTTCATTTCTTGACAAATTCTCTATGTTAGTATGTTACTCTTTTAAAAACAGCCCAGCCTAAGCTACAAAAATCGGCAATTCTACCTGAAAGGCCGGCCTCTGCAGATAATCTCTGGCACAATTCACTACTTTCGAGTGCACCGCAAGTACTGGCGCCACCGCCTTCTGCTGCTCAAAGCGGCCGGCTTCAACACTGTTGACACGTGAGTGAATAAAATTTGGCAAAAAATGTTTTTGTTTCTACTGTTAGTAGACTGTTGCCAAAACGAAATGATATTTTTTTTTATTTCAACTAGCTGCATTCCATGGAATTTGCACGAGAAGACTAAAGGAAGCTTCAACTTTCATGGCGATTTTAATGTTAGGTGAGTAAAGAATTAAAAATTATAATTAAAATTAAAATTTTATTTTAATGCCATTTGGTTTTTATTTACAGGAAGTTTATCAAACTGGCACAGTCGGTTGGACTTCACGTCATTCTCAGACTGGGACCG
Organism: Macrostomum hystrix; assembly: GCA_950097015.1. Taxonomy (NCBI): domain Eukaryota; kingdom Metazoa; phylum Platyhelminthes; family Macrostomidae; genus Macrostomum; species Macrostomum hystrix. The sequence goes on along the minus strand of CATNEN010000038.1, from coordinate 35,173,785 downwards.
TTCGTTGGTTCCCAGATCGACTTTGGCGGATTGCCGGGGTGAGCGAATTTTTCCTCAGATTTACACTTCTTTTATGTGAATTAAGAAATTTTATTGCTTCCTCGAAATTTTCACTTCCCTGAACTTTTAATTCGCTGAAGTTCAAATCCCAAAAGTTTCACTTCCCTGAAGCTTCACTTTCCTGAAGTTTCACTTCCCTGAAGCTTTACTTCCCTGAAGTTTCAGTTGCCTGAACTTTCATTTGCCTGAAGTTTCACTTCCCTGAAGTTTCACTTCCCTGAAGTTTCACTTGCCTGAAGTTTCACTTTCCTCCTGAAGTTTCACTTCCCTGAAGCCTTACTTCCCTGAAGTTTCACTTCCCTGAAGCTTTACTTCCCTGAAGTTTCAGTTGCCTGAACTTTCACTTGCCTGAAGTTTCACTTTCCTAAAGTTTCACTTGCCTGAAGTTTCACTTGCCTGAAGTTTCATTTCCCTGAAGTTTCACTTGCCTGAAGTTTCACTTGCCTGAAGTTTCATTTCCCTAAAGTTTCACTTGCCTGAAGTTTCACTTGCCTGAAGTTTCACTTGCCTGAAGTTTCATTTCCCTGAAGTTTCACTTGCCTGAAGTTTCACTTGCCTGAAGTTTCACTTCCCTGAAGGCTCCCAATCTCATGCCATTTGTTTAGATGGCTACTGAAGGACGCGAACATGCGTGTACGTAGCATGTACATGGGCTTCACCATGGCAGTGGACAGCTATTATCAGGTGTTGATGCACCAACTGGCTGATCTGCAGGCCTCGGCAGCTGGCAATGGCCCCATCATAGCCATACAGGTTGAGCATGAGTACGGCAGCTTTGGGGACAGTTGGCAGTATTTGCACTTTCTGCGCGCCACACTGCGCAAGTACGGCGCCAGAGAGGCGTTCTACGCCAGCGAGTCCGCTGATGGTATCGGTCGGCATCGCCGACTAGAAGGCGACTTTGTCGGCATCAATTTCAATCGAGCCCTTGAGGGTCGCCGGATGATCTCACAGTTGCAGGTTAGCAACTGCCTGTTAAAATATTAGTCCACGTGCTATTGACTTCTCGACAATTTCTCTAGTCACGTGACATTGACTGCCTTGTGACCTTGACCGATTCCCCTGATCCTTGCGTCCTTTGACCTTGAGTATGTTTTGTGACCCCCCCCCCTAGGTTCGTCGTGTGTGAACTTAAACATTGTCATTTGACATTTACTTCTTCTTGTGACCTTGTCTTCTTTTCGTGTCTTCTTATTTCTTATAACCTCGGATTCTTCTTCTACCTTAACTTTGTCTTTAGATGTCATCTGCGTCTTGTGACGTCGTCTGTGTATTGTGACGTTATCTGTGTCTCGTGACGTCATCTGTGTCTTGTAACATCGTCTGTCTTGGGACGTTATCTGTGTATTGTGACGTTATCTGTGTCTCGTGATGTCATCTGTGTCTTGTAACATCGTCTGTCTTGTGACGTTATCTGTGTATTGTGGCGTCGTCTGTGTCTTTTGACGTCGTCTGTTTCTTGTGACGTCGTCTGTTTCTTGTGACGTTATCTGTGTCTTGTGACGTTATCTGTGTCTTGTGACGTTATCTGTGTCTTGTGACGTTATCTGTGTCTTGTGACGTTATCTGTGTATTGTGGCGTCGCCTGTGTCTTTTAACGTCGTGTGTCTTGTGACATTATCTGTGTATTGTGACAGCGTCTGTTTCTTGTCACGTTATCTATGCCTTGTCACGTTATCTGTGTCATGTGACGTCATCTGTTTCTTGTGACGTCATCTGTCTGTGTCTTGTGACGTCATCTGTTTCTTGTGACGTCATCTGTGTTTCGTGACATTGTCTTGTGTCATTACGCTTCAATGTAATTTTCATAATTCTGACTTCAAACGTTTTTCACCTAGGCCTGGGATCGCAATCTGCCAATTTTTGTGTCCGAGCTCTGGTCAGGCGGTCACCTGACCTGGGGCGCCCTGGATCGCACAGACGTGATCAGGCCGGACGCTCTGGCTGACCTAATTAGAAAACTGTTGGGACCTATGCGAGCTAGCCTGTGTGTACACATGTTCAACGGGGGCACCAATTTTGGCTTCCTAGGCGCCAGATTAGTGGCAACTAGTCACGACTGGGACAGCCCCGTGACCGAATGGGGCAGCCGGACTACGGATAAGTATCGACTAATAGCCGCTGCTGTTACCATGGCGATGGAAAATCAAACCAAACCTGACGGAGTCAACGGGCTGGCTGACCGACTGCGAGCTGAGTCCGAGCTGAAATCACCAATTGGCACGGCTGGCAAAGTCATGGCCTACGGTCTGCGACTTGCGGTCCCATTATTGATTAGCCACAGTCTCCCCAAGGAGCACGCCTGCCTTACATGTCTCATCTCTCCCCTGTCTCATCTCTCCCTGTCTCATCTCTCCCCTGTGTCTCATCTCTCCCTGTGTCTCATCTCTCCCTGCCTCTCATCTCTTTCCTGTCTCATCTCTCCCCTGTTTCATCTCTCCCAGCGTCTTATCTCTTCCCTGTCTCATCTCTCCGCTGTCTCATCTCTCCGCTGTCTCATCTCTCCCTTGTCTCATCTCTTCCCTGTCTCATCTCTTCCCTGTCTCATCTTTCCCCTGTCTTAACTCTCCCGTGTCTCATCTCTCCCGTGTCTCATCTCTCCCGTGTCTCATCTCTCCCGTGTCTCATCTCTCCCGTGTCTCATCTCTCCCGTGTCTCATCTCTCCCGTGTCTCATCTCTCCCGTGTCTCATCTCTCCCGTGTCTCATCTCTCCCGTGTCTCATCTCTCCCGTGTCTCATCTCTCCCGTGTCTCATCTCTCCCCTGTCTCATCTCTCCCCTGTCTCATCTCTCCCGTGTCTCATCTCTCCCCTGTCTCATCTCTCCCCTGTCTCATCTCTCCCCTGTCTCATCTCTCCCGTGTCTCATCTCTCCCCTGTCTCATCTCTCCCGTGTCTCATCTCTCCCCTGTCTCATCTCTCCCCTGACTCATCTCTCCCCTATCTCGTCTCTCCCCTGTCTCATCTGTCCCCTGATTAGGCATAGCTAATGTACATCAGTTCCTATCGTTGATTAGGCATAGCTAATGTACATCAGTTCCTATCGTTGATTAGGCATAGCTAATGTACATCAGTTCCTATCGTTGATTAGGCATAGCTAATGTACATCAGTTCCTATCGTTGATTAGGTCTAGCTAATGTACATCAGTTCCTATCGTTGATTAGGTCTCAACTCTCCCGTATCTCATTTCTCCACTGTCTCATCTCTCCCCTGTCTCATCTCTCCCCTGTCTCATCTCTCCCTGTCTCATCTCTCCCGTGTCTCATCTCTCCCCTGTCTCATCTCTCCCGTGTCTCATCTCTCCCCTGTCTCATCTCTCCCCTGTCTCATCTCTCCCCTATCTCGTCTCTCCCCTGTCTCATCTGTCCCCTGATTAGGCATAGCTAATGTACATCAGTTCCTATCGTTGATTAGGTCTCATCTCCCCGTGTCTCATTTCTCCACTGTCTCATCTCTCCCCTGTCTCAACTCTCCCGTATCTCATCTCTTCCCTATTTTAACTCTCCCCAGTCTCATTTCTGTGGTTTATCCCAAAAATTCCAGCGCACTATTGTTACATTATCTTTCATACAGGAAATCTGAGCATTGTCGCCAGTCTAAGTTGGTCCGAGCTCATTAATCTTGTTGAGGTGAGTGGTTCACTTTTTTCCTACTCACAATTATAAGACTAAAATTGTACTGCATTGAATCTGTCAATTATATTCATGAAACAACGATTTAGGATCCGAAGCTGTTCGAGACTGCCAAATTCATGGAGGACATTGACCAGAGCTTCGGTTTCATTGTGTACAGATCAACTTTCAGGTCTGCCCAGGTTGTCAACGTTGATGGATACGTTGCAGATTGGGGCCTGGTAAGTTCTTTGCTCCCTATCCCATTCTGTTCACACATCTACCCATTCAGTTCACACATCTACCCATTCCGTTCACACATCTACCCATTCAGTTCACACATCTACCCATTCCGTTCACAAATCCACACATTCAGTTCACACATCTACCCATTCCGTTCACAAATCTACACATTCAGTTCACACATCTATCCCATTCTGTTCACACATCTACCCATTCTGTTCACACATCTACCCATTCCGTTCACAAATCTACACATTCAGTTCACACATCTATCCCATTCTGTTCACACATCTACCCATTCAGTTCACACATCTAGTACTAGACAGGTGTGAGTTTATTTATGCTCTATTCACACAGTTTTCTGTGCACTGTGTACACATCTCACCTGTTGCGGTTTTCGCAGGTGCTAATTAACGGCCAGCCGCCAGACCCAGCGGATTCGAACTCTGGCCTGCTTGTAGGTGCCATTCCCCAGCAGCATCACCGACAGCAACAGGTGCAGAAGCAGCAGCCGGCTCAGAGGCATCTGAGCTTGAAACGAGCTCATATCCTGCCAGCCACAGCTGACACTGACACCAGGAACACTCTAGACCTTCTTGTAGAAAGCCTGGGTCGATCATCTGGCGGTGCCGGCTCAGACGGATTTCAGTCGCCTATTGAAGCCAACGCCCAGCGCAAAGGCCTGGCTAGTTGGCATTCCGTGAATGCGGAACACCTGCAGACTGTTGGCCGATTGCTCATTAACGATCGACCGGTGCCCAGCTACAAGATGTACAGTCTGAGGTTCGATTCCGCATTCATGGCCAAGGCCTCCGTCAGGCGCAACGCTTGGCTACCAATTTCGAAGACAAATGATTTGCCAACGCACCGGCCTGGACTGTATCGAGCGGTGCTGACACTGGACAGGGACCCAACTGCAGATACTTTTCTAGACATGTCTGCTTGGTGTAAGGGTGTAGCATTTGTTAACGGCTTCAATCTGGGACGCTACTGGACAGAGGCGGGGCCTCAGATGACCCTCTATGTACCAGCTCCGCTGCTGCGAAACGGAGAAAATGAGGTTTGATTTCTCGTTGGTTCGGTATTCTGGAGTAGGTTCGGTAGACTGGGGTAGGTTCGGTAGACTGGGTAGGTTCGGTAGACTGGGTAGGTTCGGTATTCTGGAGTAGGTTCGGTAGACTGGGGTAGGTTCGGTAGACTGGGTAGGTTCGGAAGACTGTGTAGGATGGTCTGGTCCAAACTTGACTGTCTGGTAGGTTTGGCAGTCAGGTAGGTTTGTCAGTCTGGTAGGTTTGTCAGTCTGGTAGGTTTGTCAGTCAGGTAGGTTTGGCAGTCTGGTAGGTTTGACAGTCTTGTAGGTTTGGCAGTCTGGTAGGTTTGTCAGTCAGGTAGGTTTGTCAGTCTGGTAGGTTTGTCAGTCTGGTAGGTTTGTCAGTCTGGTAGGTTAGGCAGTCTGGTAGGTTTGTCAGTCTGGTAGGTTTGGCAGTCTGGTAGGTTTGTCAGTCTGGTAGGTTTGTCAGTCTGGTAGGTTTGGCAGTCTGGTAGGTTTGGCAGTCTGGTAGGTTTGGCAGTCTGGTAGGTTTGTCAGTCTGGTAGGTTTGGCAGTCTGGTAGGTTTGGCAGTCAAGTAGGTTTGTCAGTCTGGTAGGTTTGGCAGTCTGGTAGGTTTGGCAGTCTGGTAGGTTTGTCAGTCTGGTAGGTTTGACAGTCTGGTAGGTTTGTCAGTCTGGTAGGTTTGTCAGTCTGGTAGGTTTGGCAGTCTGGTAGGTTTGGCAGTCTGGTAGGTTTGTCAGTCTGGTAGGTTTGTCAGTCTGGTAGGTTTGGCAGTCTGGTAGGTTTGGCAGTCTGGTAGGTTTGGCAGTCTGGTAGGTTTGTCAGTCTGGTAGGTTTGGCAGTCTGGTAGGTTTGGCAGTCAAGTAGGTTTGTCAGTCTGGTAGGTTTGGCAGTCTGGTAGGTTTGGCAGTCTGGTAGGTTTGTCAGTCTGGTAGGTTTGACAGTCTGGTAGGTTTGTCAGTCTGGTAGGTTTGGCAGTCTGGTAGGTTTGGCACTCAGGTAGGTTTGGCAGTCAAGTAGGTTTGTCAGTCTGGTAGGTTTGGCAGTCTGGTAGGTTTGGCAGTCTGGTAGGTTTGTCAGTCTGGTAGGTTTGTCAGTCTGGTAGGTTTGTCAGTCAGGTAGGTTTGGCAGTCTGGTAGGTTTGACAGTCTTGTAGGTTTGGCAGTCTGGTAGGTTTGTCAGTCAGGTAGGTTTGTCAGTCTGGTAGGTTTGTCAGTCTGGTAGGTTTGTCAGTCTGGTAGGTTAGGCAGTCTGGTAGGTTTGTCAGTCTGGTAGGTTTGGCAGTCTGGTAGGTTTGTCAGTCTGGTAGGTTTGTCAGTCTGGTAGGTTTGGCAGTCTGGTAGGTTTGGCAGTCTGGTAGGTTTGGCAGTCTGGTAGGTTTGTCAGTCTGGTAGGTTTGGCAGTCTGGTAGGTTTGGCAGTCAAGTAGGTTTGTCAGTCTGGTAGGTTTGGCAGTCTGGTAGGTTTGGCAGTCTGGTAGGTTTGTCAGTCTGGTAGGTTTGACAGTCTGGTAGGTTTGTCAGTCTGGTAGGTTTGTCAGTCTGGTAGGTTTGGCAGTCTGGTAGGTTTGGCAGTCTGGTAGGTTTGTCAGTCTGGTAGGTTTGTCAGTCTGGTAGGTTTGGCAGTCTGGTAGGTTTGGCAGTCTGGTAGGTTTGGCAGTCTGGTAGGTTTGTCAGTCTGGTAGGTTTGGCAGTCTGGTAGGTTTGGCAGTCAAGTAGGTTTGTCAGTCTGGTAGGTTTGGCAGTCTGGTAGGTTTGGCAGTCTGGTAGGTTTGTCAGTCTGGTAGGTTTGACAGTCTGGTAGGTTTGTCAGTCTGGTAGGTTTGGCAGTCTGGTAGGTTTGGCACTCAGGTAGGTTTGGCAGTCAAGTAGGTTTGTCAGTCTGGTAGGTTTGGCAGTCTGGTAGGTTTGGCAGTCTGGTAGGTTTGTCAGTCTGGTAGGTTTGACAGTCTGGTAGGTTTGGCAGTCTGGTAGGTTTGGCAGTCTGGTAGGTTTGGCACTCAGGTAGGTTTGGCAGTCTGGTAGGTTTGGCAGTCTGGTAGGTTTGGCAGTCTGGTAGGTTTGTCAGTCTGGTAGGTTTGGCAGTCTGGTAGGTTTGGCAGTCTGGTAGGTTTGGCAGTCTGGTAGGTTTGGCAGTCTGGTAGGTTTGTCAGTCTGGTAGGTTTGGCAGTCTGGTAGGTTTGGCAGTCTGGTAGGTTTGGCAGTCTGGTAGGTTTGGCAGTCTGGTAGGTTTGGCAGTCTGGTAGGTTTGTCAGTCTGGTAGGTTTGACAGTCTGGTAGGTTTGACAGTCTGGTAGGTTTGGCAGTCTGGTAGGTTTGTCAGTCTGGTAGGTTTGGCAGTCTGGTAGGTTTGGCAGTCTGGTAGGTTTGTCAGTCTGGTAGGTTTGTCAGTCTGGTAGGTTTGGCAGTCTGGTAGGTTTGGCAGTCTGGTAGGTTTGGCAGTCTGGTAGGTTTGTCAGTCTGGTAGGTTTGGCAGTCTGGTAGGTTTGGCAGTCTGGTAGGTTTGGCAGTCTGGTAGGTTTTTCAGTCTGGTAGGTTTGGCAGTCTGGTAGGTTTGTCAGTCTGGTAGGTTTGGCAGTCTGGTAGGTTTGTCAGTCTGGTAGGTTTGTCAGTCTGGTAGGTTTGACTGTCCGGGTAAATTTTCTCTTAGTCTGATTAGTCATGTCTGTTCATAATATTATATTATCAGACAGGTTTTAAGAATATTCGAATGAGTGAATGGAAATGAATAGAGAGATATATAAAGATAGTGTTATTCTCTGCAATGCTTTAAGCTTCTTAAAAGCCCAGAAATTATAGTCGCAGAAAGTAATTGGGTAAATATTTACATTAGAAGTCAACTTTTTTTTCGTTTTGATTCATTTTTATCTTAGGCCATCTGTCGATGAAATAATATCCCCATTTGACATTTACAGATCATCATATTCGAGCTATTGCGACCTGCTGATCATGTCGCACTTGTTGACACTCCGAGATTTGTATACCCGGTGTAATTACGGGTGTCTTGCGCGGTTGATAATTATTGTAATTGTAATGCGATTATGTCATTTCATGTACTTTTTATGTGTACAGAACTTGATCGAGTGGGATTTTATAATACGAATGTCTTGCTTCAACTATAAGTTTAATTCTTAACGCATAATTAATTATGGTCCGCGCAGTCATCCGTTGCTAGGTGTCAATTATAGTGTCCAAAATCCAAACTCCAAGTGTAGTAGTGACTCCTGCCTTTATGTACAAGGTTATACTGTGTTTTAGTGATTGAATATATAAGTGTAGGTAGTTAAACATCTAGCTATGAAAAATCTACTTTACCAGTAAAACTAATTGCACGTCATGTAACAAAAATTTATAACAGTAGGACTACCAAGCCATTTTGCCGCCCGTTTTTATACCAAGGGGAAAATTTACCCTACTAATATTTATAGGCTTGATCAGTGAAATTGGAGAAATTCGCGTCAGGGTGTCCATAGTTGCCCATTTCCACCTGTTGAAGCCCTTGAAGGTCCAGCAAATCCGTCTAGATAGAGGCAGGTGACCACCGAAGACGGAGATGATGCAGGCACACTCGGGTGACATGCTGATCAATTTTGGCGGCCTGGCAAGGCCACACTGAGGCGCAGTGCTAATTTGTGTAGGGGTGTATGAAATACACTAGACCTTCGACCAGAAACATTGAATATCTCGACTGTCTAAAGAGCTGGCGACTTGATTCTTGTTTCAGAAGATGCGCAACAAAAAGTTGGTCCGTGTTCTTGAGTTTCGTGTGCTTGCGTTGCTCCGTTCGGGTGCAGCACAAAATTGTCAGGGGGGAATTTCCACCGTTACTTATCACTTAGTTGTCAATGGCGTAAAATTGACAGTAGATCCGCAGCTAGCGATGAGGCTATTCTGCCCATTCCGCTGAATCCTGAGCTCAAATACCGTCGCATGCATTTCTCATCGTCAGGCAGTGTACACTCTCACTGTGCCTTGGAGGTTGGCCCTCATGGCCGTAAATTATAGGACAAGCCCCAAAGCCTTCTCTCCGCGGCTGCGCCACCGAAATGAATGCGGCCCCCCCTGAAAGTCAGCCAAGCAGCTTTGGTCCAGAAATCGGCCTGTTTTGCGTGGGAGTTCCCCCCCCCCAGGAAATTTTTGCATTCAGCTCTCTGTGCCGAGCCCGACCCACTGAAAATATTGTCATTAATACGGATAGAAAATTACACATGCTAGAAATCCTCACTACGCGAACTGTGTGTTATATATAATTAGCTAGGCTAGGTTAGCAGCTTTGGTCTAGGCCTCTTAAATCCTTGATTCATTTCCGTCATCTGAGTATCTGCACAGGATTTTCCCGTTATTTCGCTGCCCAGGGGATGTCCAGTGCCTCATTAGACGATCCACTCGACCGTGCGTCTCACCGAAGCAGCGCGACGCTCTCGTTTCCGTTTTTTTGTTCGACTGAATTTTGAAATTTTCTAATTCGCAGTTATCTCAGCTGTTGTTTTTTTCATATTTTCTTGCTTGTGCATTCTGGGAAAAATACATTAAAATCGGCGTCATAATCTCACATGATCCTATAGAGCTTCCGCATATTTTGTTGAGCATGTGATTCCGATTTTCAGGATGTTATTTCAGTGAGTCATGTTGATGCCTTTTTAGATTAATACAACTTGCTAGCATAAATTTAGCTATGTGAAAAGAAACTAAAAAACACTTAGTGCCAGACATTGTGCTATAAAATTATACTGTCAGGGGACTGAAAGGTGAAAATTGTGTGCTAACCAGAGACACGCAGTCAACAGGCCTATAAAAATTTGATTCAAGTAACTAATTAATGATCCACGTGCACACTATAATAAGACAATGATCGCCGTGATAATAAATGACACCTGATACTGATAAGAAAGCTATCACCGCTTTAATTAGTGTCACCTGCAAACTGATAAGAAGGTGATCACGGCTTTAATTAGTGACACCCGCAAACTGATAAGAAGATAATCACCGCTTTAATTAGTGACACCTGCAAACTGATAAGAAAGCTATCACCGCTTTAATTAGTGTCACCTGCAAACTGATAAGAAGATAATCACCGCTTTAATTAGTGACACCTGCAAACTGATAGGAAGATAATCACCGCTTTAATTAGTGATACCTGCAAACTGATAAGAAGATAATCACCACTTTAATTAGTGTCACCTGCAAACTGATAGGAAGATAATCACCGCTTTAATTAGTGATACCTGCAAACTGATAAGAAGATAATCACCACTTTAATTAGTGTCACCTGCAAACTGATAAGAAGATAATCACCGCTTTAATTAGTGACACCTGCAAACTGATAAGAAGATAATCACCGCTTTAATTAGTGACACCTGCAAACTGATAAGAAGATAATCACCGCTTTAATTAGTGATACCTGCAAACTGTTAAGAAGATAATCACCACTTTAATTAGTGTCACCTGCAAACTGATAAGAAGATAATCACCACTTTAATTAGTGTCACCTGCAAACTGATAAGAAGATAATCACCGCTTTAATTAGTGACACCTGCAAACTGATAAGAAGATAATCACCGCTTTAATTAGTGTCACCTGCAAACTGATAAGAAGATAATCACCGCTTTAATTAGTGACACCTGCAAACTGATAAGAAGATAATCACCGCTTTAATTAGTGATACCTGCAAACTGATAAGAAGATAATCACCACTTTAATTAGTGTCACCTGCAAACTGATAGGAAGATAATCACCGCTTTAATTAGTGATACCTGCAAACTGATAAGAAGATAATCACCACTTTAATTAGTGTCACCTGCAAACTGATAAGAAGATAATCACCGCTTTAATTAGTGACACCTGCAAACTGATAAGAAGATAATCACCGCTTTAATTAGTGACACCTGAAAACTGATAAGAAGATAATCACCGCTTTAATTAGTGTCACCTGCAAACTGATAAGAAGATAATCACCGCTTTAATTAGTGACACCTGCAAACTGATAGGAAGATAATCACCGCTTTAATTAGTGATACCTGCAAACTGATAAGAAGGTGATCACGGCTTTAATTAGTGACACCTGCAAACTGATAAGAAGGTGATTACGGCTTTAATTAGTGACACCTGCAAACTGATAAGAAGATAATCACCGCTTTAATTAGTGATACCTGCAAACTGATAGGAAGATAATCACCGCTTTAATTAGTGATACCTGCAAACTGATAAGAAGGTGATCACGGCTTTAATTAGTGACACCTGCAAACTGATAAGAAGGTGATTACGGCTTTAATTAGTGACACCTGCAAACTGATAAGAAGATAATCACCGCTTTAATTAGTGATACCTGCAAACTGATAGGAAGATAATCACCGCTTTAATTAGTGATACCTGCAAACTGATAAGAAGATAATCACCGCTTTAATTAGTGATACCTGCAAACTGTTAAGAAGATAATCACCACTTTAATTAGTGTCACCTGCAAACTGATAAGAAGATAATCACCACTTTAATTAGTGTCACCTGCAAACTGATAAGAAGATAATCACCGCTTTAATTAGTGACACCTGCAAACTGATAAGAAGATAATCACCGCTTTAATTAGTGTCACCTGCAAACTGATAAGAAGATAATCACCGCTTTAATTAGTGACACCTGCAAACTGATAAGAAGATAATCACCACTTTAATTAGTGTCACCTGCAAACTGATAGGAAGATAATCACCGCTTTAATTAGTGATACCTGCAAACTGATAAGAAGATAATCACCGCTTTAATTAGTGACACCTGCAAACTGATAAGAAGATAATCACCGCTTTAATTAGTGACACCTGAAAACTGATAAGAAGATAATCACCGCTTTAATTAGTGTCACCTGCAAACTGATAAGAAGATAATCACCGCTTTAATTAGTGACACCTGCAAACTGATAGGAAGATAATCACCGCTTTAATTAGTGATACCTGCAAACTGATAAGAAGGTGATCACGGCTTTAATTAGTGACACCTGCAAACTGATAAGAAGGTGATTACGGCTTTAATTAGTGACACCTGCAAACTGATAAGAAGATAATCACCGCTTTAATTAGTGATACCTGCAAACTGATAGGAAGATAATCACCGCTTTAATTAGTGATACCTGCAAACTGATAAGAAGGTGATCACGGCTTTAATTAGTGACACCTGCAAACTGATAAGAAGGTGATTACGGCTTTAATTAGTGACACCTGCAAACTGATAAGAAGATAATCACCGCTTTAATTAGTGATACCTGCAAACTGATAGGAAGATAATCACCGCTTTAATTAGTGATACCTGCAAACTGATAAGAAGGTGATCACGGCTTTAATTAGTGACACCTGCAAACTGATAAGAAGGTGATTACGGCTTTAATTAGTGACACCTGCAAACTGATAAGAAGATAATCACCGCTTTAATTAGTGACACCTGCAAACTGATAGGAAGATAATCACCGCTTTAATTAGTGATACCTGCAAACTGATAAGAAGATAATCACCGCTTTAATTAGTGACACCTGCAAACTGATAAGAAGATAATCACCGCTTTAATTAGTGACACCTGGAAACTGATCAGAATATTATCACCTTTTCAATCACGAGTAGTGGCACCAGCGCACATGGATAATAAAATGGTCGCCATACTGATTAGTGCTAATTAGTGACACCCGATAAGTGACCAGTGACAAAATGACAGTCATGAAGTACATCAGGAGTATCGATTAAATTATATGAGCTATAACATCAAATGAGAGAACAGAAAAAAATACAAAAAGTACGAGATGCAGCATTCGTTTGGTAAAATAATTTTTCATTTTCATTGCCTTTCAAATCAACATGCAAAATAGCCAAATTAGAGAGGCTATAGTGTCAGATCTGCATCTGGCAAAGGAATAATTCCTCGATCCCAAGGGATCAAAATAGAATGCTCTTGGAAATTTTTAAATTATATTATATGCATTCGGTTTGCACGCCAATTCATTGATATAACAGGTTGTGGCTGAAGGAGAAAGCGGGACTACTGTATATAGGCATATGCAGCTACTAAACCGATCAGCCAATGCTTTAGAAATCTAACTAACTGACTCCGCTGATACTATAATTTGGATCCGTTCCGCAACAAAAAATATTTTGTTAATACTTGGTTTATAGAACAAATCAGAAGAAACCATCGCTATAGCGTGTGACCCCATAATTATTATTAACACCTGTCCCTGTGTGATAATTTGAATGCTCTGCTAGTGACGAGTGTTAACACCTGACCTTGTGAAATAACTTGGATGCTCAGCTAGTAATTAACACCTGTCCCTAAGAGATAATTTAAATGCTCTGCTAATTATTAACACCTGTACATGTGTGATAATTTGAATGCTCTGCTAATGACGAGTATTAACCCATGTCCCTGTACGATAATTTGCATGCTTTGCTAAATATTAAGACCTGATCTTGTGAGATAACATGGATGGTCTGCTAGTTATTAACACCTGTCCCTGTGAGATAACTTGGATACTCTGCTAGTTATTAACACCTGTCCCTGTGAGATAACTTGGATACTCTGCTAGTTATTAACACCTGTCCCTGTGAGATAACATGGATGCTCTGCTAGTTATTAACACCTGTCCCTGTGAGATAACTTGGATACTCTGCTAGTTATTAACACCTGTCCCTGTGAGATAACTTGGATGCTCTGCTAGTTATTAACACCTGTCCCTGTGAGATAACTTGGATACTCTGCTAGTTATTAACACCTGTCCCTGTGAGATAACTTGGATACTCTGCTAGTTATTAACACCTGTCCCTGTGAGATAACTTGGATGCTCTGCTAGTTATTAACACCTGTCCCTGTGAGATAACTTGGATACTCTGCTAGTTATTAACACCTGTCCCTGTGAGATAACTTGGATGCTCTGCTAGTTATTAACACCTGTCCCTGTGAGATAACATGGATGGTCTGCTAGTTATTAACACCTGTCCCTGTGAGATAACTTGGATACTCTGCTAGTTATTAACACCTGTCCCTGTGAGATAACTTGGATACTCTGCTAGTTATTAACACCTGTCCCTGTGAGATAACATGGATGCTCTGCTAGTTATTAACACCTGTCCCTGTGAGATAACTTGGATACTCTGCTAGTTATTAACACCTGTCCCTGTGAGATAACTTGGATACTCTGCTAGTTATTAACACCTGTCCCTGTGAGATAACATGGATGCTCTGCTAGTTATTAACACCTGTCCCTGTGAGATAACTTGGATACTCTGCTAGTTATTAACACCTGTCCCTGTGAGATAACTTGGATACTCTGCTAGTTATTAACACCTGTCCCTGTGAAATAACATGGATGCTCTGCTAGTTATTAACACCTGTCCCTGTGAGATAACATGGATGCTCTGCTAGTTATTAACACCTGTCCCTGTGAAATAACATGGATGCTCTGCTAGTTATTAACACCTGTCCCTGTGAGATAACTTGGATACTCTGCTAGTTATTAACACCTGTCCCTGTGAGATAACATGGATACTCTGCTAGTTATTAACACCTGTCCCTGTGAGATAACTTGGATGCTCTGCTAGTTATTAAAACCTGTCCCTGTGAGATAACTTGGATGCTCTGCTAGTTATTAACACCTGTCCCTGTGAGATAACTTGGATGCTCTGCTAGTTATTAACACCTGTCCCTGTGAGATAACATGGATGCTCTGCTAGTTATTAACACCTGTCCCTGTGAGATAACATGGATGCTCTGCTAGTTATTAACACCTGTCCCTGTGAGATAACATGGATGCTCTGCTAGTTATTAACACCTGTCCCTGTGAGATAACTTGGATGCTCTGCTAGTTATTAACACCTGTCCCTGTGAGATAACTTGGATGCTCTGCTAGTTATTAACACGTCCCTGTGAGATAACTTGGATGCTCTGCTAGTTATTAACACCTGTCCCTGTGAGATAACTTGGATGCTCTGCTAGTTATTAACACGTCCCTGTGAGATAACTTGGATGCTCTGCTAGTTATTAACACGTCCCTGTGAGATAACTTGGATGCTCTGCTAGTTATTAACACCTGTCCCTGTGAGATAACTTGGATGCTCTGCTAGTTATTAACACGTCCCTGTGAGATAACTTGGATGCTCTGCTAGTTATTAACACGTCCCTGTGAGATAACATGGATGCTCTGCTAGTTATTAACACCTGTCCCTGTGAGATAACTTGGATGCTCTGCTAGTTATTAACACCTGTCCCTGTGAGATAACATGGATGCTCTGCTAGTTATTAACACCTGTCCCTGTGAGATAACTTGGATGCTCTGCTAGTTATTAACACGTCCCTGTGAGATAACTTGGATGCTCTGCTAGTTATTAACACCTGTCCCTGTGAGATAACTTGGATGCTCTGCTAGTTATTAACACCTGTCCCTGTGAGATAACATGGATGCTCTGCTAGTTATTAACACCTGTCCCTGTGAGATAACATGGATGCTCTGCTAGTTATTAACACCTGTCCCTGTGAGATAACATGGATGCTCTGCTAGTTATTAACACCTGTCCCTGTGAGATAACATGGATGCTCTGCTAGTTATTAACACCTGTCCCTGTGAGATAACATGGATGCTCTGCTAGTTATTAACACCTGTCCCTGTGAGATAACATGGATGCTCTGCTAGTTATTAACACCTGTCCCTGTGAGATAACATGGATGCTCTGCTAGTTATTAACACCTGTCCCTGTGAGATAACATGGATGCTCTGCTAGTTATTAACACCTGTCCCTGTGAGATAATTTGGATGGTCTGCAAAGATGGATATTGGCTAATTTATGAAAACGACTTTGACTAAGCTGGCAGTCATTCAAAACCGTCTGACGTCAGCAGCGTCAAGATATTCAGCGATTCTTGTCCAAGACCCTGGTGACAAGGACAGCTGACATTATAAAATGTTAATAGGTGTGCAGGTGGCTCTGTATAATCCTCTATAGCGAATCTTAATTGGTTCAAAAAAATAATCAACGATTATAGCCGACATCATAAAAATTTGTGCTCAGAAAAGTTATGCCAAAATGGCTTCGTTTGCCACCAGACACCCCGACGAGAATTGTTGAATATCTCGACTGCTGTATCTCGACATATCATGTTATTCTCGAATATTTTTCATCGAATAGAGCAGAAATCTTTAGGCCTTATTCAGGATTTTTATTGTGATCGGTTGAAAATTTAGGGAGATAAAGGAAAAATGTAGACAGTAGAAATATTAATAGAAATATTAATATAAAAATATTAGAACAAAAATAATAATAAAATAATAATAGTAAAATATTATACCACGCCAGAGCGGACAGTAACGAGGGTCAAACCAACGATTATTGCCCGCGGCCGATGTCTATGGCCTATACGATTGCGCAACATGGCTTGCTAATTTAAAAGCAACAAAGTAAAAGTGAAGATAAAATCTCAGAACGCAAGCTGTCTCTCCTATTTTACTCGAGTCATTTCTTAATCAAATTTTGTCTATGGTTGAAATGTGGGGGGGGGCTTCGCCTCCGCACCCCCCCAAAAAAGCAAAGCAAATCTTTAAACTCTAATTTGTTTTTTTTCGATGAGTTTTAGCCGTAGACATGGACAGCGTGAGCGACAGGGAGCAAAATGAAGTCAATACATAAAAACGAAGGAAATTTAGCCATAGACAGTTGCAGCAAGCGCATAGTTTCATTTCATTTCATAATTTCATTTCATTTTTATGTGGATTATGGAATAATAGCAATGTGGATTCGCACCTCGACCTTACTTCTCGTACATTACTTCTGCCATGTGCAGTCTATCCATATTGGTTTATTGTTAGAAATTTGCAGCAAAACCAGTCTTCCCATTGTCAGTCTCAAGCAGTCTCGCCAGTTTGAGTACACTCCTGCGAGTGTGCTGCGTCTGGAAGCACCTGAATGAGCTGGTGCTGCTCCTCTTCCATCTTCTTGATTTGGTCCAGTTGCTGTCGATTCGACCTCTTCGGCGTCATCAGCTGCTGCTGCTGAGTAGCTGACTCGCGTCCTCCGTCTGACTGAGCCAGGCCACCTCCGTCCCGGCCGAGCAGTCTGGCTGCCCGCGACATCGCCCGCTGAGCCAGGACCCGACACTCGCGACGCAGCTCCGCGCAGAATATCAGCAGGAAGCAGGGGTTCAATAGACTGTCGGCGTAGCCCAAGGACAGTGTGACGAACTGGGCGACGTGCAGTCGGTCGGAGGCGGAACGATCCCGATCCTCTAGCACGACGTCGCCTCGCTGGTGCCAGGCGTGAAGCCAGAGGGTCAGGCAGTGATACGGACCCCAGCAGATGGCGAAACCCGACATCACAGCCACGAACAGCCGCGCTGTCTGCAGCCGACGGCCCTGCCTGGCCGCCTGGAACGAGTTCGACGCGAGGAACTGGAGGGAGCGGCGCAGCTCCTGGATAGTCAGGGCACAGAAGGTGGCTATGATAGACGCCGGCACAAGGTAGAGACAAACTAGCAGCGAGATTGTTAGGCCCACTTTCAGCCTCTTGTTGGAGTCCTCGTTGCAGGTCTTCAGCACGAAGAGGCCCATTATCTGTGGCGGCATGAGAGCAGAATAAGCAGGTTAGCTGGGCTTGTAAAGTACATCTTTAAATAGCGCTTGGTAAACAGCGCGTGACAACTGTGTATTGGGAGGAGGGCAGACATAGAAGAGAGGGCGGACGAAGCCGAGAAGGTCAATTATAGAGTTGAGTCTGCCAAATTATATTTTTCTAAAGTCAACGTCAGTTGATTGACAAAAGAATGTACTCGTACTGAAGTCAACCTCAGTCCACAGAAGAATGTACTGAAGTCAACGTCACTCCACAGAAGAATGTACTGAAGTCAACGTCACTCCACAGAAGAATGTACTGAAGTCAACGTCACTCCACAGAAGAATGTACTGAAGTCGACGTCAGTCCACAGAAGAATGTACTGACGTCGACGTCAGTCCACAGAAGAATGTACTGAAGTCAACGTCACTCCACAGAAGAATGTACTGACGTCGACGTCAGTCCACAGAAGAATGTACTGAAGTCAACGTCACTCCACAGAAGAATGTACTGACGTCGACGTCAGTCCACAGAAGAATGTACTGACGTCGACGTCAGTCCACAGAAGAATGTACTGACGTCGACGTCAGTCCACAGAAGAATGTACTGAAGTCAACGTCAGTACTGGAGTCGAGGGTGAGACTTCTGATGGACGTTAGTTGTTATCGAGAGCGAGAACAGTCGTTCTAACCTGGCTTAAAAGTTTTAACGTGTTGTTTAGCAACTGTGTTTAGCATCAGTGC
This sequence comes from Macrostomum hystrix, assembly GCA_950097015.1. Lineage (NCBI taxonomy): Eukaryota > Metazoa > Platyhelminthes > Macrostomidae > Macrostomum > Macrostomum hystrix. The sequence continues at coordinate 35,155,512 of CATNEN010000038.1, read as the reverse complement.
AGAAAAACACACGACCGCTCACCTGGTGACTATTGTAATTGTGCGAGGCAATATTTGGCGAGCACAATGCCAAGGACAGCAGCCAGACTCCGCAGATCCAAGCGGCCGTTCGTCTGGCCGTAATGATCGCCCTGGCTCTGATCGGATGGCAGACCACAGCGTAGCGATAGAACGCCACCGAGGCCTGGGACCAGATGCTGACAGACATCAGGCAGCCCTGTACAAATGGAACTAGTTTGCACATCAATGCGTTCCAGTGCCAGTCGCTGAACATGATCAACTTGATGGTGTAGGGCGCGCACACGGTCAGCACCAGGATGTCGGCTAAGGCCAGGTTTAGCATGAAGGCGTTCTTCTTGGTGCGCAAACTGCCGGACAGGCAGATGGTGGAGCCTACTAGCGCGTTGGCAAGGATACCGAGTGCGATGAGAGTCAGGCCGATGGCGGCGATGATTGTCTCCGGGTGGAATTGGCGACTAGCCGGCATGATGGCCTCCCAGGAAGCGTAGCAATGCCCGACAAGACTCAGCTGAAGGCTGCCATTGCGGCCCGAGCTGCACGGCGTTGGCTGGTGGTGCAGCGCCGCCTGTTCAGCAACGTGTTGCACGAACTCGTCCTGGCTCACCGAGCGCTTCGCGTCGGGTCCCAGCACCCGGCTGGTGTTATGGAAGGCCACCAGCGACCATTGGCAGCACAGCCAGTCCGACGGAGACCTGGGCCAAGCGGAGGGGGTCGGGGTGGAGTCCCTGAGCTCGAATCCGCGGTTAGGCCGCATTTATTTGGGGCGATTGTACACTATCTATCCGCTCCCACGAACTCATCCGCCCCTTGATCCGCACCCCTTGAATTCCTTCGCCCCTCTCGACTTTCTCAGCCCCTCGACTTCATCCGCCCTCTTGACTTTCTCCGCCCCCTCGACTTCATCCGCCCCCCTAGACTTCATCCGCCCCCCTTGACTTCATCCGCCCCCCTTGACTTCATCCGCCCCCCTAGACTTCATCCGCCCCCCCTTGACTTAGTCCGCTATTTAAGCCGATCAATAAGTCTCTAAAAGAGCTTCAAACAGCAGGTGTCGGCATGTACTCACAGTAGTTGCATCAACTGCAGCGTCATGGATGCTTTGAGTTAACTTCGAATTTGAAGTTTCTAAGACTCTGCGATGTATCAAAGTTCGCAAGTGTTTTTTTCTTTGATTTATCTCGCGAACCTTTTTTTCACGGAGTCAGAAACAAAATCTACCAAATTAATAATCCCCAACAGGATGTCCCCGTGGAGGTGGTTTGAACTGGCCTGGGCGGATGGCGTCCTCTGATTGGTCAGCTTCAGAAGACTACAAGCAGCAGCAGCCTTGCTCAATTTGAGTTTCGACTGGCCAGCAACACGACTGCTGCAGACAGGTAGATAATTCTCTTAAATAAAAAATTGGTCCCATCTTGTCTAATGGTTGAATATTTGATAATCTTGGCAAGCCTTCATCAATTTAGAATTTTTATTTTCGTTCACTGCCAAACTTTGTTTCTGCATTACATTCTTATTACTAGTCAGAGAATTTGCAGCTACACTCTATGGCGTAGTTTACATGCTTTTTCGGAGTTAGATGAAAAAAGTATTTCTCCCTTCTACATCTCCCAGCTCTCCTCATCTCCCATCTATCCAATCTCGCCTCTCCCCTATCCCATCTCCCCTCTTTCATCTCTCGCCTCTCATCTCTCCCATGTCGCATCTCCCCTCTCTCCCCTCTCATCTCTCGCCTCTCATCTCTCGCCTCCCATCGCCCCTCTCTTCCCTCTCATCTCTCCCCTCTCATCTCTCCCCTCTCATCTCTCGCCTCTCATCTCTCCCCTCTCATCTCTCCCCTCTCATCTCTCCCCTCCCATCTCTCCCCTCTCATCTCTCCCCTCTCATCTCTCGCCTCTCATCTCCCCTCTTTCATCTCTCGCCTCTCATCTCTCGCCTCTCATCTCCCCTCTTTCATCTCTCGCCTCTCATCTCTCGCCTCTCATCTCTCGCCTCCCCTCTCTCCCCTCTCATCTCTCCCCTCTCATCTCTCGCCTCTCATCTCTCCCCTCTCATCTCTCCCCTCTCATCTCTCCCCTCTCATCTCTCGCCTCTCATCTCTCGCCTCTCATCTCTCGCCTCCCATCGCCCCTCTCTTCCCTCTCATCTCTCCCCTCTCATCTCTCCCCTCTCATCTCCCCTCTCATCTCTCGCCTCTCATCTCCCCTCTTTCATCTCTCGCCTCTCATCTCTCGCCTCTCATCTCTCGCCTCCCCTCTCTCCCCTCTCATCTCTCCCCTCTCATCTCTCCCCTCTCATCTCCCCTCTCATCTCTCGCCTCTCATCTCCCCTCTTTCATCTCTCGCCTCTCATCTCTCGCCTCTCATCTCTCGCCTCCCCTCTCTCCCCTCTCATCTCTCCCCTCTCATCTCTCCCCTCTCATCTCTCCCCTCTCATCTCTCCCCTCTCATCTCTCGCCTCTCATCTTTTGCCTCCCATCTCCCCTCTCTCGCCTCTCATCTCTCGCCTCAAACTTCTACTTACCTACCTCCCCTATTTTCTATCTATTAATATTTACATTTTCTTCCTTCTCCAATCTTTCTCCATTGCAATCTTTTTAAGCGATCTCCTTATTGACCTCTAATGTTAAACGTGTTCAAGAAATTTAATTACAATAAAAGTCTGAATTACAAGGCAGTGATCTTAATCCTGTACTTTGAGTCAAGTTTTTAGGGCAGTGCGTGTTTTTCAGTGGCAAAGAAAAAAAATATTGATACACAGAGTTTTCCAGTCTTTTATATGACTTTACAGAACTTACTCACCTTGCTACTTTAGGAAAGTAAAGTGTAAAGCAAATTGTCAGAAGGAACATCGTTGTAAATTTTTTTGGAAAAATCTAGAATTTACGAATTAAAAAAAGTAATTTTGTTGTCTTGTATTTTTCGAGACCTACTAAAACCAGTTCATTAAATAAAAATGAATAATTTTAAACAATTTTTCCGTTTTCTTTTTAATTTGGGGTGCAGCCGCGGAGAGAAGGCTTGGGGGCTTATCGTGCAATTGACGCCCTTGATGGCCAACTAGCAAGGCACAGTGAGAGTGTACACTGCCTGAAAATGAGAAAGTCAGCGGCAGATGTACACACCTGTGTGAGTGTGTCTCTGCGTACTGTATCTGTGTGCGTGTGTGCTCAGGAGACAGCGAAATGGGCAGAATTGCCTCCTCGCCGGCTGCGGGTCTAGTGTCACCAAATTATGTGCCGTTGCCCGCAGCCCACCTGCAGTTATTACGGCATATTATTTATTTATATTATTATCTTTATTATCTCGATTTCAAGGCATAATACGATTATAAATCGAATAGCTGAGCAGTTGATATCATTCAATCATCATCTTCGTCGTCAGCCTCCCGATGCTCTTGATCGACTCGAGTTGATGTCAGCGACACTCTAGACAGATTCAAGTTGGCCGCATCCTCGCAGGCGTCCTTCAGCTCTTCCTCAGCCATGACGGGAACTAGCAAGACTTCGCCAGAGTGTTCAGCCTCATCCCCAGACTGCGCCTCAGAGAAATAGTCGACAAAGTCATCGTCGGCTTTCGGCGTCGATGGCAACGGATTGGAGTAGGCTCTGTTGCCAATGTCCAGCTCGTCGCGAGCATCGGCTAGCGATAGCGACAACTTTGCCACCGTCGGCTTGGCACCTTGGGTCTGCCTTCTGTGATTGGCAGCGGTGGCGGCTGATATAGCCGGAGTTGACAGCTGGGTGACGATGGGCACGAAGGAGGCCGACCCGTCAGATCTCCGAGCTGACGGTGCCGATTTTGAGATCGATCTGGCGAGGTTGAAAGAATTGGGGTATGACACTATCAATGAAATGGAATGAAATGGAATGAAATGGAATGAAATGGAATGAAATGAAATCGGTGTCCTACATTTTCATCTCGATTTTTCTATTCTAAAACTGAAATGACAACTGAAAAAAATCTTGTTTCAACTGTTAATTGAAAATCCGGTATCTTAAAAATCTAGTTACACTAAATTTTGTTCCTGACAATGACAGTTGTGTCGGCAGCTAATTCACTGCTCATTTATGTCATTCTCACCGCATTAGTGCTTGTCTGTGGGCTAAATCAAGCAGCGAGTAAAAATGTAGTTCAGAAGACTTTCAAGGCCCTTGGGCACGGACAGAAAAATTATGGCTATATTTTGTGGCTTTTGCCACAAGACAGCCTTACGAGAATCGTTGAATATCCCGACGATGTGATTTGTAAGTGAATTTTGTGAGTACCCCAATCTCACCTTCCAGTGGCAATTTTTCCACCCGTAGAAGGGCCATGTTTTGCCTGCTTTCTTTGCTGTTTTGTCGACTTCTTAATTTTTGCCTCGGTATCTGTAACTGTCTGCTGCTGCTGCTGCTGCTGCTGCTGCTGAGGCCCGTGATGGTTGACCTCAATGTCTCTAGCAGGCTCTGCCTGAGCCGTTTGCCGTATTGAAAGTTTCGGTAGCAACTGCTGCTGCTGCTGCTGCTGCTGTTGCTGCTGCTGCTGTTGCTGCTGCTGCTGCTGCAGGCAAACCAACAGATCGCCAAGCTGCACATTCAATCTGGTTTCATGCCCCTCAACTGACAAGAATTTATTATTCAGAGATCGGGAGAATCTCTTCGCGTGAAACAGAGCCGAAGCCTTCAGAGGCGAATGCGCAGTGCCAGAACCAGCCTGCACTTTTGCCAGCACCTCCGCAGTGTCGGCGCTGTCATCCCGGGCCTGCAGCCACCGCTGCTGCTGCCGCTGCTGTTGAAGCTTGTAATTCATCTTTCTGCCTTGTGACAGCGGTGGCGTAGAGCTCTCCAGAATCTAAAAGAATTCGGACAGACAGCTCGGACAGATATTCATGACAGACATTCAGGACAGGCATTCAGGACAGGCATTCAGGACAGGCATTCAGGACAGGCATTCAGGACAGGCATTCAGGACAGGCATTCAGGACAGACATTCAGGACAGGCATTCAGGACAGACATTCACGACAGACATTCAGGACAGGCATTCAGGACAGGCATTTAAGACAGACATTCAGGACAGGCATTCAGGACAGGCATTCAGGACAGGCATTCAGGACAGGCATTTAGGACAGGCATTCAGGACAGGCATTCAGGACAGACATTCAGGACAGGCATTCAGGACCAGCCAGTGAGTAACAAATATGCGAGAAGGTGTCGCACCTTCACAGCTGGATCCTGCATCTGGGCAGCCCAGGACAGGTGGACGCTTGTCTCAACGGGTTGCCCGGCCAGCCGCAGGCTATGGTAGCTCAATCTTCGCTGAGCCTTCAGCTCTGGTGTGTCTGACCAAGCTGTACGCAGATTTATTCGCCTACCATTCTGGCCAATCACAGCTGAGCTGCCACAGATTTCGCCCGCAATCACGCATCCGCTGGTGCCTCGGACAGCCGATGAACTGTTGCTGTCGCCGCCAGTCAGTTGGGTCAGGTCGCGCTGTTTGAAAAGCGGCGCGCTTTGATCTTTGTCAGCCTTCGTCTCGTCACCGAGGGGATTGACCTCCGGCTGCCAAAAGCTCTGCAGCAACAGGCCGCTGCTTTCGAAGCTCAGTAGGCTGGCGCGCAGCTCTGAAGACACGCGAACTGGCGGCTCGGGCGACGCGAACAGACTGTCTATGGGCGAACCCTGCGGGAGCGGAGTTGCCCAAACTGGATTGGTAGGCGGCGAGAGGCACCCACACCATTGTGTAAGAGTGCCTTACAGAAACATCTAGGTCACGCTAAAAGCAGAAAAAAGATGGGACAGATGGACAACCGGGACAGATGGACACCCGGGACAGATGACCGAACAGACAGACATCCAGAACAGACAGACACCCAGAACAGACAGACACCCAGAACAGATAGACATCCAGCACAGACAGACACCCAGGACAGACAGACACCCAGAACAGACAGACATCCAGCACAGACAGACACCCAGAACAGACAGACATCCAGCACAGACAGACACCCAGGACAGACAGACACCCAAAACAGACAGACATCCAGCACAGACAGACACCCAGAACAGACAGACATCCAGAACAGACAGACACCCAGAACAGACAGACACCCAGAACAGACAGACATCCAGCACAGACAGACACCCAGAACAGACAGACATCCAGAACAGACAGACACCCAGAACAGACAGACACCCAGAACAGACAGACATCCAGCACAGACAGACACCCAGGACAGACAGACACCCAGGACAGATGGACACCCGGGACAGATGGACACCCGGGACAGATGGACACCCGAGGCAGACAGATGGACACCCGGGAAAGATGGACATCCGGGGCAGACAGATAGACACCCGGGACAGATGGACACCCGGGATAGATGGACACCTGGGACAGATGGACACCCGGGACAGATGGACACCCGGGACAGATGGACACCCGGGATAGATGGACACCCGGGACAGATGGACACCCGGGACAGATGGACACCCGGGACAGATGGACACCCGGGATAGATGGACACCAGGGATGGACAGACAACTGGGACAGACAAAAAGAGGAAGTAATTTCGACTGTCCAGTCGAGTGCAGATTTAATATATGCAAGTGGAATTCGGTTTGACGATCATAGATTTTTTATTGTCAGAGTGGAGACCGCCGTAGTGTAAATGTAAGATAGCTTGTCGGATTATCAAATAATGAGGCCCCATGTGCAGAACAAAAATCTAGAAAGTGCAAGCATAAAAATTGTGCGTCAGGCAAATAGCATTATACGAGTGTTTGGTCGCTTGGCTTTAGCTTTCGATCGGATACCCAATCAGTAAAGGTTCGGACATCAGCTGTTGCAAGACTGGCAAAAATTCTTAGCAGGTTGGTCTGTTATTTAATTAGACGAAATTTGCCAGCAAAGTCTGAAAAAATGCGCATCGAGAGGTGAGAGAAAATGAGGCAGATTGTGAGACGGTGAGGCAGGTTGTGAGAAGGTGAGACAGATTGTGAGAAGGTGAGACAGATTGTGAGACGGTGAGACAGATTGTGAGACGGTGAGACAGATTGTGAGACGGTGAGACAGATTGTGAACTAATGTGAAATCTATCTATTCCATAATTTACCGTCTGCCTTGACTGCCCCTTCGGCTTATTTGCCTGCTCAAGAATTTCAGCACAACCATCGTTTGAGTCCAACTTGCTTGCACTTCGGCCGCTGAGACACAAAAATTGTCTCTTTTGCTTATTGGTGACGTCATCGTCTATACGCCGTTGGCTATCCAGTGCCCTCGCGACATTAACACCCCTGTAGCTGCTGCTGCTGCTGCCGCCGCTGCTGCTTCCAAGGCGCCGAAAACCAAGATGAGCGAAGAATCTGTTGTTAGAAGCTACAGCGAGGTGTCGGCCGTCTACTCTAGGCGGCAGCTCTGGCTCCAGTTGATCTCTGTAATGCACATGATGCTGGTGGCGGAGTCTGTGCTGCAGTACGGCTGTGCTCATGCTTTGAGTCTATAGGCTAGAGTTGCGAGTTAAACGATTTAGATTAATTTTCTGCCTGTCTAAGCAGAATTTGAGTTTGAGTCTACAGCAGAGCATTATAAATTGCTACATTCTTTGAATATAAAGTGGCATAGAATTGAGAGAGTTAGAGAGCTAAAAGCTTTGTTGTTGTTGCCAGGCCACACTTAGCCCTTAGTACAGCCCCACCAGCTTTGAATCAAAGGGTTTGTAGTATCTATGCGACTAAACATATTGTACAGACTGGTTAGTGAACAAGTTAGACTAAAGCTTTTCATTGGTCAAAGACGAAGGCAACCAACTATTTACTGCTGAATGCTAATGCAATGCCTATCAAAATGTCCAATTACCTGTTTGTTCCTGTGTGCTCGTCACTGCTTACCTGCGGCTGTGCTCAACCGAGTGCGTCTCAACTTCTTTTTGTGCAATTGCCGCTAGTGGGTCGCCTGCACTTTTATTTGTTTATTAGTACGACTGCGAATATACTGACGGGCGATTATAAACTCATTAGTCGGCTCCAGGTTTGATTGATGGGTGGGTTGTTGGATGGATGGATGGATGGATAGATTGATGGATGGATGGATGGATAGATGGATGGATAGATGGATGGATAGATTGATGGATGGATGGATGGATAGATGGATGGATGGATGGATGGATAGATTGATGGATCGATGGATGCATGGATAGATTGATGGATGGATGGATAGATTGATGGATGGATGGATGGATAGATTGATGGATGTATGGATGGATGGATAGATTGATGGATGGATGGATGGATAGATTGATGGATGGATGGATAGATTGATGGATGGATGGATGGATAGATTGATGGATGGATGGATGGATAGATTGATGGATGTATGGATGGATAGATTGATGGATGGATGGATGGATGGATAGATTGATGGATGTATGGATGGATAGATTGATGGATGGATGGATGGATGGATAGATTGATGGATGGATGGATGGATGGATATATTGATGGATGGATGGATGGATGGATATATTGATGGATGGATTGTTGCATGGATTGATGGATGAATAGATGAATTGATGTATGGATTGATGGATGGATGGATGGATGGATGGATAGATGAATTGATGTATGGATTGATGGATGGATGGATGGATGGATGGATGGATAGATGAATTGATGTATGGATTGATGGATGGATGGATGGATGGATGGATAGATTGATGGATGGATGGATGGATGGATATATTGATGGATGGATTGATGCATGGATTGATGTATGGATAGATGAATTGATGGATGGATTGATGTATGGATAGATGAATTGATGGATGGATTGATGTATGGATAGATGAATTGATGGATGGATTGATGGATGGATAGATGAATTGATGTATGGATTGATGGATGTTTGAATGGATGTATGGATGGGTGCTTGCAGTTTATACACATGCCGCCCAGTTACTGAGAATATTTTACATCATTCAGCAGTTAAATCCGTTGGCAAGCAAGCGAGTATTTAGCTGTGGCTGCTCCAGACCTTAGGCCAGACTAGATCACGTGACTATCTTCCTCTAGATCTTCAATTCTGCAAGCTTCGAAAAAAAATCAATGCAGATTTCATCCAATTAAGAAAGTCAGTAAATTTTCATCGGCTCGAGGGTGGCCTTCGATCACTGAAGCTTATTTCAGCTCTGGGATACAGATTTATTACAGACAGCCTGCGACAGTTGATCAGAATTCAAGGCACACAATTGATTTAATTATAAAGAACTAAAATAATTATCTTATTATCTATAAGCAATTGATACTCAGAAGCGATAATTAAATCACATGACAATTGCGAAGGAAGGACTAGCACTATAGGATTCCTAGAAAAGTTAATTATTGCCTATTTGCCAGGTGGTGCTTGCTTGCGGTTACCGATTTTCTCCAAACTGACCAAGAGTGAGAGAGAGGTAAGTCACAGAGATATGGAGAGGGGATGGAGAGAGATTGAATATGATGGAGAGATATGGAGAGGGGATGGAGAGAGATTGAATATGATGGAGAGATATGGAGAGGGGATGGAGAGAGATTGAATATGATGGAGAGATATGGAGAGGGGATGGAGAGAGATTGAATACGATGGAGAGATATGAAGAGGGGATGGAGAGAGATTGAATACGATGGAGAGATATGAAGAGGGGATGGAGAGAGATTGAATACGATGGAGAGATATGGAGAGGGGATGGAGAGAGATTGAATACGATGGAGAGATATGAAGAGGGGATGGAGAGAGATTGAATACGATGGAGAGATATGGAGAGGGGATGGAGAGAGATTGAATACGATGGAGAGATATGGAGAGGGGATGGAGAGAGACTGAATACGATGGAGAGAGATGGAGAGAGATGGAGAGAGATGGTGAGAGATGGAGAGAGATGGAGAGAGATAGAGAGAGATGGAGAGAGATGGAGAGAGATGGAGAGATATGGAGAGGGGATGGAGAGAGACTGAATACGATGGAGAGAGATGGAGAGAGATGGAGAGAGATGGTGAGAGATGGAGAGAGATGGAGAGAGATAGAGAGAGATGGAGAGAGATGGAGAGAGATGGAGAGAGATGGAGAGAGATGGAGAGAGATGGTGAGAGATGGAGAGAGATGGAGAGAGATAGAGAGAGATGGAGAGAGATGGAGAGAGATGGAGAGAGATGGAGAGAGATGGAGAGAGATGGAGACAGATGGTGAGAGATGGAGAGAGATAGAGAGAGATGGAGAGAGATGGAGACAGATGGTGAGAGATGGAGAGAGATAGAGAGAGATGGAGAGAGATGGAGAGAGATAGAGAGAGATGGAGAGAGATGGAGAGAGGTAGAGAGAGATGAATAGAGATGGAGAGAGATGGAGAGAGATGGAGAGAGATGGAGAGAGACGGAGAGAGACGGAGAGAGATGGACAGAGATGGAGTGACATTGAGAGAGATGGAGAGGCAAGGAGAGTTGGTTAGTGGCAGTCAGTCGTAGAGATGAGTAGAGCAAGGTGGAGTGGGCGGAGTTGAGCTGGTGGGCGGTGTATTGTTAGCGCAAGCGGAGGATCACAAAGGACTTTGTTGTCCAAGGAAACGGTTACCAAGGCCTGACAATACATAATTGTGCCATAGCGGCCACAGACATGAAGAAAAGCTAATTAATTCGGGTAAATTGTCCCACTACAATGTCTTCCTCAGCACGACAGGAAGCTAAAGAATCAGGTGCGTGTAGTGCCAAATTCTATGGTATTCTTGCCATTGGCCCGGCTACAAGCTAAAATATGCTTTCATAAACCCGCGAAGAAAGACACGGCCTGTACTGGTGATCAACGGAACTAGAAATAACCCTCATTTGATTTTGCCGCACCCTCTCCCCTCACCTTCTCCCCCTCTCCCCTCACCTTCTCCCACTCTCACCCTCTCCCCTCACCTTCTCTCCCTATCCCCTCACCTTCTCCCCCTCTCACCCTCTCCCCTCACCTTCTCCCCCTCTCCCCTCACCTTCTCTCCCTCTCCCGTCACCTTCTCCCCCTCTCACCCTCTCCCCTCACCTTCTCTCCCTCTCCCCTCACCTTCTCCCCCTCTCACCCTCTCCCCTCACCTTCTCCCCCTCTCCCCTCACCTTCTCTCCCTCTCCCGTCACCTTCTCCCCCTCTCACCCTCTCCCCTCACCTTCTCTCCCTCTCCCCTCACCTTCTCACTCTCTCACCCTCTCCCCTCACCTTCTCTCCCTCTCCCCTCACCTTCTCACTCTCTCTCCTCACCTTCTCACTCTCTCCCCTCACCTTTCTCACTCTCTCCCCTCACCTTTCTCACCCTCTCCCCTCACCTTCTCACCCTCTCCCCTCACCTTCTCTCCCTCTCTCCTCACTTTCTCACTCTCTCCCCTCACCTTTCTCACTCTCTCCCCTCACCTTTCTCACCCTCTCCCCTCACCTTCTCACCCTCTCCCCTCACCTTCTCTCCCTCTCCCCTCACCTTCTCACCCTCTCCCCTCACCTTCTCACCCTATCCCCTCACCTTCTCTCCCTCTCCTCTCACCTTCTCACCCTCTCCCCTCACCTTCTCTCCCTCTCCCCTCACCTTCTCACCCTCTCCCCTCACCTTCTCACCCTCTCCCCTCACCTTCTCCCCCTCTCCCCTCACCTTCTCCCACTCTCACCCTCTCCCCTCACCTTCTCTCCCTCTCCCCTCACCTTCTCCCACTCTCACCCTCTCCCCTCACCTTCTCCCCCTCTCACCCTCTCCCCTCACCTTCTCTCCCTATCCCCTCACCTTCTCCCCCTCTCACCCTCTCCCCTCACCTTCTCCCCCTCTCCCCTCACCTTCTCTCCCTCTCCCGTCACCTTCTCCCCCTCTCACCCTCTCCCCTCACCTTCTCTCCCTCTCCCCTCACCTTCTCACTCTCTCTCCTCACCTTCTCTCCCTCTCCCCTCACCTTCTCACTCTCTCTCCTCACCTTCTCACTCTCTCCCCTCACCTTTCTCACTCTCTCCCCTCACCTTTCTCACCCTCTCCCCTCACCTTCTCACCCTCTCCCCTCACCTTCTCTCCCTCTCCCCTCACCTTCTCACCCTCTCCCCTCACCTTCTCACCCTATCCCCTCACCTTCTCTCCCTCTCCCGTCACCTTCTCACCCTCTCCCCTCACCTTCTCTCCCTCTCCCCTCACCTTCTCACCCTCTCCCCTCACCTTCTCACCCTCTCCCCTCACCTTCTCTCCCTCTCCCCTCACTTTTCTCACCCTCTCCCCTCACCTTCTCACCCTCTCCCCTCACCTTCTCTCCCTCTCCCCTCACCTTCTCACCCTCTCCCCTCACCTTCTCACCCTCTCCCCTCACCTTCTCACCCTCTCCCCTCACCTTCTCTCCCTCTCCCCTCACCTTCTCACCCTCTCCCCTCACCTTCTCTCCCTCTCACCCTCTCCCCTAACCTTCTCTCCCTCTCACCCTCTCCCCTAACCTTCTCTCCCTCTCACCCTCTCCCCTCGCCTTCTTTCCCTCTCCCTCTATGAGTACTAAGGCTGAGACAGGGCTAAACTAAACTAGCATAATGAAGCCATCTCTATCCGCTAGAAGCTGATTGGATATCACAGATCAAAGACTTGCTGCTGCTGTTCCAGGATTGGACAGGCAGAATCACAGCAGAATAGCTGGTCCAGTTTAAATAGTCAAGGGCGGTGAATAAAAGTCTAACTAGATTAACTGCCTGAGAGAATCAGATAAATTCAGCTTAGCAAAACTGGCCAATTTGAGAGGACAAAATCCTCAATTATTGCACTAGGTGAGTTTCACTATGCTTCCTATCCTTCCAAGCCTTCAATAAGTCAGTCTTCTTTTAGATGGCATTTAAAAGAAAAAACGTGTATAGAATTGTGACCATATGAGTACATGAGGTCCGCATGGACTAACTTTCTGCCATAAATCACACCCTTAGTAGGAGAGTCTGCTAATTAGCTTGAATGAGTCTTGCAGCTTGAGAACTGAGAGTAGGCCTAATGTGCATTGACGATATCCCATGCTCATATGCTAACTCGATAGGCTCACTATTCTCTAAGCTTTCTCTTGGGAAAGTCCAATCTACGATGAAAGCATAACTGGAAAAATAAATAAGGAGACGTAAGATATTGTATAGAGAGTGGGACAGTGATAAAGACATATGTGGAGAGATAGAGAGAGATGGAGAGAGATGGAGAGAGATGGAGAGAGATGGAGAGAGATGGAGAGAGATGGAGAGAGATGGAGAGAGATGGAGAGAGATGGAGAGAGATGGAGAGAGATGGAGAGAGATGGAGAGAGATGGAGAGAGATGGAGAGAGATGGAGAGAGATGGAGAGAGATGGAGAGAGATGGAGAGCGATGGAGAGAGATGGAGAGAGATGGAGAGAGATGGAGAGAGATGGAGAGAGATGGAGAGAGACGGAGAGAGATGAAGAGAGATGGAGAGAGATGGAGAGAGATGGAGAGAGATGGAGAGAGATGAAGAGAGATGGAGAGAGATGAAGAGAGATGAAGAGAGATGGACGAGAGATGGAGAGAGGTGGTGAGAGATTGAGGGAGAGAAAGAGATAAAGAGAAGAAAAAGGAAACGAGAGAATAGAGGAGAGAATGGAGGAGAGGAGAGGAGAGGAGAGGAGAGGAGAGGAGAGGAGAGGAGAGGAGAGGAGAGGAGAGGAGAGGAGAGGAGAGGAGAGGAGAGGAGAGGAGAGGAGAGGAGAGGAGAGGAGAGGAGAGGAGAGGAGAGGAGAGGAGGAAGTTAGTGCACGGAGTTCTCCGCAGCTGACTGTGAATCTGCCATCCCCAACGCAGATCCGTCAGCTGTAATGCTGCCCTATCCGATCATCCTGCGCTTTAACATCTGCTCGGAGGTGCCCCAGAGGCGCAACGGCAACGAGTCCTGGTCAGACTGCGACGCTGTGGAGATGCAGGCGGTGATGTTTGCCTCCTACTTCGGCGTTGTTCTGGCCCTCGCAGCCGTGGCTTGCCTATCGCGAGACAATCGAAACACAGACCAGGCCATGGCCGGGATGATGCGGGTGACTGTTGGCGCTGAAATCTTTATCGCCTTCTGTCTTCTGGTTGACAGCGCCGTCTCGCTGATCTTTGGCGTCTGCAGGGAGTTCCCTCTGCTCCGGTGGGGCATGATTGCCAGCGTTGCGCTAGCCCTGAACCAGCTGGTTGCTCAGTCCTGCCTGTACTTCCGCAACTGGATGGTGGCGGTGATCGCGCTGGCTCGCTACAGGATGTTCCGCAACCGGCAGAAGATGCAGTGGCGCAGTTTCAGCGTCACCGCCCTCATGTTGGCCGTCAATTCCTTTGTATTTGCTTTGCCGCAGATTTTTCACAGCTTCGGCCACGTGTGCTCGAACGACGCTTTCGGCCCGCTGCTGGTGCGGCCTCTGCTGATGGGCTCGCAGGCCTCTTCGATGCTGGACATCATCAACGGCTCCGTGATCGTCTCGCTGCAGGCTGTACTGCCGTTTGTCCTCGGCTTCTCGGCTTCCATAGCTGTGATGCGCATTTTATGGAGGCACATGCAGCCGCTGCAGCAGCAGCAGCAGCAGCATCAGGGACTCACTAGCCAGCACCGGAATCGTTACAAACGTCCATTCGTCGCCTTCCTGGTGATGAACGCGATGCTGCTGCTGTTGTACCTGCCAGTGATTTTGATTCGCATCCTGGCGCTAATGCACTTCAGCATGAACCGCTTCTTCTGGATGTCCAACGTGCTGTGCAATGCCATCTCGCTGGCCAATATAGGCATATTCTTCTACCTGTGCAAGACTTGTGAGTGCGGCTTGATGACAAGGCAGAATGCGTCAGCGAACCCAGCGGAACTGCCGATGGAGGATGAGATATCGAGACCGCCACGGAGTAGCAAAGTGATCTCGCAGTGGGTTTAGTGCGGGATCTCACAGTTCCGCTTGACCAGGGATGCCTTGGTCAGATTTTTATTTTTGTACAGTCTTTGTTAGTGATCTGTGATGGGATGCTAGCTTTGTCTTGGGGAAAAGACTTCTTAAACTTGCAAGCCTTTTATGAAAACACATTTAAGCATCGAGTGCATATGGGACGCCCATCAATTGTGATTGGCCAAAGAAGATTGACCCGTGCTATTTTTAGTAACAAAGGGCAACCCTTTTATATGATCAAATTTGATTGGTCACGAAAGATTGGCCAGTTGCTATTTTTAGAACAAAAAGCTTGCAAGGCTTACCCGCAGGCGCGTAAAAAATCTGTCAATTCCTTTTTGCCCCCAGATTTTTTAAGTCGCGTCCTAACGTATTGTTTACCGAAAATTAATAAGTTCGTACGATTACTTAACTTTATCGTTTAAGCACGTCTTTGTGAACATTGAATTTGTGAGCACCATATGTCTTGTCTCAAATACTTCTTGTCGTAATGCTTTAGTTTTCAGAAGTAAATAAAATGTATCGCTTTCCATCAGTTAACTATTAGTGGATATTTGAGGTTCTGTAAGTCTATCGCTGATCGCTTAAAATATAAATACAAATCAATAGAAGTTAAAGACATTTTAAAGAAAATACGAGGATAACTTCCGTACTTCCCGCTTTGAACCAGTACCAAAATTTAGTTTCGATGCGACTTACCAAACGACCGCAATAAATAAATGTAAAATGTAAAAATACGGCTCGTAATTTCCTGAAACCACTCGTTTCGGACAGCCACTGCGATTTTTGCTACCATTCTAGCTGCGACTCTAACTTCGGTCCTTGCTACCATTCTAGCTGCGATTCTAACTTCGGTCCTTGCTACCATTCTAGCTGCGATTCTAACTTCGGTCCTTGCTACCATTCTAGCTGCGACTCTAACTTCGGTCCTTGCTACCATTCTAGCTGCGATTCTAACTTCGGTCCTTGCTACCATTCTAGCTGCGATTCTAACTTCGGTCCTTGCTACCATTCTAGCTGCGATTCTAACTTCGGTCCTTGCTACCATTCTAGCTGCGACTCTAACTTCGGTCCTTGCTACCATTCTAGCTGCGATTCTAACTTCGGTCCTTGCTACCATTCTAGCTGCGATTCTAACTGCGATTCTAACTTCGGTCCTTGCTACCATTCTAGCTGCGATTCTAACTTCGGTCCTTGCTACCATTCTAGCTGCGATTCTAACTTCGGTCCTTGCTACCATTCTAGCTGCGACTCTAACTTCGGTCCTTGCTACCATTCTAGCTGCGATTCTAACTTCGGTCCTTGCTACCATTCTAGCTGCGATTCTAACTTCGGTCCTTGCTACCATTCTAGCTGCGACTCTAACTTCGGTCCTTGCTACCATTCTAGCTGCGACTCTAACTTCGGTCCTTGCTACCATTCTAGCTGCGATTCTAACTTCGGTCCTTGCTACCATTCTAGCTGCGATTCTAACTTCGGTCCTTGCTACCATTCTAGCTGCGATTCTAACTTCGGTCCTTGCTACCATTCTAGCTGCGACTCTAACTTCGGTCCTTGCTACCATTCTAGCTGCGATTCTAACTTCGGTCCTTGCTACCATTCTAGCTGCGATTCTAACTGCGATTCTAACTTCGGTCCTTGCTACCATTCTAGCTGCGATTCTAACTTCGGTCCTTGCTACCATTCTAGCTGCGATTCTAACTTCGGTCCTTGCTACCATTCTAGCTGCGATTCTAACTTCGGTCCTTGCTACCATTCTAGCTACGATTCTAACTTCGGTCCTTGCTACCATTCTAGCTACGATTCTAACTTCGGTCCTTGCTACCATTCTAGCTGCGATTCTAACTTCGGTCCTTGCTACCATTCTAGCTGCGACTCTAACTTCGGTCCTTGCTACCATTCTAGCTGCGATTCTAACTTCGGTCCTTGCTACCATTCTAGCTACGATTCTAACTTCGGTCCTTGCTACCATTCTAGCTGCGATTCTAACTTCGGTCCTTGCTACCATTCTAGCTGCGACTCTAACTTCGGTCCTTGCTACCATTCTAGCTGCGATTCTAACTTCGGTCCTTGCTACCATTCTAGCTGCGATTCTAACTTCGGTCCTTGCTACCATTCTAGCTGCGTTTCTAACTGCGATTCTAACTTCGGTCCTTGCTACCATTCTAGCTGCGATTCTAACTTCGGTCCTTGCTACCATTCTAGCTGCGACTCTAACTTCGGTCCTTGCTACCATTCTAGCTGCGATTCTAACTTCGGTCCTTGCTACCATTCTAGCTGCGATTCTAACTGCGATTCTAACTTCGGTCCTTGCTACCATTCTAGCTGCGACTCTAACTTCGGTCCTTGCTACCATTCTAGCTGCGATTCTAACTTCGGTCCTTGCTACCATTCTAGCTGCGATTCTAACTTCGGTCCTTGCTACCATTCTAGCTGCGATTCTAACTTCGGTCCTTGCTACCATTCTAGCTGCGACTCTAACTTCGGTCCTTGCTACCATTCTAGCTGCGATTCTAACTTCGGTCCTTGCTACCATTCTAGCTGCGATTCTAACTGCGATTCTAACTTCGGTCCTTGCTACCATTCTAGCTGCGATTCTAACTTCGGTCCTTGCTACCATTCTAGCTGCGATTCTAACTTCGGTCCTTGCTACCATTCTAGCTGCGATTCTAACTTCGGTCCTTGCTACCATTCTAGCTGCGATTCTAACTTCGGTCCTTGCTACCATTCTAGCTGCGATTCTAACTTCGGTCCTTGCTACCATTCTAGCTGCGTTTCTAACTGCGATTCTAACTTCGGTCCTTGCTACCATTCTAGCTGCGATTCTAACTTCGGTCCTTGCTACCATTCTAGCTGCGATTCTAACTGCGATTCTAACTTCGGTCCTTGCTACCATTCTAGCTGCGATTCTAACTTCGGTCCTTGCTACCATTCTAGCTGCGACTCTAACTTCGGTCCTTGCTACCATTCTAGCTGCGATTCTAACTTCGGTCCTTGCTACCATTCTAGCTACGATTCTAACTTCGGTCCTTGCTACCATTCTAGCTGCGATTCTAACTTCGGTCCTTGCTACCATTCTAGCTGCGACTCTAACTTCGGTCCTTGCTACCATTCTAGCTGCGATTCTAACTTCGGTCCTTGCTACCATTCTAGCTGCGATTCTAACTTCGGTCCTTGCTACCATTCTAGCTGCGATTCTAACTTCGGTCCTTGCTACCATTCTAGCTGCGACTCTAACTTCGGTCCTTGCTACCATTCTAGCTGCGATTCTAACTTCGGTCCTTGCTACCATTCTAGCTGCGATTCTAACTGCGATTCTAACTTCGGTCCTTGCTACCATTCTAGCTGCGACTCTAACTTCGGTCCTTGCTACCATTCTAGCTGCGATTCTAACTTCGGTCCTTGCTACCATTCTAGCTGCGATTCTAACTTCGGTCCTTGCTACCATTCTAGCTGCGATTCTAACTTCGGTCCTTGCTACCATTCTAGCTGCGACTCTAACTTCGGTCCTTGCTACCATTCTAGCTGCGATTCTAACTTCGGTCCTTGCTACCATTCTAGCTGCGATTCTAACTGCGATTCTAACTTCGGTCCTTGCTACCATTCTAGCTGCGATTCTAACTTCGGTCCTTGCTACCATTCTAGCTGCGACTCTAACTTCGGTCCTTGCTACCATTCTAGCTGCGATTCTAACTTCGGTCCTTGCTACCATTCTAGCTGCGATTCTAACTTCGGTCCTTGCTACCATTCTAGCTGCGATTCTAACTTCGGTCCTTGCTACCATTCTAGCTGCGATTCTAACTTCGGTCCTTGCTACCATTCTAGCTGCGATTCTAACTTCGGTCCTTGCTACCATTCTAGCTGCGATTCTAACTTCGGTCCTTGCTACCATTCTAGCTGCGATTCTAACTTCGGTCCTTGCTACCATTCTAGCTGCGACTCTAACTTCGGTCCTTGCTACCATTCTAGCTGCGACTCTAACTTCGGTCCTTGCTACCATTCTAGCTGCGATTCTAACTTCGGTCCTTGCTACCATTCTAGCTGCGATTCT
The DNA here is from genome assembly GCA_950097015.1 of Macrostomum hystrix. NCBI lineage: Eukaryota > Metazoa > Platyhelminthes > Macrostomidae > Macrostomum > Macrostomum hystrix. Next base: position 35,136,553 of record CATNEN010000038.1, on the reverse strand, counting down.
AACTTCGGTCCTTGCTACCATTCTAGCTGCGATTCTAACTTCGGTCCTTGCTACCATTCTAGCTGCGACTCTAACTTCGGTCCTTGCTACCATTCTAGCTGCGATTCTAACTTCGGTCCTTGCTACCATTCTAGCTGCGATTCTAACTGCGATTCTAACTTCGGTCCTTGCTACCATTCTAGCTGCGATTCTAACTTCGGTCCTTGCTACCATTCTAGCTGCGATTCTAACTTCGGTCCTTGCTACCATTCTAGCTGCGATTCTAACTTCGGTCCTTGCTACCATTCTAGCTACGATTCTAACTTCGGTCCTTGCTACCATTCTAGCTACGATTCTAACTTCGGTCCTTGCTACCATTCTAGCTGCGATTCTAACTTCGGTCCTTGCTACCATTCTAGCTGCGACTCTAACTTCGGTCCTTGCTACCATTCTAGCTGCGATTCTAACTTCGGTCCTTGCTACCATTCTAGCTACGATTCTAACTTCGGTCCTTGCTACCATTCTAGCTGCGATTCTAACTTCGGTCCTTGCTACCATTCTAGCTGCGACTCTAACTTCGGTCCTTGCTACCATTCTAGCTGCGATTCTAACTTCGGTCCTTGCTACCATTCTAGCTGCGTTTCTAACTGCGATTCTAACTTCGGTCCTTGCTACCATTCTAGCTGCGATTCTAACTTCGGTCCTTGCTACCATTCTAGCTGCGACTCTAACTTCGGTCCTTGCTACCATTCTAGCTGCGATTCTAACTTCGGTCCTTGCTACCATTCTAGCTGCGATTCTAACTGCGATTCTAACTTCGGTCCTTGCTACCATTCTAGCTGCGATTCTAACTTCGGTCCTTGCTACCATTCTAGCTGCGACTCTAACTTCGGTCCTTGCTACCATTCTAGCTGCGATTCTAACTTCGGTCCTTGCTACCATTCTAGCTGCGATTCTAACTGCGATTCTAACTTCGGTCCTTGCTACCATTCTAGCTGCGATTCTAACTTCGGTCCTTGCTACCATTCTAGCTGCGATTCTAACTTCGGTCCTTGCTACCATTCTAGCTGCGATTCTAACTTCGATTCTAACTTCGGTTTTTGCTACCATTCTAGCTGCGATTCTAACTTCGGTCCTTGCTACCATTCTAGCTGCGATTCTAACTGCGATTCTAACTTCGGTCCTTGCTACCATTCTAGCTGCGATTCTAACTTCGGTCCTTGCTACCATTCTAGCTGCGATTCTAACTTCGGTCCTTGCTACCATTCTAGCTGCGACTCTAACTTCGGTCCTTGCTACCATTCTAGCTGCGATTCTAACTTCGGTCCTTGCTACCATTCTAGCTGCGATTCTAACTGCGATTCTAACTTCGGTCCTTGCTACCATTCTAGCTGCGATTCTAACTTCGGTCCTTGCTACCATTCTAGCTGCGATTCTAACTTCGGTCCTTGCTACCATTCTAGCTGCGATTCTAACTTCGGTCCTTGCTACCATTCTAGCTGCGATTCTAACTTCGGTCCTTGCTACCATTCTAGCTGCGACTCTAACTTCGGTCCTTGCTACCATTCTAGCTGCGACTCTAACTTCGGTCCTTGCTACCATTCTAGCTGCGATTCTAACTTCGGTCCTTGCTACCATTCTAGCTGCGATTCTAACTGCGATTCTAACTTCGGTCCCTGCTACCATTCTAGCTGCGATTCTAACTTCGGTCCTTGCTACCATTCTAGCTGCGATTCTAACTTCGGTCCTTGCTACCATTCTAGCTGCGACTCTAACTTCGGTCCTTGCTACCATTCTAGCTGCGATTCTAACTGCGATTCTAACTTCGGTCCTTGCTACCATTCTAGCTGCGATTCTAACTTCGGTCCTTGCTACCATTCTAGCTGCGATTCTAACTTCGGTCCTTGCTACCATTCTAGCTGCGATTCTAACTTCGGTCCTTGCTACCATTCTAGCTGCGATTCTAACTTCGATTCTAACTTCGGTTTTTGCTACCATTCTAGCTGCGATTCTAACTTCGGTCCTTGCTACCATTCTAGCTGCGATTCTAACTGCGATTCTAACTTCGGTCCTTGCTACCATTCTAGCTGCGATTCTAACTTCGGTCCTTGCTACCATTCTAGCTGCGATTCTAACTTCGGTCCTTGCTACCATTCTAGCTGCGACTCTAACTTCGGTCCTTGCTACCATTCTAGCTGCGACTCTAACTTCGGTCCTTGCTACCATTCTAGCTGCGACTCTAACTTCGGTCCTTGCTACCATTCTAGCTGCGACTCTAACTTCGGTCCTTGCTACCATTCTAGCTGCGACTCTAACTTCGGTCCTTGCTACCATTCTAGCTGCGATTCTAACTTCGGTCCTTGCTACCATTCTAGCTGCGATTCTAACTGCGATTCTAACTTCGGTCCTTGCTACCATTCTAGCTGCGATTCTAACTTCGGTCCTTGCTACCATTCTAGCTGCGATTCTAACTTCGGTCCTTGCTACCATTCTAGCTGCGATTCTAACTTCGGTCCTTGCTACCATTCTAGCTGCGATTCTAACTTCGGTCCTTGCTACCATTCTAGCTGCGACTCTAACTTCGGTCCTTGCTACCATTCTAGCTGCGATTCTAACTTCGGTCCTTGCTACCATTCTAGCTGCGATTCTAACTGCGATTCTAACTTCGGTCCCTGCTACCATTCTAGCTGCGATTCTAACTTCGGTCCTTGCTACCATTCTAGCTGCGATTCTAACTTCGGTCCTTGCTACCATTCTAGCTGCGACTCTAACTTCGGTCCTTGCTACCATTCTAGCTGCGATTCTAACTTCGGTCCTTGCTACCATTCTAGCTGCGATTCTAACTGCGATTCTAACTTCGGTCCTTGCTACCATTCTAGCTGCGATTCTAACTTCGGTCCTTGCTACCATTCTAGCTGCGATTCTAACTTCGGTCCTTGCTACCATTCTAACTGCGATTCTAACTTCGGTCCTTGCTACCATTCTAGCTGCGATTCTAACTGCGATTCTAACTTCGGTCCTTGCTACCATTCTAGCTGCGATTCTAACTTCGGTTCTTGCTACCATTCTAGCTGCGATTCTAACTTCGGTCCTTGCTACCATTCTAGCTGCGATTCTAACTTCGGTCCTTGCTACCATTCTAGCTGCGACTCTAACTTCGGTCCTTGCTACCATTCTAGCTGCGACTCTAACTTCGGTCCTTGCTACCATTCTAGCTGCGATTCTAACTTCGGTCCTTGCTACCATTCTAGCTGCGACTCTAACTTCGGTCCTTGCTACCATTCTAGCTGCGATTCTAACTGCGATTCTAACTTCGGTCCTTGCTACCATTCTAGCTGCGACTCTAACTTCGGTCCTTGCTACCATTCTAGCTGCGTTTCTAACTGCGATTCTAACTTCGGTCCTTGCTACCATTCTAGCTGCGATTCTAACTTCGGTCCTTGCTACCATTCTAGCTGCGACTCTAACTTCGGTCCTTGCTACCATTCTAGCTGCGATTCTAACTTCGGTCCTTGCTACCATTCTAGCTGCGATTCTAACTGCGATTCTAACTTCGGTCCTTGCTACCATTCTAGCTGCGATTCTAACTTCGGTCCTTGCTACCATTCTAGCTGCGACTCTAACTTCGGTCCTTGCTACCATTCTAGCTGCGATTCTAACTTCGGTCCTTGCTACCATTCTAGCTGCGATTCTAACTGCGATTCTAACTTCGGTCCTTGCTACCATTCTAGCTGCGATTCTAACTTCGGTCCTTGCTACCATTCTAGCTGCGATTCTAACTTCGGTCCTTGCTACCATTCTAGCTGCGATTCTAACTTCGATTCTAACTTCGGTTTTTGCTACCATTCTAGCTGCGATTCTAACTTCGGTCCTTGCTACCATTCTAGCTGCGATTCTAACTGCGATTCTAACTTCGGTCCTTGCTACCATTCTAGCTGCGATTCTAACTTCGGGCCTTGCTACCATTCTAGCTGCGATTCTAACTTCGGTCCTTGCTACCATTCTAGCTGCGACTCTAACTTCGGTCCTTGCTACCATTCTAGCTGCGATTCTAACTTCGGTCCTTGCTACCATTCTAGCTGCGATTCTAACTGCGATTCTAACTTCGGTCCTTGCTACCATTCTAGCTGCGATTCTAACTTCGGTCCTTGCTACCATTCTAGCTGCGATTCTAACTTCGGTCCTTGCTACCATTCTAGCTGCGATTCTAACTTCGGTCCTTGCTACCATTCTAGCTGCGATTCTAACTTCGGTCCTTGCTACCATTCTAGCTGCGACTCTAACTTCGGTCCTTGCTACCATTCTAGCTGCGACTCTAACTTCGGTCCTTGCTACCATTCTAGCTGCGATTCTAACTTCGGTCCTTGCTACCATTCTAGCTGCGATTCTAACTGCGATTCTAACTTCGGTCCCTGCTACCATTCTAGCTGCGATTCTAACTTCGGTCCTTGCTACCATTCTAGCTGCGATTCTAACTTCGGTCCTTGCTACCATTCTAGCTGCGACTCTAACTTCGGTCCTTGCTACCATTCTAGCTGCGATTCTAACTGCGATTCTAACTTCGGTCCTTGCTACCATTCTAGCTGCGATTCTAACTTCGGTCCTTGCTACCATTCTAGCTGCGATTCTAACTTCGGTCCTTGCTACCATTCTAGCTGCGATTCTAACTTCGGTCCTTGCTACCATTCTAGCTGCGATTCTAACTTCGATTCTAACTTCGGTTTTTGCTACCATTCTAGCTGCGATTCTAACTTCGGTCCTTGCTACCATTCTAGCTGCGATTCTAACTGCGATTCTAACTTCGGTCCTTGCTACCATTCTAGCTGCGATTCTAACTTCGGTCCTTGCTACCATTCTAGCTGCGATTCTAACTTCGGTCCTTGCTACCATTCTAGCTGCGACTCTAACTTCGGTCCTTGCTACCATTCTAGCTGCGACTCTAACTTCGGTCCTTGCTACCATTCTAGCTGCGACTCTAACTTCGGTCCTTGCTACCATTCTAGCTGCGACTCTAACTTCGGTCCTTGCTACCATTCTAGCTGCGACTCTAACTTCGGTCCTTGCTACCATTCTAGCTGCGATTCTAACTTCGGTCCTTGCTACCATTCTAGCTGCGATTCTAACTGCGATTCTAACTTCGGTCCTTGCTACCATTCTAGCTGCGATTCTAACTTCGGTCCTTGCTACCATTCTAGCTGCGATTCTAACTTCGGTCCTTGCTACCATTCTAGCTGCGATTCTAACTTCGGTCCTTGCTACCATTCTAGCTGCGATTCTAACTTCGGTCCTTGCTACCATTCTAGCTGCGACTCTAACTTCGGTCCTTGCTACCATTCTAGCTGCGATTCTAACTTCGGTCCTTGCTACCATTCTAGCTGCGATTCTAACTGCGATTCTAACTTCGGTCCCTGCTACCATTCTAGCTGCGATTCTAACTTCGGTCCTTGCTACCATTCTAGCTGCGATTCTAACTTCGGTCCTTGCTACCATTCTAGCTGCGACTCTAACTTCGGTCCTTGCTACCATTCTAGCTGCGATTCTAACTTCGGTCCTTGCTACCATTCTAGCTGCGATTCTAACTGCGATTCTAACTTCGGTCCTTGCTACCATTCTAGCTGCGATTCTAACTTCGGTCCTTGCTACCATTCTAGCTGCGATTCTAACTTCGGTCCTTGCTACCATTCTAACTGCGATTCTAACTTCGGTCCTTGCTACCATTCTAGCTGCGATTCTAACTGCGATTCTAACTTCGGTCCTTGCTACCATTCTAGCTGCGATTCTAACTTCGGTTCTTGCTACCATTCTAGCTGCGATTCTAACTTCGGTCCTTGCTACCATTCTAGCTGCGATTCTAACTTCGGTCCTTGCTACCATTCTAGCTGCGACTCTAACTTCGGTCCTTGCTACCATTCTAGCTGCGACTCTAACTTCGGTCCTTGCTACCATTCTAGCTGCGATTCTAACTTCGGTCCTTGCTACCATTCTAGCTGCGACTCTAACTTCGGTCCTTGCTACCATTCTAGCTGCGATTCTAACTGCGATTCTAACTTCGGTCCTTGCTACCATTCTAGCTGCGACTCTAACTTCGGTCCTTGCTACCATTCTAGCTGCGACTCTAACTTCGGTCCTTGCTACCATTCTAGCTGCGATTCTAACTTCGGTCCTTGCTACCATTCTAGCTGCGATTCTAACTTCGGTCCTTGCTACCATTCTAGCTGCGATTCTAACTTCGGTTCTTGCTACCAATCTAGCTGCGATTCTAGCTACGATTCTAACTTCGGTTCTTGCTACCATTCTAGCTGCGATTCTAACTTCGGTCCTTGCTACCATTCTAGCTGCGATTCTAACTTCGGTCCTTGCTACCATTCTAGCTGCGATTCTAACTTCGGTTCTTGCTACCATTCTAGCTGCGATTCTAACTTCGGTCCTTGCTACCATTCTAGCTGCGATTCTAACTTCGGTCCTTGCTACCATTCTAACTGCGATTCTAACTTCGGTCCTTGCTACCATTCTAGCTGCGATTCTAACTGCGATTCTAACTTCGGTCCTTGCTACCATTCTAGCTGCGATTCTAACTTCGGTTCTTGCTTCCATTCTAGCTGCGATTCTAACTTCGGTCCTTGCTACCATTCTAGCTGCGATTCTAACTGCGATTCTAACTTCGGTCCTTGCTACCATTCTAGCTGCGATTCTAACTTCGGTCCTTGCTACCATTCTAGCTGCGACTCTAACTTCGGTCCTTGCTACCATTCTAGCTGCGATTCTAACTTCGGTCCTTGCTACCATTCTAGCTGCGACTCTAACTTCGGTCCTTGCTACCATTCTAGCTGCGATTCTAACTTCGGTCCTTGCTACCATTCTAGCTGCGACTCTAACTTCGGTCCTTGCTACCATTCTAGCTGCGATTCTAACTTCGGTCCTTGCTACCATTCTAGCTGCGACTCTAACTTCGGTCCTTGCTACCATTCTAGCTGCGATTCTAACTTCGGTCCTTGCTACCATTCTAGCTGCGATTCTAACTTCGGTCCTTGCTACCATTCTAGCTGCGATTCTAACTTCGGTTCTTGCTACCAATCTAGCTGCGATTCTAGCTACGATTCTAACTTCGGTTCTTGCTACCATTCTAGCTGCGATTCTAACTTCGGTCCTTGCTACCATTCTAGCTGCGACTCTAACTTCGGTTCTTGCTACGATTCTAGCTACGATTCTAACTTTGGTTCTTGCTACCATTCTAGCTGCATTCTAACTTCGGTTCTTGCTACCATTCTAGCTGCGATTCTAGCTGCGACTCTAACTTCGGTCCTTGCTACCATTCTAGCTGCGATTCCAGCTACGATTCTAACTTCGGTTCTTGCTACGATTCTAGCTACGATTCTAACTTCGGTTCTTGCTACGATTCTAGCTGCGATTCTAACTTCGGTTCTTGCTACGATTCTAGCCGCAATTCTTGCTGCGATCAAAGTCTCAACTAATGCTTACTTTTGAAAAATCGCCTAAAGTTTTTTGGCCGTATTTCTCGTATTTCTAAATGCGCGTTTCGATTCACGCGGTTTAGAGCATTTTTACAGGAAACAGAGTCCAGATTTTCAGCTCAACTCAGCTTAGGACAATATCCACCCAGTAGGGAAGATGGGAAGTACAAAAAACAGGAAATTGACATTGCTCAAGTTTTTTTGTCTGCAACAGTAGCAGCAGCAGCTTTGGATAGCTTTTGGCTAAGCAATGTCAACTATATGTATGCCACACTCATATATATGACTTTCCATGAATTCTTAGCCCATAAAAACTAGTTTTTTGTAATTCACGCAAGAGACACAAACCACACTTGCTTGCCTAATCTGACTATAAATTATGTTCTTTTTCTAATAGGCTAATAGACTCACAGGTGTCAGAAGGAGAGCTAATAGACTCACAGGTGTCAGAAGTAGAGCTAGTAGACTCACAGGTGTCAGAAGTAGAGCTAGTAGACTCACAGGTGTCAGAAGTAGAGCTAGTAGACTCACAGGTGTCAGAAGTAGAGCTAGTAGACTCACAGGTGTCAGAAGTAGAGCTAGTAGACTCACAGGTGTCAGAAGTAGAGCTAGTAGACTCACAGATGTCAGAAGTAGAGCTAGTAGACTCACAGATGTCAGAAGTAGAGCTAATAGACTCACAGGTGTCAGAAGTAGAGCTAGTAGACTCACAGGTGTCAGAAGTAGAGCTAGTAGACTCACAGATGTCAGAAGTAGAGCTAATAGACTCACAGGTGTCAGAAGGAGAGCTAATAGACTCACAGGTGTCAGTAGTAGAGCTAGTAGACTCACAGGTGTCAGAAGTAGAGCTAGTAGACTCACAGATGTCAGAAGTAGAGCTAATAGACTCACAGGTGTCAGAAGGAGAGCTAATAGACTCACAGGTGTCAGAAGTAGAGCTAGTAGACTCACAGGTGTCAGAAGTAGAGCTAGTAGACTCACAGGTGTCAGAAGGAGAGCTAGTAGACTCACAGATGTCAGAAGTAGAGCTAATAGACTCACAGGTGTCAGAAGTAGAGCTAGTAGACTCACAGGTGTCAGAAGTAGAGCTAATAGACTCACAGGTGCCAGAAGTAGAGCTAATAGACTCACAGGTGCCAGAAGTAGAGCTAATAGACTCACAGGTGCCAGAAGTAGAGCTAATAGACTCACAGGTGTCAGAAGGAGAGCTAATAGACTCACAGGTGTCAGAAGTAGAGCTAGTAGACTCACAGGTGTCAGAAGTAGAGCTAGTAGACTCACAGGTGTCAGAAGTAGAGCTAGTAGACTCACAGATGTCAGAAGTAGAGCTAATAGACTCACAGGTGTCAGAAGTAGACCTAGTAGACTCACAGGTGTCAGAAGTAGAGCTAGTAGACTCACAGGTGTCAGAAGTAGAGCTAATAGACTCACAGGTGTCAGAAGTAGAGCTAGTAGACTCACAGGTGTCAGAAGTAGAGCTAGTAGACTCACAGGTGTCAGAAGTAGAGGTAATAGTCTGTCAAGTATCGAGTATCGAGGAAATTAGAAATTAGGTAGGAAAATAGCAAGTGTGAAGGCGTTAATTAGGACAAAATTTAATTTAGCGAATGGATGCAATTACGAGTAAATGCAGTGCATCATGGGGGCAGAACGGAAAAACTAACTACTCGTAAATCCTGTTAAATGCGTCAAAAATTTCACATTTTAATGGCGAACAAAAAACAGCTAAGATCAAATGTAGAGGTTCAAAAAAACGTGAAAAGACTGTATTGTCATTTATCCCCGGATTAGATTCAAATTGTCGATAAAAAAAACGTTTCGCAAGCAAAAAAGCCGAAGTGCAACTGTGTATTTGCGACTAGTCCCATGACGTCATTGAAGTCAGACAAGTTCCGATAGAAAACAACTGGAAAGACAACAACGCGAGTTGAGAGGTCGGAGGTAAAAATAAAAAAATTGTTCGAAATAATTATAAGTAGGTTGAATATAATACTTGTAAAATTTTAGGCTGATATGAATAAGAAGTCAATACAAAGCAACGATCTCAGAACTAGGACAATATCGACCTGGATTGGCTAAGAATTTTTCTGAGGATCTGGGATGGTGCTCAAACGACGAGTCATTCTGTGGATCTGGGATGGTGCTCAAACGAGTCACTCTGAGGATCTGGGATGGTGCTCAAACGACGAGTCATTCTGTGGATCTGGGATGGTACTCAAACGACGAGTCATTCTGTGGATCTGGGATGGTGCTCAAACGACGAGTCATTCTGTGGATCTGGGATTGTACTCAAACGACGAGTCATTCTGTGGATCTGGGATTGTACTCAAACGACGAGTCATTCTGTGGATCTGGGATGGTGCTCAAACGAGTCATTCTGTGGATCTGGGATTGTACTCAAACGACGAGTCATTCTGTGGATCTGGGATGGTGCTCAAACGAGTCATTCTGAGGATCTGGGATGGTGCTCAAACGAGTCACTCTGAGGATCTGGGATGGTGCTCAAACGAGTCACTCTGAGGATCTGGGATGGTGCTTAAACGAGTCATTCTGAGGATCTGGGATGGTGCTCAAACGAGTCATTCTGAGGATCTGGGATGGTGCTTAAACGAGTCATTCTGAGGATCTGGGATGGTGCTCAAACGAGTCATTCTGAGGATCTGGGATGGTGCTCAAACGAGTCATTCTGAGGATCTGGGATGGTGCTCAAACGAGTCATTCTGAGGATCTGGGATGGTGCTCAAACGAGTCATTCTGAGGATCTGGGATGGTGCTTAAACGAGTCATTCTGAGGATCTGGGATGGTGCTTAAACGAGTCATTCTGAGGATCTGGGATGGTGCTCAAACGAGTCATTCTGAGGATCTGGGATGGTAATCAAACGAGTCATTCTGTGGATCTGGGATGGTGCTTAAACGAGTCATTCTGAGGATCTGGGATGGTGCTCAAACGAGTCATTCTGAGGATCTGGGATGGTAATCAAACGAGTCATTCTGAGGATCTGGGATGGTGCTCAAACGAGTCATTCTGAGGATCTGGGATGGTGCTCAAACGAGTCATTCTGAGGATCTGGGATGGTAATCAAACGAGTCATTCTGTGGATCTGGGATGGTGCTTAAACGAGTCATTCTGAGGATCTGGGATGGTGCTCAAACGAGTCATTCTGAGGATCTGGGATGGTAATCAAACGAGTCATTCTGAGGATCTGGGATGGTGCTCAAACGAGTCATTCTGAGGATCTGGGATGGTGCTCAAACGAGTCATTCTGAGGATCTGGGATGGTGCTCAAACGAGTCATTCTGAGGATCTGGGATGGTAATCAAACGAGTCATTCTGTGGATCTGGGATGGTGCTTAAACGAGTCATTCTGAGGATCTGGGATGGTGCTCAAACGAGTCATTCTGAGGATCTGGGATGGTAATCAAACGAGTCATTCTGAGGATCTGGGATGGTGCTCAAACGAGTCATTCTGAGGATCTGGGATGGCACTCAAACGAGTCATTCTGAGGATCTGGGATGGTAATCAAACGATTCATTCTGAGGATCTGGGATGGCACTCAAACGAGTCATTCTGAGGATCTGGGATGGTGCTTAAACGAGTCATTCTGAGGATCTGGGATGGTGCTTAAACGAGTCATTCTGAGGATCTGGGATGGTGCTCAAACGAGTCATTCTGAGGATCTGGGATGGTAATCAAACGAGTCATTCTGTGGATCTGGGATGGTGCTTAAACGAGTCATTCTGAGGATCTGGGATGGTGCTCAAACGAGTCACTCTGAGGATCTGGGATGGTGCTCAAACGAGTCACTCTGAGGATCTGGGATGGTGCTTAAACGAGTCATTCTGAGGATCTGGGATGGTGCTCAAACGAGTCATTCTGAGGATCTGGGATGGTGCTTAAACGAGTCATTCTGAGGATCTGGGATGGTGCTCAAACGAGTCATTCTGAGGATCTGGGATGGTGCTCAAACGAGTCATTCTGAGGATCTGGGATGGTGCTCAAACGAGTCATTCTGAGGATCTGGGATGGTGCTTAAACGAGTCATTCTGAGGATCTGGGATGGTGCTTAAACGAGTCATTCTGAGGATCTGGGATGGTGCTCAAACGAGTCATTCTGAGGATCTGGGATGGTGCTCAAACGAGTCATTCTGAGGATCTGGGATGGTGCTCAAACGAGTCATTCTGAGGATCTGGGATGGTGCTTAAACGAGTCATTCTGAGGATCTGGGATGGTGCTTAAACGAGTCATTCTGAGGATCTGGGATGGTGCTCAAACGAGTCATTCTGAGGATCTGGGATGGTGCTCAAACGAGTCATTCTGAGGATCTGGGATGGTGCTCAAACGAGTCATTCTGAGGATCTGGGATGGTGCTCAAACGAGTCATTCTGAGGATCTGGGATGGTGCTCAAACGAGTCATTCTGAGGATCTGGGATGGTGCTCAAACGAGTCATTCTGAGGATCTGGGATGGTGCTCAAACGAGTCATTCTGAGGATCTGGGATGGTGCTCAAACGAGTCATTCTGAGGATCTGGGATGGTGCTCAAACGAGTCATTCTGAGGATCTGGGATGGTGCTCAAACGAGTCATTCTGAGGATCTGGGATGGTGCTTAAACGAGTCATTCTGAGGATCTGGGATGGTGCTTAAACGAGTCATTCTGAGGATCTGGGATGGTGCTCAAACGAGTCATTCTGAGGATCTGGGATGGTGCTCAAACGAGTCATTCTGAGGATCTGGGATGGTGCTCAAACGAGTCATTCTGAGGATCTGGGATGGTGCTTAAACGAGTCATTCTGAGGATCTGGGATGGTGCTTAAACGAGTCATTCTGAGGATCTGGGATGGTGCTCAAACGAGTCATTCTGAGGATCTGGGATGGTGCTCAAACGAGTCATTCTGAGGATCTGGGATGGTAATCAAACGAGTCATTCTGTGGATCTGGGATGGTGCTTAAACGAGTCATTCTGAGGATCTGGGATGGTGCTCAAACGAGTCATTCTGAGGATCTGGGATGGTAATCAAACGAGTCATTCTGAGGATCTGGGATGGTGCTCAAACGAGTCATTCTGAGGATCTGGGATGGTGCTCAAACGAGTCATTCTGAGGATCTGGGATGGTAATCAAACGAGTCATTCTGTGGATCTGGGATGGTGCTTAAACGAGTCATTCTGAGGATCTGGGATGGTGCTCAAACGAGTCATTCTGTGGATCTGGGATGGTAATCAAACGAGTCATTCTGAGGATCTGGGATGGTGCTCAAACGAGTCATTCTGAGGATCTGGGATGGTGCTCAAACGAGTCATTCTGAGGATCTGGGATGGTGCTCAAACGAGTCATTCTGAGGATCTGGGATGGTAATCAAACGAGTCATTCTGTGGATCTGGGATGGTGCTTAAACGAGTCATTCTGAGGATCTGGGATGGTGCTCAAACGAGTCATTCTGAGGATCTGGGATGGTAATCAAACGAGTCATTCTGAGGATCTGGGATGGTGCTCAAACGAGTCATTCTGAGGATCTGGGATGGCACTCAAACGAGTCATTCTGAGGATCTGGGATGGTAATCAAACGAGTCATTCTGAGGATCTGGGATGGCACTCAAACGAGTCATTCTGAGGATCTGGGATGGAGCTTAAAAGCTACTCAACCCCAATAATTGAGTAGATTTCCAATCAGATTGAAAATGCAAGTTAGTAACAAAAAATAAACTCCTGATTGATAGAGAGTGATGATAGAATTGGAATAATTTAGAATTACACGCTAGAAAAACACACGTAGCTGTGCATAACATATGCGTGCGGCAGATGTCGCATGCTCCTTTATTGTTAAAGGAATGACTGCAATGAATATCCCACTCGCGAATTCTATCTAGAATTGATCTGATCAATGCAGACTGGTACTATACAATACAATATACAAGTAAGATACAATTTTGAGAACACATCAAAGTGTATGGCAGTACTCAGAGCTAGTGCGTGACTGCTCACTAGTGTAACATGAGTCCTAAATCGTTCTCTTATTTTACTATAGGAAAGACGAGGGCTGGCAGAAGAGCTGTCAGTCCAGCAGGTGATCTCTGCTAGCCAGTTGGTAGAGCTGACACGCAGCCGGTCTCAACGGATTGAAGAAATCGTCAAGTACCAGGCGTCTCATTGGCGGCAGGTGAGCGGATGGCGCCAGAGCGGACCATTCCACGTGCAGATAACCGTACAGTACGTCCCTAACTAGGCCGTAGTCAGCCTCGTAGTTTCGCCTCTGCATAGGGCGAGTAGTTGGTAGCTCTATTGGCTGCTGCTGCTGCTGCCGCTGCTGCTGGGACACTGGTAGCTGCTCAGATTCGAGCAGCTCTTCTAGGCGCACGTGAAGACACCGGAGCTGGGAGCCGTAGTGCCTAGCGATAGCCAGTAGTTCGCGCTCCCTCAGCCTACCGCCTTCGTAGGCGAAGCCGCGCAGCCTGGGGGCGAGGGACAAGAGCTGGCGGGTGAGCTCGGCGCTCCAGCCGCGCTCCTCCAGCGGCCCAACCGCGTGGACAGCCAGGTATTCCAGGCCGGCGCCGGCTGCAACGCAGCGCAGCAGCAGCGGCAGCTCCTGCTCCGCGTTCTGGGTCTGGACGTAGAGGGCGCGAACTGGCGGCGGGGCTGGCAGGCTGGCCAGATCGCTTAGCCATAGAGTGCTCGGCTCGCCGTAGAGAATAAAGCTCAACTCGAGACGAGGAGCTGCTAAGATTAATTCGCGCCAGAATCTGTCGCGCCAGTTATAACCAGTCTCAGATCCCTGCTGCTGCTGCTGGAAAGGCAATGGTGGCAGCGTGGGATAACTACACGCAATCATGTGTCCAAAAGTAAAAAGTCTTATTATTACGATAAAGAATTTGTTGAACTAGAACTGACAACTAGAAATCTAGGGATCAGGGATTGAATGTCATGAAATGATCAGGGATTGAATGTCATGTAATGATCAGGGATTGAATGTTATGTAATGATCAGGGATTGAATGTCATGTAATGATCAGGGATTGAATGTCATGTAATGATCAGGGATTGAATGTCATGAAATGATCAGGGATTGAATGTCATGTAATGATCATGGATTGAATGTCATGAAATGATCATGGATTGAATGTCATGTAATGATCAGGGATTGAATGTCATGTAATGATCAGGGATTGAATGTCATGAAATGATCAGGGATTGAATGTCATTAAAAGATCAGGGATTGAATGTCATGAAATGATCAGGGATTGAATGTCATGTAATGATCAGGGATTGAAGGTCATGTAATGATCGGGGATTAAAGGTCGTTTAACGATCAGGGATTGAAGGTTATTTAATGATTAGGGATTGAAGGTCATTTAATGATCAGGGATTGAAGGTCATTTAATGATCAGGGATTGAATGTTATGTAATGATCAGGGATTGAATGTTATGTAATGATCAGGGATTGAATGTCATGTAATGATCAGGGATTGAATGTCATGTAATGATCATGGATTGAATGTCATGTAATGATCAGGGATTGAATGTTATGTAATGATCAGGGATTGAATGTCATGAAATGATCAGGGATTGAATGTCATTAAAAGATCAGGGATTGAATGTCATGAAATGATCAGGGATTGAATGTCATGTAATGATCAGGGATTGAAGGTCATGTAATGATCGGGGATTAAAGGTCGTTTAACGATCAGGGATTGAAGGTTATTTAATGATTAGGGATTGAAGGTCATTTAATGATCAGGGATTGAAGGTCATTTAATGATCAGGGATTGAATGTTATGTAATGATCAGGGATTGAATGTCATGTAATGATCAGGGATTGAATGTCATGTAATGATCATGGATTGAATGTCATGTAATGATCAGGGATTGAATGTCATCTAATGATCAGGGATTGAATGTCATGTAATGATCAGGGATTGAATGTTATGTAATGATCAGGGATTGAATGTCATGTAATGATCAGGGATTGAATGTCATGTAATGATCATGGATTGAATGTCATGTAATGATCAGGGATTGAATGTTATGTAATGATCATGGATTGAATGTCATGTAATGATCATGGATTGAATGTCATGTAATGATCATGGATTGAATGTCATGTAATGATCATGGATTGAATGTCATGTAATGATCATGGATTGAATGTTATGTAATGATCATGGATTGAATGTCATGTAATGATCAGGGATTGAAAGTCATGTAATGATCATGGATTGAATGTCATGTAATGATCATGGATTGAATGTCATGTAATGATCATCAAACCTACGGCTTGCTTGGACGGGATCTTCTTGATTCTGATGGTCTGTTTCATACCGATAACTCCCCGTCAAGCAGCACTACCTTGGAACAACTGCCTGCCATTCGAGGCGTAAAAGCACGGATGGAGCTAATAGATGGCGCTCGAAATCAATTTTGCCGCGTGTTGTGCAGTTGATTAATGCACGTACATAGTTCGTACATGTACACCTCTGATATCGATTGGCGCAGAATATATATAGTCCAAATACTGTGAGCCAACTTGGCGTGAAAGTTTCGGATACTAACTTGGCTGACTCGCTACTAGTCATTTACAACATTGGCATCGCAAGCTCAAGCGAACACCCACCCCAATAAGCCGGGGTCGGAGTAGACTGAAGTGAAGTGACTGCAAGCCTGCAAAGCCAAGCGTAAACAACAGCGCCAAACTGCAAAAGTGCAAACTGAAACATGACGAGTGACAGCAACTCAGCAGAAGCGCCGCGGATCAGCGTATCGCCGCCGGATCAATTCCTGCCGCAGCCGGGCCGACCGGCGAGGCCGTGGAAAGAGTGGAAGGCCCTCTTTGAGAACTACTTACTTGCGGCCGGCTACGACACTTTGCCGGAAGCGAGGAGGCGCGCGCTGTTGCTGCACTGCCTTGGCGCGGAAGGGCAGCGAGTCTTTGCGGCTGTGGCAGCAACGAAGAGGCCGAGTCCGACAGAACTCGCGGCGACAGTCGCGATTCTGGACGAGCAGTTCGGAGCCAAAGTCAACGTGGTGGCGGAGCGCCACAAGTTTCGGCAGCGCAGTCAGCGTCCGGGTGAAAAGATTGCGGACTTCGTGGCGGCTCTGTATGCTCTGGCTGGCTCATGTGAGTTCCGCGACATGATGGAAGAAATGATCCGCGACCAGATCGTGGAGAAGGTCAGCGACAGGCGAATTCGAGAGCGCTTGCTGATCGAGGACGGCCTGACGCTGCAGAAGGCAGTGACGCTGAGCCAGCAATGGGAGACCAGCATCGCTGAGGCCAGCGCGATAGAGACGGAAGGCGCAGCCGCGGCCGGAGCACAGCTGGAAGAAGAGGTGAAGAGAGTCCGACTACAACCAGACAGGAAGAACACAGGACAAGGGCGACCAGATCGAGAGTCATGCTCCAAGTGCGGAGGCGGGCACAACAGACGAGCCCGGTGTCCAGCTGAAGGCAAGAGTTGTCATGTCTGCGGGAAGGCGAACCATTTCGGCCGGATGTGCAGGTCGCAGGGCGCCAAGGTCGCCGAGGTCATGGACGAGAGCGGCCAAGCCGTGTACATGGTGCGCGGCGCCGCCAGTCCCGACATCCGCTGCCGGCTGAAGGTGCATGGCATCTGGCTGAATCTGCTTGTAGACTCGGGAGCCAAGGTGTCCATCCTGTCAGAGAGGACCTTCAGGAAGCTCGGAAACCGGTCGCCACTCCAGCCGTCGACCAAGAAACTCATCGCGTACAACGGCAAGGCAATCG
This sequence comes from Macrostomum hystrix, assembly GCA_950097015.1. NCBI lineage: Eukaryota > Metazoa > Platyhelminthes > Macrostomidae > Macrostomum > Macrostomum hystrix. Next base: position 35,119,364 of record CATNEN010000038.1, on the reverse strand, counting down.
ATGTCGTCGGCGAGGCGGTGCTGTCCGTCAGCTATCGCGGCCAGCTGGTGCCATTTTTCTGCTTTACCGTGGTACGGCAAGGCTCCGACATCATGGGAACGGATCTGATGCAGCACCTCAGCTTCCAGGTGGTGGACAAGGACGGCGACCTCGTGCGCACAGTCGAAAAAACGGCAGAGCTACCGGTCTGGCTGGCCGAGCGCTTCAAGCCACTGACGCAGGGACTCGGGCGGATCCGAGGATTCGAGCACCGGCCCAGGCTGAACCCCGCCGTGCCCCCGGTGGCGCAATCGCTTCGCCGCATCCCACTTAGCATCAAAGACAAAGTCCAGGCGGAGATTGACCAGCTGCTGGAGGATGACATCATCGAGGAGATCCAGGCTTCAGAGTGGATTTCGAACCTGGTGATCGTCCCGAAGCCTGATGGCAAAATCAGGGTCTGCAATGACCTCAGGTGCCCAAACAAGGCCATAGTTCCGGATAAGCAGCCGCTGCCGACATTCGAGGAGCTGACAACGGAGTTCAAGGGCTCGACCGTGTTCACTAAGCTGGATTTAAATTCTTCGTATCTGCAGTTGGAGCTAGCAGAAGATAGGCGGGACTTAACGGCCTTCATTACGGAGAAAGGGCTGTACCGGTACAAGCGCGTATGCTATGGCCTAAACAGCGCCCCGGCGGCCTTCCAGAAAGTTCTCAGCAAGATTCTCCATGGCTGTTCCGGGACGCTGCACTACATCGACGACATAGTGGTGCACGCTGCCCATGGAATTTGTGCGACATTGCGAGGCCTGCCTGCTTAGCGAGAAGAACTTTAAGCCACCCAAGACGGTCCTGACCCCTACGAAGTGGCCGACGCGTCCATGGGAGGAACTCCAGCTCGACATCTTCGGGGAGCTGCACGCTGCACCGAACTCCTGTCGCTTCATCCTGGTGCTGTACGATTTGCATTCAAAGTGGCCGGAGGCTGCCTGCATGTCGACTGTCACAAGCGCGGATGTCATCGACGCCCTGACAACGTGGTTTAGCCGCTGGGGCCTGCCGAAGAGCATTAAAACAGACGGAGGTCCGCAGTTCGTGTCCGGCGATTTCGAGGATTTTCTTCAGCGCTGCGGCATCCGGCACCGGCAGTCACCGCACTACCACCCCCAGGGCAACGCGGCCGTAGAGCGCTTCAACCGTTTTCTCAAGGACGGCCTAAAGACGCACCTAGAGGAGGGCTACGACTTCAAGGACGCGGTGAAGACGCTGCTGTGGTCGTACAGGGCCACCCCACATGCACTGACTGGAGTGTCACCGGCGGAGCTCATGACAGGCCGGAAGATCAGCACCCCGTTGACAGCTATGCAGCCAAGGACAACAGCGCGGCACAGACTGGCGGCCAGCATCAAGCGGAGGCAGCAGCGCGTTTTCGATCAGCTCAACACGACCCGGAGGCCGCCGCCCACGTTCGTAGTCGGCGACTGGGTGCGCGTGAAGCGGCCGTTCGCCCGCGGCAAGCTGAGCAGCCGCCTGTCCGAGCCACGGCAGATCTCCCGGATTGCGAGCGCGACCACCGTCATCCTCAGCGATGGCTCCCGCTGGCACGTCGACAACTGCGTCCGGGTACCGCGGCCAGCCGGAGCGCTGCCGCACTGGCCAGCGCCGGCTCCCAGCGCAGCCGGGACAGCCGCGGAGGCGGCGACGGCGGCAGACCCAGCGAGACAGCAGCAGCCAGCCCAGACAGCGATCCGAGTGAGCTCAAGGCCGCGAGCGCCGCCGCAATGGTACGGTGAAATCGTGACTCACTGACTCGTTTATTAGTGACGGTTATTCAGCTGTTATTAGCGATCAGCTGTTTCGATTTAATTCTCCTTGAAGTACCTTTGCATACCTTTGAATTCTCTTTGCATAAAAAGATCATTTTACTCCTTCGATGCTTGGTAATGCACTTTTATTTCCCTGCTCAATATTTGCATAATTATTTTCGTTGCTCTATCCTTTGAAAGGGAAGGTGAATGTTGTGCAGTTGATTAATGCACGTACATAGTTCGTACATGTACACCTCTGATATCGATTGGCGCAGAATATATATAGTCCAAATACTGTGAGCCAACTTGGCGTGAAAGTTTCGGATACTAACTTGGCTGACTCGCTACTAGTCATTTACAACACCGCGCTCGCCCTGTTCCGATAGCCCTTGAAAGTCAGATCAACGCGGAACTAGACCGCCTTCACCGACTAGGCGTCATCGAGCCGATCGAAGGCCCTGTAAGCAACGCGTCGCCAATTGTATGGGTGAAAAAGAAGGACGGGTCGCTGCGCATGTGCGCAGACTATAGCGTACACGTCAACGCAAAGATTAAACCTGACGCCTATCCGATACCGCACATTGAGACAATGTTCTCAAAACTCAAGAACGCAATAAACATTTGCCACCATCGACTTGCGCTCCGCATATTGGCAGATTGAGCTTGATGAGGCGGCGAGAGAATTGTCCGTGATTAACACATCCCGTGGATTGTATCGCGTGAATCGACTCCAGATGGGTATGAAAAATGCATCATTCGTATTTCAACGAACAATGGAATCAATTCTGGGAGACATCAAAGGTGTGATAATCTATCAGGACGACATTCTCGTTCACGCATCAGACAAATCGGTGCTGGAGAAGCGTCTCGCCGCAGTGAGGACGCGGCTCAAAGAGAAGCGTGTGACCATCAATGAGGCCAAGTGCGTCAACTACTGCGACTCTGTTTCATTCTTGGGGTTCCGAATCTCCGCCGCAGGAATTCAACCAGATGACAGGCTGATCGATAAGATTCGTCATGTGTGCGCACCAGCAAATAAATCGGAACTCGCCCACTTCCTTGGGCTAGTCAACTTTTTTGGACGTCTCATTCCAAATTTCGCTGGCAAAACAGCTCCCCTTAACAAGCTGCGAAAGTCAGGAGTGCCCTTTGTGTGGACTGATGAATGCTCTAGAGCGTTCGAGAACTTGAAAGCCGAGATCGCATCAGCACCGGTCGTCCAACCTTACAGCTTAACAAAGGAGCTTACACTCACCACCGATGCATCTAAAGGAGCGCTTGCCGCTGTTGCAACGCATGAAGGCCACCCAGTCATATATGTGTCACGCAGCCTAACCTCAGCTGAAGCCAACTACTCAAACATTGAGCGCGAAGCTCTGGCCATTGTATGGGCCATCGCACGCCTGAAACATTATTTTCACGGTCGGCCCTTCACTATCCGCACTGATCACCAACCGCTGCTCCGCCTATTTGGTTCCGGCATCCCAGTCGACGCCTCCGCACGCATCGGCCGCTGGGCCATGTATCTCATGCCGTTCGACTTCCAGATACAATACGCTCGAGGAAGCAGCATTCCGCATGTCGATGCTCTCTCTAGATTGCGATTTGATGGCCACAGCACTGATGATGCGGAGACGTTTGAGGCCATCAACACAGTGGCTTTTGAAGCGCCTGTGATCGATGCTAGACGACTATTAGCTGAAATGGACCTGGACACATTCACCCAGAGAATTCTCAACCGCTATCGACGTGGTAATTGGCAGAATTGCAGTCAGGCTGAAGCACAGTTCAAGAAGGTTGCCGACAAGCTAACGCTAGAAAACGGACTGCTGTATATGCAGAGGAGGGTATTCATACCCCCACGACTGAGAAAAACCGCTTTTAACACCGTTCACAGCACACATTCAGGCGCGCAGGCTACGTACAATTTGCTGGCCATGTCTTGTTGGTGGCCAGGCATGCAACATGACGTCACCCAATTCGTACAGCGTTGCCCCGGCTGCAATCAGCTACGCCCACATATTGGCCACGACAGGGATAGTTGGCCACCGTCAACCTACCCATTCCAGCGCATTCATATGGATTGGGCCTACGTAAAAGACGCTGGCAACATTTTAGTCATCGTGGACTCTTTCTCAAGTTGGATAGAGGCTTTCCCATGCCGCGACCGGTCAACCGATTCCATCATACATTGCCTCAGAACCGTGTTCACACGATTTGGCGTTCCGGAAACAGTAGTCTCGGACAACGCACCCGAGTTTACGGCAGACCCACTCACCTCCTGGTTGCGCGCCAACGGCGCAGGTAAAATGGAGTCACCGCCATATTATCCCCAGGCGAATGGGGCAGCCGAAAGAGCTGTTCAAACAGTCAAGTCGGCGCTTCGTGCCTGGTCTGAAAGAATAACGCACATGGAATTTGGCCACTTCTTGCAGAAAGTGCTCCTGCACCATCGAAACTCTGCCTCTTCTCGAGGCAGCTGCCCTGCCGAAATTCTATTCGGAAGACGACTTCGAGTCCCTGTTGTATCGCATTTTGAACAAGGTGATAAAGTTACTAGGGAAGGTGAGCCTGCTGCTATCGAGACCCAGAATCAGACCGAGAATCAGGCCTCTGACCGAGAAGAGGATGTGCATCCACGGAGAAGCGGCCGAAACCGGGTTGCCCCTGATCGTTTCGTGCCATAGATTGAATACTTCGCTACTGCCACTGCTACTCGAGACAATGTTCAATCTTAATAGACATAAATTAGTCTAGGCAAGGGAACGCAGAATGAAGTTCACTATCGGAGGAGGGCATGTTGTGCATTGAAGCCCACTTTTAGCGTTGGTCTTGTTTGGCGTTGTAGGTATCGATCAATCCCTCTCTGTTGTACTTTTCCCCACAAGTTCGTTTGCTGTGGTTTCAACCACAGACTTTTCAAATGTCAACATTCTCCCACAAGCTCAAGCTGTTACAGTTATGTCCATGGCGTTAATCTATCTTCCCTTTCCTTTGAAGACCTCGAGAATACTTTCAGATTCATTAAGAACCTTTGAACTTGCCAATGCACTAAATACGCACAATAAACGTGTCTTGACAAACACACATCACAGGGATTGAATGTCATGTAATGATCAGGGATTGAATGTCATGTAATGATCATGGATTGAATGTCATGTAATGATCAGGGATTGAATGTCATGTAATGATCAGGGATTGAAGGTCATGTAATGACTCAATCTAATTTTACGTTCTAACCACGCACGGATCAGAATACAAATCATGTCGCAAAAAAAGAAAGAAAGAACTCACCCAGTTGCTTTGATGCTGGTAGCGTGACATAAAGCCAGTGTCAACCGTGAGGCTTTTCAAGCAACCTCTAGTAGCTAGCCACATCAGTGCCGCCTCGTGAGCATTATTCCACAGGTAGCTAACAGTGAGATGACGCAGCGAAGTTAATCGGCTAGCTAGCTGGGGAGTTAGCCTCGGCAGGCGGGCGGATTCCGATGGACTGTGCGGCTTAAAGAACGGCACGCACTGCAGCGAGAGGCACCGCTCTGGCAGCCGATTGTGCAGACAGCGGACTATGGCGCAGGTGACCGACAGGCTGCTGTGAGAGCAGTTGACGCTTACCTGTCAAAAATTAAAAAAGCGGATTGTAGTGCCTGACTTTCGCCACGCAGACCAAAATTTCTCTACACTACTAACACCCCTTTCTCTCCGCCAGTGACACCCACCCCATTTCTCTCCGCCAGTGACACCCACCCCATTTCTTTCCGCCACTGATACCACCCCATTTCTCTCTGCCAGTGACACCCACCCCATTTCTTTCCGCCACTGATACCACCCCATTTCTCTCTGCCAGTGACACCCACCCCATTTCTTTCCGCCACTGATACCACCCTATTTCTCTCTGCCAGTGACAGCCAGCCCATTTTTTCCGCCACTAATACCACCCCATTTCTCTCCGCCAGTGACACCCACCCCATTTCTCTCTGCCAGTGACAGACACCCCATTTCTTTCCGCCACTAATACCACCCCATTTCTTTCCGCCAGTGAGTTTCTCTCTAATCTGACTCCGATAGTCCTAAGTTTGTAATTAAGACCTCGTAAGACCTCAAGCTGCAGTCCGTCAGAGTAGAGTACGCTCTGCTTTTTAGCCGCTTTTAGTTGCGCATTTGGTGCCAAAGGGACTTTTTAAAGCAGAGTGTTGCATTCTCTTAATCAATTAAGAATGAGGGACACGATTCACAAGCTCCAGGTTGAGCCACGGAGGTCCAAAAAACGCACGGCCTCTCAGGACTACGCACATCTATTTATAGCACCGACCCCATGGGGTGGTACAAAGAAAAGTTAACGTCACACAGAGCATTGACGAATATCTGTCATTCAGTGTCGGAAAAAGCTGAGGATATTAACTAGATTTATATCTAAATAGATAAATTGATGGCTGTTTGTTTGAAAACTCTTAGTTTGCCCTGAACTATCTACGCAACCTTGTCTGACCAGTGAAGTGATCGGCAACCTCCGGCCCGCGCACCTCTTAGAGCATCTAATCTACCATATCTACTTTACTACTGCCTAATATCTACCTGTATAATCTCTCGTGAGAAGTCCTCTGACAGGCATATCTCGATGAGAGTCGACAGACACCAAAAGATGAGAGCTAAGAGACACCTACAGGTAAGAGCTGACAGACACCTACAGATATGAACTGACAGACACCTAAAGATAAGAACTGATAAACACGTACAGATAAAAACTGACAGACACCTAAAGATAAGAGCTGACAGACACCTAAAGATGAGAGCTGACAGACCTCTAAAGATAAGAACTGACAGACACCTAAAGATAAGAACTGACAGACCTCTAAAGATAAGAACTGACAGACACCTAAAGATGAGAGCTGACAGACACCTAAAGATGAGAGCTGACAGACACCTAAAGATAAGAGCTGACAGACACCTAAAGATAAGAGCTGACAGACACCTAAAGATAAGAACTGTCAGACACCTAAAGATGAGAGCTGACAGACACCTAAAGATGAGAACTGACAGACACCTAAAGATAAGAGCTGACAGACACCTAAAGATAAGAACTGACAGACACCTAAAGATGAGAGCCGACAGACACCTAAAGATAAGAACTGACAGACCTCTAAAGATAAGAACTGACAGACACCTAAAGATAAGAACTGACAGACACCTAAAGATAAGAGCTGACAGACACCTAAAGATAAGAACTGTCAGACACCTAAAGATGAGAGCTGACAGACACCTAAAGATGAGAACTGACAGACACCTAAAGATAAGAGCCGAAAGACACCTAAAGATAAGAGCTGACAGGACAGACCTCTAAAGATAAGAACTGACAGACACCTAAAGATAAGAGCTGACAGACACCTAAAGATAAGAACTGAGAGACACCTAAAGATAAGAACTGACAGACACCTAAAGATGAGAGCTGACAGACACCTAAAGATGAGAGCTGACAGACCTCTAAAGATGAGAGCTGACAGACACCTAAAGATGAGAACTGACAGACACCTAAAGATAAGAGCCGACAGACACCTAAAGATAAGAGCTGACAGGACAGACCTCTAAAGATAAGAACTGACAGACACCTAAAGATAAGAGCTGACAGACACCTAAAGATAAGAACTGAGAGACACCTAAAGATAAGAACTGACAGACACCTAAAGATGAGAGCTGACAGACACCTAAAGATGAGAGCTGACAGACCTCTAAAGATAAGAGCTGACAGACACCTAAAGATGAGAGCTGACAGATCTTAATCACTACGTTTTATCAAAAAACACTGAGCAACCAACCAGTCCACGACACCGGCTAAGCAGACAGTCCAGCAGCTTTAATAGGCAGTCAGTGTCGGCGTCCAGCTCTTCGCCGATGCCAACATCCTCGCTCCATTTGAGCAGCAGTTGAATTGACTGCACATTGGGGCAGTAAGCGATGACAGCTCGCAGCAGGGCGTGATTCAGTCTAGCAGCCGTATAGAAGTGATCATTGGTGATCGTCAGGCGAAGATGCCGCAGGTAGCGTCCCATGCGCATGAGCAGTTTAATGCCGTGACGCAGGACGCTGCGACGATATACGGCGCTGTCGTAGGTCAGAAACGACAGGTCGATGAGGTCGCAGCGCCACACGCTGTGAAGGAACACCAGGTCGCGAAGCTCTGGCACGTCTTCCAGAATAGTCAGCTTCGTGGCCGGATCAGTGAAGGACAGGATGTGAGCCAGGACTGAATCTGGCAGGGCGGGCAGCGGCGAGACCGTCACGTGATCGACGGCCTCTGAATGCGACAACTAAAAAGTTATATTTAGTTCAGTTCAGTTTACAAACTGCCCATCCACAAGATTCTTCCATTGATACAACCGATTCCAAGCTGTCACGTGACTACCGTTTCTAGCAGTTGGATGACCCCTACTCCTAGCTGTCACGTGACTACCGTTTCCAGTAGTTAGATGACCCCTACTCCTAGCTGTCACGTGACTACCGTTTCCAGTAGTTAGATGACCCCTACTCCTAGCTGTCACGTGACTACCGTTTCCAGTAGTTAGATGACCCCTACTCCTAGCTGTCCATTTCCATTAGTTCTTCGAAGCCAACCTTTGTTGGCGGCGGCTGACGCTGTCGTCCAGTTGTTCCTCGACGTCCCACCGCCTGAGCTTGCAGCGAAGCGGCGGACGCCGAAGACAATGAGAAGTTGGAGTGATTATCAAACGAATGCCGCCTCTGGTAAGCTGAACCGATCGACAAAGAAGATGAGTCCCAATCTTCGTCGTCGTCCTCTTCAGAAGTAGTGTTGGTGGTATTGCTGGCCTCGCTAACTCTGATGGCGCCGCCTAGACGGCACAGCAGGGCCTGAGCTGCATCAACGCAGTCCTGCCTGGTGATGAGGCGATGCAGCAGCGGGCTGGCGCTGGCGCTGCCACCAACGGGACGGCGACTGCCGCTGACCGAGCCGCTGTTGTTACTGCTCTGCTAAAAGACAATACAACGATAAATTATTTAATTACCAATAGCATAGCAGCAAAACTGATAAGGTACTACTCGGGGTTTCAATTCACGGCGGTCACGTAATGACTAGAAGATCGGTGGTCACGTAATGACTAGAAGATCGGTGGTCACGTAATGACTAGAAGATCGGTGGTCACGCGATGAATAAAAGATCGGTGGTCACGTGCTGACTAAAAGATTGGAGGTCACGTGATGACAAGAAGATTGGGGGTCACGTGATGACTAGAAGATCGGTGGTCACGTGATGACTAAAAGATTGGAGGTCACGTGATGACAAGAAGATAGGTGGTCACGTGATACTAGAAGATCGGTGGTCACGTGCTGACTAAAAGATTGGAGGTCACGTGATGACAAGAAGATCGGTGGTCACGTGATACTAGAAGATCGGTGGTCACGTGATGACTAAAAGATCGGTGGTCACGTGTTGACTAAAATATAGATTCTCGAAAGACGGTTTAGGGAACGGTGGTCACGTGATTTGAGTCTCTGAATCCAAATAAATAGTGCATTATAATTAAGGATGCATAGACATAATACTAATGCCGATTGAATACAGCGTTCTCTGTTATTTCATGCGTCGTGCAATTTTTTATTAAACTAGTTGAGCCCACGCTTTGAGATGGCAAGGCTTAACATTTCCCCTATAACTATAAAAGTGTTTAAAGTGCAAACATCATTCTACAGTCAAGCTTCAGATTATAATATTGTCTCCAGCCAGTCTATTGACAAGGATTAAACAGCTGCTGAAGTCCATATGCGGGCGTGTCTAAATGAATGCTTCTAACAACTGTTGACAAGTCGACGCCCTTGAATTGATGGAAAAATGGTAATAGCTCTGTCACGCCATAAATTTCAATAGGTTATTGAATTTCTTGTATTTGAGTGGGCAGAAAAAGACTTTGATTAAATTGACTAAATTTATCATCTATCCTGACACCCACATTAATTCCCATTCCCATTTATTCCTGTCTGATATATTATTAGCAAGACACAAAAACACAGTCACCTTAAAAGACAATTAGAACGATAATGGAAAATACGTAGTAATAAGAATATTAATTGTAGGAGGGCTGCAGGCAATGGCACATAATTTGGTGACACTAGACCCGCAGCCAGCGAGAAGGCAATTCTGCCCATTCGCTGACTCCTGAGCACACGCGCACAGATACCGTACGCAGGCACACGCTCACACAGGTGTGTACATCTGCCCTGACTTTCTCATCGTCAGGCGTGTGTGCTCAGGAGTCAGCGGAACTGATAGAATTGCCTCCTCGCTGGCTGGTCGTACAGCTATACAGTCCATGGACAGGGATTCGAACTCAAGACCTCGTGACATTATATTGGACTCTAAACTTTCCAGAGCTAAACTAACACCCAGCTTTAGCAGCAAACAACAATGAAAAAAAACTGTAAAAACAAAGCATTGAGGCAAGGCAAAAACTATTTGACAAAAGCTGTGCTCCAAAAAGCGAACGTCAAACACCAGTTTATTTCTACTCATTCCAATTTTTTAGCAGACTTGTCTGTCCTCATTTGCGGAGGACTAGTTGTAAAGTATATAGAAACTGCTAGCCACACACACCGCCTAGTGTCCATTATTTTCCCAGTCTCTAGTATCCTCCATTCTGTAATACAGATTACACACAGGTGTTGAAGCAGACTGTTATAGGTAGAAATCATTAGGCTGCCAAAAAAGTTCAAAAATAGCATTCAATATCACGAAACTTCCTATTAATTTCCTTGATTCTCATTTCTGGCCAATTTAAAACTAGAATCAAAACAGCGGAAGAGAAATATTTTTCAAAGGCCGAAAACAGGGAAAACGGCACGCGATTGTTGAAACAGGATACGATTGAAATTAAGCGCCAAAATACTTTCTACATTCGGCAGCGTATATTCTTTACATTTTCTGAAGCTGTCGAAATCAATAATAATTTCACTAGCTGCTTAAAATCTGAACGTTTGAAAACAGGAAGTAAGTCAAGCAGACAGACAGGAGACATAAGTACTGACAGACCGACAGACAGGAGACAGATAAGGACAGACAGACAGACAGACAGGAGACAGATAAGGAGAGACAGACAGACAGACAGACAGATAAGGAGAGACAGACAGACAGACAGACAGGAGACAGATAAGGAGAGACAGACAGACAGACAGACAGGAGACAGATAAGGAGAGACAGACAGACAGACAGACAGGAGACAGATAAGGAGAGACAGACAGACAGGAGAGGCGGGCATCAGGCAGACAGAAATGTGGGAAGGTTAGACGGTCAGAAGGGCAGACGGTAAGCGAGAAATGAAGAGGGCAGTAATTGTCACAGCCGCATAGCCAAATCAATACAGCTCTCAGACGCAGAGAGGGGACGGGGAAGCCCCATCGACGGCTAGTTCTTTTTATCCCCACTATTAGCTCGTAAAAGCTCTAAGGTCAATATTTTACTCCTAGAGACACGCTAAAAACAGACGCGCACAAGCATTAGAAATGCAAATTACATTTTCTTTACTTAGCAATCAAGCTTTTATAATAAAAGAAGATAGAAGAGCACAGAAACTAGTTAATAATTGTCGTAGTGCGACAGTCGAAACATGGCGGCCCGCCCAGTGTGCTGGCCGAGGCACATATAACCGCCGCCGGGTGAGAAATCAGCCGAATGCACAGCGGCCAGGTAGTGCCGCACAGTTGGAGGCGGGAAATTTTGCATGACGCCGCCTTCGGCCAGGTGCCACAGTCTGACAGCCTGCGGCTCCTGCCTGGAGGCCATCAGCAGCAGCTCCTGGCTAGGATGGAAGCGCAGGCAGCTGCACTCTGTTGTCAAATTCATAGCTATACGCTGCGGCTTAGGCTCAGACACTGGCCCGCTAGTATTGGCCGCGTCCACCGCGTCCCAACCGTACAGGTTCACAATGCCGCTGCTGCTGCCGCAGGCGATGTGTCGACTAGAAGCGGCCAAACTGGCTAGGCCAGTACTGCCGTGGTCGGCGAATGTGCAGCGAATGCGCCGGCTAGACAGGCAGAACACCGACACCTGACCGTCGCTGCCACCAGCTAGGAGATAGTCCCCCTCCGGACTGAAGGCCAAGGATTGCAGGCTGCTACTGGAACTGCGCAGAGTGCACACTCGATTGCGAGTCTGCTCACGTGTTTGGGAAAACTGACTGTTGTTAGGATTCGGAGATTTCAGGTTCAAGGATTACATTAGGTACTGAGGTACATGGGATAAATAAGAAATTATGCCATCTTGAATTTAATTAGGGATTCTGAGATGAGGAGTTCGATTGGATATTAAGGGATCAGGAACTAGATTGGGGGATTCTGGGATTAGGAACTAGATTGGGGATTCTGGGATCAGGAATTATATTTAGGGATTCTGGGATCAGGAATTCGACTGAAGATTCTGAAATCAGGAACTAGATTGGGGGATTCTGGGATTAGGAACTAGATTGGGGATTCTGGGATTAGGAATTAGATTTAGGGATTCTGGGATCAGGAATTAGATTTAGGGATTCTGGGATCAGGAATTAGATTTAGGGATTCTGGGATCAGGAATTAGATTTAGGGATTCTGGGATCAGGAATTAGATTTAGGGATTCTGGGATCAGGAATTCGACTGAAGATTCTGAAATCAGGAATTAGATTAAGGATTCTGGGATCAGTAATTAGATTAAGGATTCTGGGATCAGTAATTAGATTAAGGATTCTGGGATCAGTAATTAGATTAAGGGTTCTGGGATCAGGAATTAGATTGAGGATTCTGGGATCAGTAATTAGATTTGGGATTCTGGGATCAGGAATTAGATCTGGGGATTCTGGGATTGGGGATTATTTAGGAGATTCTGGGATTAGGAATAAAACTGGGGATTTAAGATGCAGGATATGGGATTTTATAATAAGGAATTTTACTGGTGGTTCCAGGATTCTAGGATCACAGATTCGATTTGGCATTATTCGGATCAGGGATTGGATGGGAGATTTTGGGATAAGGGATTCTATTTAGGATTATGGGGATCAGGGATTCGGTGGGTGGATTTTGTGATCACTAAATATTTGAAATGACTTGAAAGTGTTCAGGGTACTGGCATGAGAAGATCCGGTTTTTTAATAAGTACATCGAGGTAGACAGAGGCAAAATGACGCGAATGGAATAGTGGCATTGGTACTGTAGATGGGTACTGCTGTACTGGGCAAAAGGGAGTACTTGAAAGGGCGGCAGCTTTCAGTTAAAATGTTAATTAAACTAGATGAGCGTTCAACTGTTAGTGATGGATTTAACTAAACAATCGGACTGATCTGGGGTTAGAGTTAGTCAAAAACCCTAAGCTAAAATTTATTTCATACATTTTCCTGTTGAATTAAACAAGCAAAATAAAAATTTATGAAAGAGTTACAAGAAAAGGAACTAACCTTAAAGTCGACAAGATAGACTTCGCCGTATTTTCCAATAAATGCGATGTACTTTTGATCCGGCGAAATTTCGAAATCGGTCAGTTTACAGTTTTTCTCCACACCTGTTAATTAGTGATTAATTAAATCCCTGTGAAAAATTCGGCTGCTTCTTCGGCGGGTTTTTTGTGCAAAATAGGAGTGGAATCTACCGAAATCCCCCCTATCTCGCAAGAGTTAAAGAAACCACCGAGGAAGCAGCCGATGTAACCGTAAATTAAATTGTGCGGAAACCGCCGAAGAATCACCCGAACCAGTGGCCCATGGGACAACAAGAGAATTCTTTACGGGCGATTCCTCGGCGGTTTCTGAGCATGGAATCTTCCGAACTGGAGGATTCTTTGGGTGATTCCATTTCGCCACCAAGAAGCACCGAGAAAACGCCCAGTTGGGTAGATTCTAAGCATGGAATCATCCGATTGGCCTGTTTCCAACGTTCAGCTTTTTATTTTTCTGGAAACACCGCAGATTCCAACTGGAATCACCCAAAGAAACATCCCTATTTTTTAGCGGGATTGCACCTGAGCTCGAATCCGCGGTTGGTTTGTTGTTAATAAAAATATATTTATAACAACTAATTAACTAAGAGAATTAGTTATTCTTCATACTATCATGGCTACCTGCAGGGTAATCAGTAATGAGTTCAAAAGAACAGTAGATATTTTTTAACAAAGTCCCACTTTGATTAGCATCAAAGTGGTGCCATTAACTCTAGTTAACTTGGCAACAACTTTCAATTAGGCTACATTTGTAAGCTAAAACAAGAACAAAGTAGAGCATAGAAAAGGCTTCTGAAAATCGACATCAAATGCAGATCGCACTCTTAGTCCAAATATGAGGGCGAGGGCGAGGATAGGGCGAGGATAGGGCGACTGTGAATTAATAGCTAAATAATACGTTCGCATAGAAATTTGCCTTGTAAGTTTTCGTATAGAACTTCTATGGCTACATCTAGAGAGTTGTTATTTTATTCAACCAGTTTATAATCAGGGCTATTGAGAACTCTACTGTGATTTCTAACTGAATCTGACTAAATTAACAGTTATGCATCAAATATCAATCTGACAAACAACTGCAGAACGATTCTACAGATCTCTGAAGGCTAATTAAGGCGAAAAAAGACAGACATCTCTAGATTAGAACTGACAGGCATCATCTTTAGGTGAGAACTGACAGACATCATCTTTAGGTGAGAACTGACAGACTTCTCTAGATGAGAGCTGACAGACATCATCTTTAGGTGAGAACTGACAGACTTCTCTAGATGAGAGCTGACAGACACCTAAAGATGAACCGACAGAACTGACAGAAAACCTATAGATGACAGCTGATAGACACCTAAAGATAAGAGCTGACAGAAAACCTAAAGATGAGAGCTGACAGACACCTAAAGATAAGAGCTGACAGAAAACCTAAAGATGAGAGCTGACAGACATCTCGAAATGAAAACTGACAGACACCTATAGATGAGAGCTGACAGAAAACCGAAAGATGAGAACTGACAGACATCTCGAGATGAGAGCTGACAGACACCTAAAGATGAACCGACAGAACTGACAGAAAACCTAAAGATGAGAGCTGACAGACACCTATAGATGAGAGCTGACAGACACCTATAGATGAGAGCTGACAGACACCTATAGATGAGAGCTGACTGAAAACCTAAAGATGAGAGCTGACTGAAAACCTAAAGATGAGAACTGACAGACATCTCGAGATGAGAGCTGACAGACACCTATAGATAAGAGCTGACAGACACCTATAGATAAGAGCTGACAGACACCTATAGATGAGAGCTGACAGACACCTAAAGATGAGAGCTGACAGAAAACTCTAGATGAGAACTGACAGATATCTCTATTTGAGAACTGACTGACACCTAAAGATGAGAGCCGAAAGACATCTCTAGATGAAAAACTAGGAAACAGTCAACTATGTTACTGTAGGTCTACAGTAAACGAAGGCATCCAATAATTTTTCCGTCAGACACAGCTGCTGCAAACAACTCCTCTTAAGCAAGGCAAAGCGGCTTTGTTAAAAAAACCGACTAATGCTGAATCAGATGCAAACCTTTCTATTATGTCATACATCTAGCTACAAGAATAAGAGCCTATATTATAACCGAACCGAGTAGCAAACAAAATGCCAGGGCTCGATGAGATTTAGTCAAGCAGAGCTTTTTAACGATGTGTTTTAGTCCAATGAAAGCTATGAATGAGTCGACAGGAGAATAGAAGAAGCGACAATGCACCGCTAGCAAGACGAAATTCGCAGTTTGCAGCTCAACACAGCCAAGCTTTAAAGCACCCGCCTTATCATCGTGAATGATGAGATGATGAGATACAATGCCATACTACTTTTAAATACTAAAAAATTTAAAAAAATTGCATCGGAATGTCAGCAATCTAGAATCGGAATGTCAGCCATGTAGAATCGGAATGTCAGCTATCTAGCATCGGAATCTCAGCTATCTAGAATCGGAATGTCAGCTATCTAGCATCGCAATGTCAGCTATCTAGAATCGGAATCTCAGCTATCTAGAATCGGAATCTCAGCTATCTAGAATCGGAATGTCAGCCATCTAGAATCGGAATGTCAGCTATCTAGAATCGGAATGTCAGCTATCTAGAATCGGAATGTCAGCTATCTAGCATCGGAATGTCAGCCATCTAGAATCGGAATGTCAGCTATCTAGCATCGGAATGTCAGCCATCTAGAATCGGAATGTCAGCTATCTAGCATCGGAATGTCAACCATCTAGAATCGGAATGTCAGCTATCTAGCATCGGAATGTCAGCCATCTAGAATCGGAATGTCAGCTATCTAGAATCGGAATGTCAGCTATCTAGAATCGGAATGTCAGCTATCTAGCATCGGAATGTCAGCCATCTAGAATCGGAATGTCAGCTATCTAGCATCGGAATGTCAGCCATCTAGAATCGGAATGTCAGCTATCTAGAATCGGAATGTCAGCTATCTAGAATCGGAATGTCAGCTATCTAGAATCGGAATGTCAGCTATCTAGCATCGGAATGTCAGCCATCTAGAATCGGAATGTCAGCTATCTAGCATCGGAATGTCAGCCATCTAGAATCGGAATGTCAGCTATCTAGCATCGGAATGTCAACCATCTAGAATCGGAATGTCAGACATCTAGAATTGGAATGTCAGCCATCTAGAATCGGAATGTCAGCCATCTAGCATCGGAATGACAATCTTACCAAGCAATCGGGGCACATGGATGAGACGCTCCGTGCCAATATCAAACAGTCGGAAGCTACGATGGACACTAGACAGAACAATGTGATTGCCGTCTGGCGAGAACCTAGCGCAGTGCACTGGAAAGCCGGGCATGTGATGCGAGTGCAGACGGTCAAATACCGGCCTGTCAGGGTCAACCTGCAGAATAAGATTGAGAAAACGAGGATTTAGGCAAGACAAATTTTTTTTTTCAGTCAAACTAGCCAGTTCGGACTAGCTTGACTTGTCGCGACTTAAAGATAACAAGAACAGACAGAAATACGGACATGACAAAGAAGTGAGCGGATGTATCTCTGATAGAGACTAACTGACATCTCTAGAAGAAACTGACAGACATCTATAGAAGAAACTGACAGACATCTCTAGAAGAAACTGACACACATCTCTAGAAGAAACTGACAGACATCTCTAAAAGAAACTGACACACATCTCTAGAAGAAACTGACAGACATCTCTAGAAGAAACTGGCAGACATCTCTAGAAGAAACTGACAGACATCTCTAGAAGAAACTGGCAGACATCTCTAGAAGAAACTGACAGACATCTCTAGAAGAAACTGACAGACATCTCTAGAAGAAACTGACAGACATCTCTAGAAGAAACTGACAGACATCTCTAGAAGAAACTGACAGACATCTCTAGAAGAAACTGACAGACATCTCTAGAAGAAACTGGCAGACATCTCTAGAAGAAAATGACAGACATCTCTAGAAGAAACTGACAGACATCTCTAGAAGAAACTGACAGACATCTCTAGAAGAAACTGACAGACATCTCTAGAAGAAACTGACAGACATCTCTAGAAGAAACTGGCAGACATCTCTAGAAGAAAATGACAGACATCTCTAGAAGAAACTGACAGACATCTCTAGAAGAAACTGACAGACATCTCTAGAAGAAACTGGCAGACATCTCTAGAAGAAACTGACAGACATCTCTAGAAGAAAATGACAGACATCTCTAGAAGAAACTGGCAGACATCTCTAGAAGAAAATGACAGACATCTCTAGAAGAAACTGACAGACATCTCTAGAAGAAACTGACAGACATCTCTAGAAGAAACTGACAGACATCTCTAGAAGAAACTGACAGACATCTCTAGAAGAAACTGGCAGACATCTCTAAAAGAAACTGACAGACATCTCTAGAAGAAACTGACAGACATCTCTAGAAGAAACTGGCACACATCTCTAGAAGAAACTGACAGACATCTCAATAAAAAACTGACAGACATCTCTAGAAGAAACTGACAGACATCTCTAGAAGAAACTGACAGACATCTCTAGAAGAAACTGGCACACATCTCTAGAAGAAACTGACAGACATCTCAATAAAAAACTGACAGACATCTCTAGAAGAAGTGGATAATGATAATAATAGTTATTATAATTGCAGGAGGGCTGCGGGCAATGGCACATTATTTGGTGACACAATAGACCCGCAGCCAGCGAGGAACCAATTCTGCCAATTTCGCTGACTCCTGAGCACACACGCACACAGATACTGTACGCAGGCATTCACTCACACAGGTGTGTACATCTGCCCTGACTTTCTCATCGTCAGGCAGTGTACATTTCACTGTGCCTTGGAGGTTGCCCTCAAGGGCGTTAAATTGCACGACAAGCCCCGAAGCCTTCTATCAATTTAATGTGGCCTCACCGCGGAATTAAGAAGAAGGAAATAATTAAGGATCTCTAAAAGAATCAGTCGCTAATTAGTTCTCACCTGAAACAGAGCAAATCGTTGATCCGTACTAGCCGTCAGCAGCACCCTGGCCAAGGGATTGAACTGTACGGATGTCAAGCGCCGATGCGATGGCGACTCTTTATTAGCGTCGGCTAGTCGCTCGTAGTCCAGACGACGCGGAGGAAGGTCGCCACCGGCTCGACGACTAGCCAGCACCTAGTAATCCGCAAGCAATAGAAAATTATTTTTACGTTTTTTTCTTTTCTATGCCACTGTCAGTAGTGTAAAGGGGGCGGGAATATTATCATTTATTTTATCTACTTAATACTAACGCATCTGTCAGTTGGCCTACAAACTTTTCACAATGTCCGCTAGGAGTATATTGAACGACGGGAAACTACGATTCTTAGAAAAAGTTTAGCAGGCTGGTGAAAAAGTTGAAAAAAGTAATAATGTACTTTTATTTTTTTATTTAAAAAAATTAAAGTGCATGCTGAAAGCTTTGAAAAATATCGATGCCTTAGTGCCCAAAGCATCGGCAAATTAGTGCTCGGGTAAACAGCATGGGTAACTATACCAAAATTTACATAGTTAAATGCCTCGCCAAATTACAAGTAGAAACAATTTTCAAACCTGAACAGCCCTAGCTTCCTCCTCGTCATCTTCGTCCAGTTCATTGGCTTCCTCCGACTTGAGTCTATGCTCAACATCCAAATAGTGAGGCGTGGGGCCGAAAGCTGCCAGAAATTCTATTCTACCGTGTTGCCGACGACGCCGCTGATTCTTGCGAGTCTTCTCATCGACAGATTGCTTAACCTCCGGAGCCTTCTCATCGGCGCTGTCATCGTCGTCATCCTGCCAGACTGCGCCGGCAGATTTGCGATGATGAAATCGGCTTTTATTCTTCTGCTGCTTTGTTTGCCCATTGGCGGACTCGTCTGAGGACGATTCTGAAGTTGTCAAAGCCGCGGTGGACTGGCCTGTCTCGGTCAGGACGGCTAGAGCCTCCGATGGCTGCGTATCGATGATGAAGGCCGGCGACGCGTCAGGCCCGGCGACAGCTTCGCTGGACCGTCTGCGCTTCCTATTCATTAAATTAGTGTCCGGCGAAGTCATCATCTGGCTTTGAAGGATTGCTGCGGGGCGAGCAGTTGAGAAGTTAATGGGGATCCCGAGCTCGAATCCGCAGCGAAACTACATTCATTAGGGCCGTTGATTCAATCTGTATTATGTCCCAAAATATTCAATTAATCGCCATGAAACAACTTCAAGAATAAAAAGAACATTGGCATCGTCGAGATATTCAACGACTCTCGTCGAGGCGTCTGATGGCAAAAACCACCTGCGTGCGGTGTCAGGAGTTGAGGAGTGAGCGCATTGGGCAGAATCGTATTCTCGCTGGCTGCGGGACTCTGTCACCAAATGATGCGCTGAGAACCCCATCTGAGAATATCATATGTTTTTATTAAAGCTCATTTTGAAATAGAATAATACCAAAGGCAAAACCAGAACTATACCTAGTGTACCAAGTGCAACTGGATAATAATTGCATTTATTTTTTTGGCAGCAAAGCAATTAAGAAGCAAAACCTCAACTTAGTACAATCAGCTGAAATCACTCATGAAATAAGAGAAACAACGTATACTTTAAAATCACAGAAATGGCAAGAAAAACTTTCTCTAGTCCCGAAATTACAATGACACTGACATTAAATGATACTTCTTACAAATTCATTAGTAGATTAAGTCTATGGTTTCAGACTTGGATAATGATCCCAGTCACGAGTGGCGAGTGCATTATCAGAGTTTGTTACCGCAGAATTCGTACTCGTTCTTTCCGCGCCCTCTGACTAACAATTCGGGAGGACAAATTCGCTATCAAAATCTGCTACGCAAGTGCGCGGTGTCAATTGGTTG
Source organism: Macrostomum hystrix (assembly GCA_950097015.1). Classification (NCBI taxonomy): domain Eukaryota; kingdom Metazoa; phylum Platyhelminthes; family Macrostomidae; genus Macrostomum; species Macrostomum hystrix. The sequence goes on along the minus strand of CATNEN010000038.1, from coordinate 35,099,248 downwards.
GCTGCATTCATGAAGCACGTTAGTAGTGTGTGCAACCTCTCCAAGCAGTATACGAATCACTGCATACGCGTCACGCGTATTGCGGATCTTTTCGACAAAGGAATGCCTATGGGTGAGATAATGGCGGTAACGGGACAACGATCGGAGTCAACTGTTCGACGTTATCTCGCACGCAAGCGTGACAGAACCCTCAGGAAGGTTGCTACCGCTGTTAGTGACAATTTGGCCCCACCAACCGAGGCGACTACGAGTGCAACCACTAGTGCAACAGTCATGCAGCAAGCTCAAGTTGACATGCGAAGTGTGCAACAGCCGATGTTTGCCAACTGCCTCTTCGATGGGTGCACGTTCAACATCTAACAAAGAATATATAGCTCTTACTTATAAGTCTTAACTGTCGAAAATTAAATACTTTGGTATTCGTTTACTTTGCTATATCCTTGATATTTTTCCTGTTAAAGCTCTTGTTGCTTAAGTTAATAAAAACAGTGAATTTCTCGCTCATAATCTATGGCAATTTATCGTGACTTAACAGCTTCATTAAAAATGCATTGAAAAACGATAGTCTATATGATAATGAAAACATTTATCATGTGAACTTTGTAACAAAAAAGACAAGACACCTCTACCTAGCAACAGACAGCAAAACATAATAGAAGAATAGAAAAGCCAGCAATGATCCGCCGATAATGTAACACATTAGCCTACGATCGTTGGCGGCCCTATTGCCAAAGCTGCGCACCCGACTCAGCGTGTTACCCAACAGATCGTGCGCTGTGCCAAAATCTGCACTAAGCCCGTCTAGAACTGTGTGAGAACGCTCAGTCTCGCGTTTGATATCGCCGGCGTGACTGCGAAGCACAGCCAGCTTGGCCGCTAGGGCCTCAGCGCGGCGATCATTCTCATCTAGAAGGGTCTGCTCCGAGTGCCAGTCGTGCGAGCTGCCGCCAGCGCCGCTGCTGCTGCCGTTTCTCATTGTTTACCTTTTTTGGTTTTCAATCAAATTAGCTGTTTTTCTTCCTGAAAAAAATATTTATTTTTAGTTACAAAGTGCTATATACCTCTTTGAATCCGCCAGCCAGAATTTACGAACTTGTTAAATGAAAAATCTAGCAATTGGGTTCATAGAAAACAGTTCGGGGACTGCAAGAGCAGCGGGAAGACAGTTTACTTCCTGGACACTGCTCAGCAAGCTGCATGCATGAACATGCCTTGCATCCATTGGGAGGTGAGCAGCAGGTGGTGGCAAAGCCAGTGACCATGATGGCCTACTCAAAGAGCATGGGTGGCCTCAATTGCATGGATTTGGCAGTGACCCCCCACCTCGCAACTTGTGGATTGTCTACTGCCAGCATGGTGGCACCAAGCCCTTTGTCGAGTTTCTTCATAAAGTGATCAGGAATTTGGTAGATGAGACTGGCAGGGGCAGGCGAATCTTCATTGCCAGGGCAAATGCAGTGGCTGCTGTACCAGCAGGTCTGGCGCAGCACTCTCCAAGCAAAGCTCCACTTACTGCTGCTCACATTCAGCCCAGCAATCAATGCCGCATGTGCAGCGCGCGCCACATCCCAAAGAAGACAGTGTTTGTCTGCCCTTCCTGTCCTGGAACACCTACCCTGTGCATCGGGGAGTCTTTCAGGAGCTGGCACAGCTAAGTGACATGGCCAAGTTGTACAATGTGACAAAATAATCAATAATATTATTTTATTCAGTGGTTTATTACTTTCCGAGGTCCATTATTTTTGTGGGTGTTGAATATGACATGTTTCCAGTTGCCATGGCAACCAAAGAAGCATGTATCAATATAATGTAAATGAAATGTTAGACCCAACTCTTTTACGAGTCATGGTAAAACTACCTGTGATTTGGCCAAAGCGCATAAAAGTTACCCCTACCGAAATTTCGAATAACATGCCAATTTCTGTGGCAGGCAGTCCCAGATGTCCCATGTTGGACCATCTCCCATTGCCTCCCCTGTTACTCCAACTTGACGTGGTTTGATACCACTGGATCAGACACTAAAAATAGTATATTGTATATTTTGACCCAAACATGAAATGAAAGTTGTTGCTTCAACCTTGAAGAACATAGGTTAAAATGATATTCAGTTTGCCTGTTTTCTATTCATAACATTGTACTACTCTGCTCTATATATACATAAGTTTGCAATGCTCTGTTTTATGTTAATTTGCTCTGGTCTGAATTATAAAATGTGTTTTGTTCTCTATAAAAATGCTGTTTTGTTTTACAAAACTTTTTCTATTAGGGTAATGTATCATCAACCGAACAAGAATATGCATTTTTAACTTCAAACCTAAGCTACAGATTTTCTATTTAAGATATCATGATAAATCAAAATCCAAGTTATAGAAAACTGTTTTGTCTTCTAAATAGTATCTGCTTTTGCAATTTTGTCAAATAGAAAAAAGTTATTCATGTTTTTCATCTAAAACCAAACAATGATTTTCATGTATCTTCAAACCAAACAGAGAATTTGATGTTCGGTTTTAAAATTTGATTGAGTGGTTTAATCTTATTTTAAGGAGTGATCTATCATGAATTATGTCATTTGAAAGCATTTTTCATGCTCTATAAATAACTACATGTAGTAGGGATGCTTTTATCATTTTTAAAGTCAAATTCATACTTTTGCTCTTTGTTTAAATGCACTAAATATTTTTATATGTAAAATATTATAAATATTCTATCAAATTCATTAATTTTAACAAACATTTTTTGAGTATATAAATAAGTGCAATTCCTGTGAGACAAAGCAACGTGCCAGTGTGGCGAAAAGCAAATAAGCTATAACTGAGTAAGAAGGTGTTCAAGTGTTGAGTTGGTTATTTGAGGCTGTGATCCACGGAAAATGCCCAGCAAAGACAGGAAAATAAGAGACCAATGCCTTAGAAGGATAAACCACTTGTGCCAAGAGATACGCTACCAAGAGAGAGAAAAGTAGAGTCATAAGCCCTGTTACATACATTTATGGTAATTTAATCGGAAAGCAACCACATACAATCTTAGTCTTAAGTACATGCTGAAAAAATGCTGTTAAAAAGTATGCTTTTGTGATAAAAATTTCTACTGAAACATCCATATCTTTTTTTCCTTTTAATGCTTCATTGCATGTCATGCCTTAGCTTGTAAATAATTTCATTGACATTCAAAATAGTTGTTCTGTGAAATACAATAGGCCTAGCTTGTTTCTGTCTTGCACAAGACCAAGGAAGGAGTCAAAATTCTTGTTTGGTTTTGATGATACACTGTTTGGTTGATGATACATTACCCTAAGATTCTAAGTGTGTGATAGGGGAGGGACACTCAGTCTCCCCTTTTCAATTTTTTCTGGAGTGCACTAAGCATGATCTAGACTACAGAAAAGATATCTAAAATTTGTGTTTAATAGCTAGGTCAAACAGTAACAGGGCCATGGCTATAAATAGTAGGCCTAGGCCTATAATAAACAATAGGCGTAGCTTAGCTTTTATAATTAGATAGGTAATTATGATTTGCCCTGAAGAATTATTTCAAAACATATAACATAAATATAATTCAGAAAAATTAATTAAGGAATAGTGGGGGGTAATGTATGATCAACCAAACAAGAATGTGCATTTTTTTAACTTCAAACCTAAGCTAGGCCTACAGATTTTCTATTTAAGATATCATGATAAATCAAAAGCCAAGTTATAGAAAACAGTTATATCTTTCTAAAAAGTATCTGCTTTTGCTATTTTGTCAAATAGAAAAAAGTTATTCCTGCTTTTTATCTAAAACCGAACAATGATTTTCATGTATCTTCAAACCAAACATAGAATTTGATGTTTGCTTTTACAATTTGAGTGAGTGGTTTAATCTTATTTTAAGGAGTGAACTATCATGAATTATGTCATCCAGGAAAGCATTTTTCATGCTCTATAAATAACTACATTTATGGTCATTTAATTGGCAAGCAACCATATACAATCTTCATCTAAAGTACATACTGAAAATTTTTTGTTAAAATGTATGCTTTTACTATAAAAATTTCTACTGAAACATGAATATCTTTCTTTCCTCTTAATGCTTCATTGCACATCATGCCTCAGCTTGTAGATAATTTCTTCAAATTTCAAATTAGTTGTTCTGTGAAACACAATAGGCCCCTAGCTTGTTTCTGTCTTGCACAAGACCAAGAAAGGAGTCAAAATTCTTGTTCAGTTTTGAAGATACACTGTTCGGTTGATGATACCTTACCCTAGGCTAGGCACTATAGGCCCTAGGCATAGGCCTACAGCCAAATGGAAAAGAAACTGTTTATAATATGAAAATAGCTATACAGAATGTTTTTATTGATCAGGAAATTTAGGGCCTAGACTAATTTTGTCAGATTTGTCATATCAGATGTGGTTTAGCAAGGCCAGCATTTGCAATGCAATAGAAGAAATATAAGAAATAATATGTCCTATTACTTTCCCTCGAATTTATTAGAGTTGATAACTTGATACAAGACCTAGTCCTATGACCTAGCTATACTGATATGCAGCATACATAAAGTCCAGTTCTAAATTAAATATCTATGCCAAAACATTAGCATTAAGATAATTAATGCACTTATCGGCACTTCAGCAGTATCAGTTATTGTTAATGCTGCATTTACCGACAACACATATCGGCACATTTTCAAATGTCTATAACGGTTTGAATGAACATACTGTGATCATTTTTTTCGCATGACGTAGATTGTCCCGTGTTCTTTTATTTGTTTTCAATTCGTAATTGTACCTTCTACGCCAAGTATCACGATAATCTATTTGTTTGTTTTACTTTATTATTCAATAATATCAAGCTGCAATCAATTTTGCTTCGCTTCCTTTGCACCATTCCTTTCTTTCTGGAAATTTTTATGCTTAGACTTTCGATTTCTGAGCGAAGCGCTTTGTGTATAAAATATCATTGACGGTACTCTAACTTCGTCACTATCTATTGGCCGTCAGGACCAGAGTGAGCCGGTGAATGTCAAGAACTTTTCGGCTCGGAACTTTCAGTCCCGTTTTCGGCACTTTTTTGTACATGCGTGGAGTGGGGTGAGTGTTTAGGTTTCGGTGGGTTGTCGGGCACACGGAATTCCACAATGTCATGTCATTCATTGCGCATGCAGAATGGACTCTAAATATAAACAGGTCCTTAGAGATGATGAATCCTACAGTAACTGTTAAGTAAACAATTTTTCGTCTTTTTCAATTAGATTTAACCCCAATATTACCACACATAGCAATAATCTAATGAAATAAGTAGCAAAATGGTGTTTTAAATTAATAACATTTAAATTTCGTTCCTAATTTCGAAACTGGATCTGCTTCCAGTGACTGTACATATAAATTATTATTGATGTTCGATATAATAAATTATTTAACAATGAGAAATTTAATAGACAAAGCGTAGATGTTAAATGCATGTAACTTGTTGTCAACTAACTTTAAATTGAAGCAGTAAAAATGGTTTGCTGTTAGCTAAATTGCACTGTATTTTGCGTCCGCGTTTCAAGCACTTTTAATTATTAAAAAAAAAACAGCAAAAATAAACATTACATAATTTGCGGTTAAATAGCGAATAAATAGAGAGCAATTGAAGACTTAAAAACCAAAATGAATGTAGGAGTTTGAGGGTGTAAAAATGAGTAACAAAATAGAATTTAATAAACGCGAGTTAAACTACGAACATTTTTTTGCTAGCTGTACTGAAGGCTGCTACGAGCGTAGATTAATTTGTAGCTGAATTGCATTAGCTTTATTGTATGTTAGTTTTAAAACGACAAAACAAGTAACGAACGATTTAAGGCAAAAAATGCAACTATTATAGATAGTTTATAGAATGCAACCAGGATAAAAAATGCGACGAATTTAGAAGACTAATTAAGTTTGCATTAATAAAGCAATTTTGTCTGTTATCATGGCTAAATAGCCATCGCAATTACCAGGGATGATGCGTATCACACTTTTTAACGGTTGCGAGTTCGAATTCCATTTCAATAGCTTTTAGCATCAATCGTCCACCGAGTCCAGACTGTCGCGTCGCTTGCCGGTGACACGGTCGCCCTCCTCATCCGAGCTGTCGTCGAACACGTACTTGGCTTTGGCAGCGGCGCCGCGCCTGCCGACACGCTCCCGCGGTGGCGGCGGCGGAGAATCCGACTTGCGTTGACGACGCTTGCCAGCGTCGGAGTCATCGCTGTTGCCGCTAAAATCGAAGTCGTCCTCGTCTTCGTCGCTCTCGTTTTCCGTAGCTGATTTCTTCTTGGCTTTGGTCTCACCTTCGCTGCTCTCCCAAGAAAATCGCGGCTGCTGCTTCGCTGTCGTTTTCTTCTTCGACGGACCAGCCACATCCGTGATCTTCTTTTTACCACCGGCCGCTGCTTTGGGCGGCTTTGAGGTAGCAGCTGCGTCGCCTGACTGCTTCTTCTGGCGCGGCTTCTTGACGGCCGGCTCGCTTAAGGTGTTGGGCCCCAGAAGCATGCGTTTCTTGGTCTTGGCTGCGGCCGGGGCGTCGTCGGCCGAGGTGCCGGCAAATTCGGCGAGCTCAGCGGCGGCCTCTGGCTTGGATAGGCTGACTCGCTTCCACAGCGGCAGCTTGGCCTTCTCGTCAGCTTCGTCGTCTAAGTCGCTGTCGGCAAATGGATCGGCGTCTGCTGCCGCTTTTTTCTTAAAGCCCACGTCGCTGAGTTTTAGCTGGCCCTTCTCTGTCTTTGCGGCCTTCGGCTTCGACTGCTTTGGCTTGGCCGGCTCCTCCATGGCCGGCTCCACCACGGTTGGCGACACTCGCGGCACCTCGATCGCCACTCCTGCGCCTTTGCCGCCCTTGCCGCCGGCTTTGCTACCAGCTGCGGCCTTCTGGAGTGCGGCGACGCAAGAATGAATGAACGGCGTACAGTTTAATATACATTTTAACTAGCAAGCGGCTAGTGTCAGGTTGGTGTACAAAGTCAGTCTACTGGAGAGCAGGTTGGTGTACAAAGTCAGTCTACTGGAGAGCAGGTTGGTGTACAAAGTCAGTCTACTGGAGAGCAGGTTGGTGTACAAAGTCAGTCTACTGGAGAGCAGGTTGGTGTACAAAGTCAGTCTACTGGAGAGCAGGTTGGTGTTCAGAGTCAGTCTACTGAAGGACATGCAAGTGGACAATCTTAGAAATGCGAAATAACAGAAGATTGTAATGGTTAATTTGAGGACGGATAAAGTTACTTTATAAACTGCAAAAGTGACACGAGGACACCCTAAGTTGTAAGTGCGAAATAAATAGAATATAGCAGACAAACCTTCTTTGGCTTTTTCTTCTTGCCGTAGTCGTCGTCGCTGTCGTCGTTCGACTCGAAGTCGTCGTCGTCGTCATCGCCGACGCGCTTGGCTCCGCCGCGGACAGCCTTGCGCTCAGCTTTGGCAGTTTCCTCGTTAATCTGCTTCATCTTGGCCTCCAATTCATCCAGATCCTCTGTCCAGAGGTCGCGCGGAGTCTTGACTCGCAGAATTCGCATCTGTTCAGATTTTTCTGCGCGATCCTTCAATAGCTTCTCCTTTCGCTCCAGGGTCAGCGACCAGAGCGGCATGCGCAGGATGTAGTCGAAGTCGGCCTTGCCAGCCCCGACAGCGGCGTCCTCGTCCTCGTCGTCGGCCGTCGCATCGTCACCATCGACGGCTTCGCCAGTTGCGGCGCCTTTTATAACAAAATATGTTCACTAAATTATAAGCGAACAATAGTCGTAATACTCATAAAAAATCTTCATGATTCATAATGTAACTCCACGCAAAAATATTAACGAGATATGCAACTCTAACCATTCTGAATCTCCCATATCCTCAACTCTAAACATTCTGAATCTCCCATATCCTCAACTCTAACCATCCTGAATCTCCCATATCCTCAACTCTAACCATTCTGAATATCCCATATCCTCAGCTCTAACCATTCTGAATCTCCCATATTCTCAACTCTAACCATTCTGAATCTCCCATATCCTCAGCTCTAACCATTCTGAATCTCCCATATCCTCAACTCTAACCATTCTGAATCTCCCATATCCTCAGCTCTAACCATTCTGAATCTCCCATATCCTCAGCTCTAACCAATCTGAATCTCCCATATCCTCAGCTCTAACCATTCTGAATCTCCCATATCCTCAGCTCTAACCAATCTGAATCTCCCATATCCTCAGCTCTAACCAATCTGAATCTACCATATCCTCAGCTCTAACCATTCTGAATCTCCCATATCCTCAGCTCTAACCAATCTGAATCTACCATATCCTCAGCTCTAACCAATCTGAATCTACCATATCCTCAGCTCTAACCATTCTGAATCTCCCATATCCTCAGCTCTAAACATTCTGAATCTCCCATATCCTCAGCTCTAACCATTCTGAATCTCCCATATCCTCAGCTCTAACCATTCTGAATCTCCCATATCCTCAGCTCTAAACATTCTGAATCTCCCATATCCTCAGCTCTAACCATTCTGAATCTCCCATATCCTCAGCTCTAACCATTCTGAATCTCCCATATCCTCAGCTCTAAACATTCTGAATCTCCCATATCCTCAGCTCTAACCATTCTGAATCTCCCAGATCCTCAGCTCTAACCATTCTGAATCTCCCATATCCTCAGCTCTAACCATTCCGAATCTCCCATATATCCTCAGCTCTAACCATTCTGAATCTCCCATATCCTCAGCTCTAACCATTCTGAATCTCCCATATTCTCAACTCTAACCATTCTGAATCTCCCAGATCCTCAATTCTAACCATTTAAATCGCTCAGATCCTCAACTCTAATCAATCAAATCGCTCAGATCCTCAACTCTAATCAATCAAATCGCTCAGATCCTCAACTCTAACCAATCAAATCGCTCAGATCCTTAATTTCAACCCAGTGAACCCCTTGACTCAAGACACAGAGCTAGATAACGAGCAGCTCGGATAGAAAACTCACCAGCTGCCGCAGTCTTAGCAATCTGCTGCAGCTGCTGAAAATACGGCTGCTGAGAGCGCCAAGTCTTGACGGGATCTGAATCGTAGCCTCGTTCAACAAGCAACGCAACAATCTTCTTCTTAGCCACATTCTCAATGCGAATGATGTTGTCAATCTTCTCTTGGACAAATCTAGCTTGATTATCCAATAGTAGGGACTCGGAGCCCAGGCGGCCTAGCAGGTAGGCCTTGCGCTTCTCGTACCATTCCATGCGGAGGCCGAAGAACTCGCGCAGGATCTCTAGGGCGGAATCGTACCTGAAAAAGCAATTGTGTAATTTAACCATTTTGCTAAATTGTTAATCGGCTTAGGACCCTTTACCCAGTGGCCTAGTAAACTCACCGCCTCAGACAGCAGTTCCTATCGAATAGCACCATTGAGCTGGTGCTGAAGGTGCTCTGCAGCTTGAAGTACTTGTGCAGGCCGACCTGTCTAGCATTGGCCATCTGCTCCGGCTTCAGCTTCACAACTAGGCGAACCCGAGTGTCCGAGCAGTAATTGTTGAAATCCTCAATCAGCTGCTCATTTGGCTTGCTCTCTTTCTTTTCCGACTTCTTCTTGGCACCTCCGACGCCGCCGCCTCCGCCGTCGCCTTCAACGCCGATCTTCAGCACAGAGTCCTGGTAGGGCTCGCTCCACACCTTCACTGGCAGTTCGGTAATTTCGACAACGTTCGAATCGCCAAATGTGCGCACCTCGCCGTAGGAGACGAAGCGCTGGGCGTCCGTCTGTCGAATGATGCCGGTGAAGCCACGATATGCAGGCAGCATCTCAACGGGCTCCTCGTTAGCCAGCATTCGGCGCAGATTGGCTATCACATCTTCAACTGCGTAGTTGGGAATCTTGGTACTCCAGCCGGTGCCGATGCCGTCGGCGCCATTGATCAACACCATCGGGATGATTGGGATGTACCTGGAACAATGGGACAATAATATATACCTGATAGATACGAAGAATCTCATTGAGATTCAGATTTTAGTAGTCGTTGAGGATTTGGAAGGAATTGCAAGGAACTCAATTGGGATTGAGGTGACTGTAGAAATTAAGAATTATTCCCAATTCCTAGTCTTGAAAATAACAAGACTTGTGGACTAGGTACTGAAGATTTTGTAGATATTGGGGATTTGTGGGGAATTTTGTAGGTATTGGCGATTTGGAAGGTATTGGGGATTTTGTAGGCATTGGGGATTTGGTAGGGATTGGCGAATCGCAGGTATTAAGGATTTGTAGGTGATTTTGTAGGTATTGGGGATTTGGTAGGGATTGGGGATTTGGTAGGGGTTGGGATTTGGAAGGCGTTGGGATTTTGTAAAGATTAAAGATTTGGTAGGGATTGGCGATTAGCAGGTTTTAAGGATTTGTAGGGGATTTTGTAGGTATTGGGGATTTTGTAGGGATTGGGGATTTGGTAGGGATGGGCGATTTGGCAGGGATTGGGGATGTGGCAGGGATTGGGGATTTGGTAGGATTTGGGTTTCGGCAGTGAATGGGGTGAGGATAGTGGCAGAGCGGTCTAACGCGTTTGCCTCTCGCACCAATGTCCCTGAGCTCGATTCCATGTCCCTGGTTAATATTGGGGACCTGGATATCTGGCAATCGCGGAGATAAAAATTTAATATCAAGATCTGACATAATGTCAAATATTTGACCAGAAAAGCAAAAACGGAATTGTCTAAAAGCTTACCAACTCGGCTCTACACGTTGATTATCGTCAACGTTGTACTCTAGCATTGGTTCGTCATTCGGATTAAAGATAATACGAGCCAAAGGCGACAGGCAGGTGTGAATATAACGAGCCGCCGCGGCATCTTTGCCGCCCTGCAGACGCGAGCCAAACTGACCATTGGGCATGAGCAAGTTGAGATTGTTGGAGCCGACAAAGTCCTGCGCCAGGTTAATAATGGTGCCTACTAGAGACGCTTCGCCGTGATGATAAGCGGAGATTTCGGACACCGAGCCGGCCAGTTGGGCCACCTGTTGAAAGATAATACCAATTTGCCTGATATTTTCATTTAGCAATAATAGATATGATTTGTCCACTCACATAAAAGTCCAATAATCACTGATTATTAGCAGCTTTCTAATTGTAAATTTAATTCCCTGTAAAAAAATTGGCTGCTTCTTCGGCTGGTTTTTGTGCAAATAGGAGTGGAATCTACCGAAATCCCGCAATCTCGCAAGAGTTAAAGAAACCACCCAGGAAGCAGCCGATGTGATCGTAAATTGTGCGGAAACCGCCGAAAAATCACCCGAACCAGTGGCCCATGGGACAACCAGAGAATTCTTTACGGTCGATTCCTCGGTGGTTTCGGAGCATGGAATCTTCCGAACTGGAGGATTTTTTGGGGATTCCATTTCGCCACCAAGAAGCACCGAGAAACCGCCCAGTTGGGTAGATTCCAAGCATGGAATCATCCGATTGGTCTGTTTCCAGCGTTCGGCTGTTTCTTTTTCTGGAAACACCGCAGATTCTAACTGGAATCACCCAAAGAAACATCCCAATTTTTAGCTGGTTTTAAGGTAGTTGTAGCCTTGTGGTTAGAGCGTCGGAATTTAAGGCCGGGGGTTTGATTCCCAACTTGACTGTTACAATATGTGTATTAAAGAAAGACACTTAATGGACTATATGGACTATGAAGCCCTGCACATCTGGCCCGATTAAGCTTGACAATAGAAAACTAAAAAGCGAGCTGTAACAATGCCCAACTTCTTACCTTAATCTCCTTGACCAGATTACGCTTAAAGCAGGTGTACATAACCTTACGCTGGCCAGGCTTCAATCCGTCAACTAGCGATGGAATAGAACGCTCGTTATCGGCGTTAGAGAACAGGACAAGCTCCTTGTGAACGAAGTCGTTGTAGCTAACCTCTCTTGTCGTCTTCTCGTACAGGTAGGCCTCAGGCAGGCCCAGATCAGCGCGGCGTTTGCGCTCATCCATGAACTTGAGTAGCCAGTCTTTGCGCATATCCGCATTCTTGCCAAACGCCATCACAATGGACTCTTCGTCGGTTTGATCGCGTCGAATAAAGCGAATACAATGACGGCGCATGTCGCGAAAGTATTCTCGGCCTTCTTTAGCTGTCGAAGTGCCCAAACCTTTGTAGTATTTGACGTGCCACTTGTGCCAGTCGGCCGTCTGGGAGCGCCATTCGTCGAACTCTGGCATGGAGTAGAATGCTTTTACCTGGTCGCGCTTGGTCACCTTCACGATTGGCGTGATGAACTCCTGGATAATAAATGATGAGGCGTTTAAGGTGTCGTGACTTTAAAGCTTCCCTGTAAAAACTGGATTGGGATTTGAGGATTAGGGATGGTGACTGGGTGAGTCTGAGAATCTGGGGATGTGACTGGGTGAGTCTGAGAATCTGGGGTTGTGACTGGGTGAGTCTGAGAATCTGGGGTTGTGACTGGGTGAGTCTGAGAATCTGGGGTTGTGACTGCGTGAGTCTGAGAATCTGGGTTTGTGACTGGGTGAGTCTGAGGATCTGGGGTTGTGACTGGGTGAGTCTGAGGATCTGGGTTTGTGACTGGGTGAGTCTGAGAATCTGGGGTTGTGACTGGGTGAGTCTGAGAATCTGGGGTTGTGACTGGGTGAGTCTGAGAATCTGGGGTTGTGACTGCGTGAGTCTGAGAATCTGGGTTTGTGACTGGGTGAGTCTGAGAATCTGGGGTTGTGACTGGGTGAGTCTGAGGATCTGGGTTTGTGACTGGGTGAGTCTGAGAATCTGGGGTTGTGACTGGGTGAGTCTGAGAATCTGGGGTTGTGACTGGGTGAGTCTGAGAATCTGGGGTTGTGACTGGGTGAGTCTAAGAATCTAGGGTTGTGACTGGGTGAGTCTGAGAATCTGGGGTTGTGACTGGGTGAGTCTGAGAATCTGGGGTTGTGACTGGGTGAGTCTGAGAATCTGGGGTTGTGACTGGGTGAGTCTGAGGATCTGGGATGGTGACTGGGTGAGTCTGAGGATCTGGGGTTGTGACTGGGTGAGTCTGAGGATCTGGGATGTTGTGGGTGAGTCTAAGGATCTGGGATGGTGTGGGTGAGTCTGAGGATCTGGGATCCTCATATGAATCTGAAGGCAGATAGTGACTGGGCCGAGTATCAAAAGGAGTAATCAAAGTACATAGGCGCTGACTGGTCAGGAAGCCAGTGACATCTATTAGACGCAGTTTAGTATCTAACCTGCAAGAAATCCTGACGCAACAGTTCCGGCCAATAGAAGTGAATAAAGTTGATAATTAGGCCTTTGATATGCGAGCCGTCCTGATCCTGATCCGTCATGATCATGATGTGACGATAGCGCAGAGTCTTCAAATCCTCAGGCGTGTTGTACTTCTTGCCGTACTGCAGATTGACAGCGTCCTGGATGACCTTGATCTCCTTGTTATTCATCAGCTGATCTTTGCTAGCCTCGCGAACGTTTAACAACTTGCCTTTCAATGGGAAGACGCCGAATCGGTCGCGACCGTCTGGCAGAGAGCTAGCTCCGGCTACGGCGAGGGATTTGGCCGAGTCGCCCTCGGTTAGGATCAGTACGCACTCGCCTTTGCCAGCATTGTTGGCGTGGTCCAGCTTCTCGTGGAAAGTCTTCTTGCTGGCTTTAGTGCGCTGATTCAGTGCTTTGTTAGTCTTGAAGTCGGCGTACTCAAGCACACTGCGAACAATACCGCAGTCATCGGACAGTAGCTTCTTGAAGAATTTGTCGTCAAACTGTGGCGAACTGCCGAACTTCTTATTTTGCAGAGTCATAAACTCTTTAGTCTGGGAGTCGAAACTGGGATTTTCAATCAGACAGTTGCAGAATACCCACAGGTGGTTCTTTACAAAGGCCGGCTTAATAGAACCTTTCAAATTCTTTTTGTCGGCTTTGCACTTGCCGTCAATGGCGTCGACTAAGCGTTTGAGTAGAAGGTCGCAGACGAAATCAACGTGACGGCCGCCCTTCGTAGTGGCTATGGAGTTCACGAAGCTCACCTATAGAAATAAGGGGGGGTGAACCGCGATCAATGTCTTACAGCCAGTTATTTAATAATATGAAGTAAATGAATATAATTCAAACACAAGGGAGATTGTGGGGTGAGAGGAGTAATGATGAAATGGGTGAGATGTAAATTGTAAGAGAGGTAAGGGTAAGAGAGGCAGGATGAGAGGGGTAGGGTGAGACGGGTAAGGATGAGGGGGTAAAGATGAGAGGGGAAATATGAGAGGGGTAAGGGTGAGATGGGAAGTATGAGAGGGGAAAGAATGAGATGGGTAAGGATGAGAAGGGAAGTGATTAGTGGGAGAGCGGTTAAAGGAAGCTAAAGGGAATTGAAGTAGTGGGGTAAGAGGATAGGCTCAAATAACTTTGAAAACATTTGAAAATAAAGTGATCGAAAATTGAGAGAAAAGTGAAAAACAAGGCTACAAAAAGCTAGCAATTTACTCTAGGTCTTACCTGTTTGAATCCGTCGGTGCTCAGGCAGACAGCTAGCTCCCAGCGACCGCTTTTAATGGTTGCTACTTCTTTGTCCTCCTTATCGCTCAGGTAGAGACGGTAATAATCTTTGAAGGAGGATACTGGCAGTTTCTCGCCGTTGAGGAACACAAATACGCCGTTGCAGGTGCCGGCAATGTCGAATGCGCGACGGCTGAACAGGGCGATGGTGTCGTCGTCGAGTTCGGTCATGCCAAACTTGGCCAGGTCAGGCTTGAAGCTCACCTGTAGAATGCAGATTGGACAAAATGTCGACAGTAGGGTGTCAGATAAGACAGTAGGGAGTCAGAGAAGACAGTAGGGAGTCAGATAAGACAGTAGGGAGTCAGATAAGACAGTAGGGAGTCAGATAAGACAGTAGGGTGTCAGATAAGAAAGTAGGGTGTCAGATAAGACAGTAGGGAGTCAGATAAGACAGTAGGGAGTCAGATAAGACAGTAGGGAGTCAGATAAGACAGTAGGGTGTCAGATAAGACAGTAGGGAGTCAGATAAGACAGTAGGGAGTCAGATAAGACAGTAGGGAGTCAGATAAGACAGTAGGGAGTCAGATAAGACAGTAGGGTGTCAGATAAGACAGTAGGGTGTCATATAAGACAGTAGGAAGTCAGATAAGACAGTAGGGTGTCAGATAAGACAGTAGGGAGTCAGATAAGACAGTAGGGTGTCAGATAAGACAGTAGGGTGTCAGAGAAGACAGTATGGTGTCAGATAAGACAGTAGGAAGTCAGATAAGACAGTAGGGTGTCAGATAAGACAGAAGGATGCCAGATAAGACAGAAGGGTGTCAGATGAGACAGTTGGGTGCCAGGTGAAACAGTAGGGTGTTAGGTGAGATAGTTGGGTGTCAGATAAGTCGGGTTCGGTATCAGATTTAACTACTATTCTAGTAACCTGTATTTAAAAGTCTATTAAAAATCTATTAACCTTAGTGAAGTCTTCCGCAGAGTTTTTAGTGATCTTCGCATCGCCAGCATTGACCATATTATTAGTCCAGGTCTGCTGGAATCGTTTTCCAGACTCTTTGCAAGAGGTTTCAACGGTAAATTCTCTGCTATATACGTTGCACAATTTGGCTCCGTAGCCGTTGCGTCCACCCGTAGTCTTCTTTTCGCTGTCGTTGAAATTGCTAGAAGTCAACAGATGGCCAAAGATCAAAGTTGGCACAAAGAGCTTCTCTTTCTTGTGCTCAACAACCGGGATGCCTTTGCCATTGTTCCATACCTCGATGCAATTATCCTCTTTGCTAATATTGATGCGAATGCAAGACATGCTGGGATCTCGCTGCTTATTATCAGCCGCATTCACCAACACTTCGTCGAATATTTTGTAGAGTCCAGGCACAAATGTAATCTCGCGTTCAACCATGCGCTTTGAATTAGCATCGTATACCCACATATTCTGGCGGACACTCTCCACCGAGCCTATGTAGGTGTCTGGTCTGAGCAGGATGTGCTCCAATTGAGTCTTCTTCTGATAGATGCGTTCAACAGACATGCGCTGCTTGCTTCCGCCGACGCGATTGGCGGCATCGCTCAGCGGCGAAGCCAGTGGCCCAATATCATCAGTGTCACTGTCCATTAAGCTTGCTGCAATATTGTTTAAGCAAAAGAAACTGCTTCTCAATTTGTTGTTGCTTATAAGAAATCAAATTCATGGATTCTACGAGGGGTGTCCAAAAAGTCTTAGGACTTTCTCACATAACTCTTTTCAACTGCTAGCAAGAGTAACAAGAACTAATTTATTTTATAGCGGCTTTATTTACAAATGACACAGTTAATGAATTTTGAAAATATCATTAACTGTTCAAAAGTTATGCCTCCATAACTGCAGTGGGGTATTGCATCTCAATACTGCAGTATCCAGGAGCACAGTGTACTACTGGATTGAAGAGTTTGAGCTGGGGCGTACAGATGTGGCTGATTTGCCAAGATCTGGACGACCTTCAGCATCTGCTTCCAAAGCTCTGGGTGATCGAATCCTTGACCTTATTGAAACCGATGCTCGACTGACAATCCGCGAGATCGCTGACCGGTTGGACACAGTAAAGTCAACTGTCCATCTCTGCATGCAAAACATGGATCTGGTCTGGTCAAGCTAAGTGCTCGGTGGGTTCCGAGGATTCTTACCCCTGACATGAAGATGCAGCGAGAGCAGACCTGCCCAGGCAATCTGACGCTGGTTGATCAACATGGAGGATGGAGCTCTACCCGTTCTCTGGTGGTCACTATAGACAAAAATCGGGTCCCCTACTTCGACCCTTCCGACCATGGAGGATTCCAAGGTGTGGACGATGAAAGGTTCTGACCCGCCCATCAAGGCTCGACGTGAGACCCATTCCCAGAAGGTGATGCTGTTGCTCTTTTTCGACTGTCATGGGCCACTGAAAATTGACTTCCTCGAGCCAAATGCCACTGTCAATTCGGACCGCTACATTGATTCGCTGAAGAAGCTAAAGAAGGATATCTCAAACAAGCGGAGAACTCCAGTGAAGCCAATGCTCCTTCATCAAGACAATACTCGGTCCCACACTGCACAAAGGACACTCGAAGCAATAAAAAAATGCAATTCAACCTCCTGCCTCACCCACCATATTCACCGGACTTGGCACCATCAGATTTTGCCATCATCCCGAAGCTCAAGCAGCTTCTGAGGGGCAGAGTTCATGCCAACCGTGACTGCCTTGAGCAAGAAGTGCGACGGGTTCTTGTCCACGAAATGGCAAAGCAGGCATATGCAGATGCCATTGATGGCATGCTTACCTGGTGGAAGAAGTTCATCCAATTGAAGGGTGATTATGTTGAGAGGGTCTCAGTTGCCACTGAGGACGACATTTGAACTGTTTTTGAAAGACAGCTGACCTTCTGTTTCCTGTCACTGCATATGCAGCCTCCATGTTCTTGTTAATGTATTGAGATGCAGTACCCCACTGCAGTTAAGGAGGCATAACTTTTAAACAGTTAGTGATATTTTCCAATTTTTTAACTGTGTCATTTGTAAATACAGCCGCTATAAAATAAATTAGTTGTTGTTACTCTTGCTAGCTGTTGAAAAGAGTTATGTGAATAAGTCCAGTATAGTCTAGTATGTTAAAAGCTTTGGTCAGGTTTAAAGCGAATCACATCCTAAGGGAAACAGCTTTAAGTCAACCATTTGATTTCCTGTTGTTTTTTACCTAGCCATAAACTAAGTACTAGCATTAAAAAAATATCAACTAGCTAAGCACCTTGCCTAAATGGCTTAGGAAATATTTTGTTTAAGTGATTCACTCTTTTAAATCTAAATATGATTAGAATAATAAATGGCATAGAAAATATTTTGTTTAAGTAATATACCTTTTTAATCTAAATATGATACTATAGCTACTACTTTATTTGGCAATTGAGATTTAAAAAACATGCTATGAATATGATAACTTTAATTTGTGAATATGCAATATCTGACTACTGATCAAATAAAATTCTAGTTGACATAGCTATGAAAAGTACAATATACTTTGGGAGCCTTCTTGACAAAAGTTAAGGATACTGGAACTTTCATTTCCACCATCAAGATATAGTACTTTGAGATTTTCGAAAAGAAATATTTTGCACTAAATTAGAATATGAAGAATATAACAATATCTGTCGGAGCCACTATTATAGTTTGCAGTTAGGGCCTATGCATAAAGGTTAGATTGTAAGATTGAAAGTACTTTTTATGCAATTTATTTTTATTTCAGTACATAGAGTGCAAGCTTAAATGTTAAAGATATCCTAGTTGTAAACATTCTGGCCATTAAATATTAAGATGAAAGTTAAGACTAAAGTTAAAAGTTATAAAGTTTCTGTCAAACTCTATAAAGCTGAAAGCACAATGTCAAAGTAGGTCTACTACGTAGTAGACCACAAGTTGAAGAAACATCAAGCTCTGCTGAAAGTGATAGTGAAAGCTATTATAGTATATAGTGTACTATTGGTATCTTGGAGTTGGAAACTATTCAACTTTTCATTGAATAGTTTTGAAGAAGGAAATTTGTAACTGTAAAATTGGCGTACAGTTAGGGAAAGCAGAAAAATTTGGCGTACATTGTGTACAAACTGTGGATCCATTAAGTTTTAGTTTGGCATACACCCTGCCATGATCCAGACTATGGGCTACTAACTGATGAATTTTATACTAAATCAATTCACTATTCACTTTAAGAATAGAAGAATAAAATTTCTATCCAATATATAAAAATATCCAAAAAAAAAATTGGCATAATGAATTATGATTTAGAATAATGATTATGACTATAGCCATATCATCAATAAGCAATAGTCCTAAAATATGTTTTATGCTACCTATTAGGGTAATGTATCATCAACCGAACAAGAATTTTGACTACCTTTTAAACTTTCCCCGACTTGGGATTTCCTGACTCCAACTCAAATTATTTTCAAAATGGAAATGGATTTGCAAACTTTGTAATGGTCCCCCTTACAGATTCGAGTCGGGAATGGATTTGCAAAATTTGTAATGGTCCCCCCTTACAGATTCAAGTCGGGATTTGAGTTTGGAATTCCCAACTCCTAATGCAGATGGCAAACTTTGTAATGGTCCCCCCTTACAGATTCGAGTCGGGAATTCCCGACTTCTAATGCGTCTGTACCTGTATTAGAAGTTCACATTAGAAGTCGGGATTGGAGTCGGGAAATCCCAAGTTGGGGAAAGTTTAAAAGGTATTTTGACTTTTTCCTTGGTCTTGTGCAAGACAGAAACAAGCTAGATTGTGTTTCACAGAACAACTAATTTAAAAGTCAAAGAAATTATCTACAAGCTGAGGCATGATGAGCAATGAAACATTAAGAGGAAAGAAAGATATTGATGTTTCAGTAGAAATTTTTATTGCAAAAGCATACTTTTTAACAACATTTTTTCTGTATGTACTTTAGACGAAGATTGTATGTGGTTGCTTGCCAATTAAATGACCATAAATGTAGTCATTTATAGAGCATGAAAAATGCTTTCAAATTACATAATTCATGATAGTTCACTCCTTAAAAGAAGATTAAACCACTCACTCAAATTGTAAAACCAAACATCAAATTCTCTGTTTGGTTTGAAGATACATGAAAATCATTGTTTGGTTTTAAATAAAAAGCAGGAATAACGTTTTTCTATTTGATAAAATAGCAAAAGCAGATACTTTTTAGAAAGATGTAACTGTTTTCTATAACTTGGCTTTTGATTTATCATCATATCTTAAATAGAAAATCTGTAACTTAGGTTTGAAGTTAAAAAAATACACATTCTTGTTTGGTTGATGATACATTGATTACCCTAGCCAGCTAGCCAGCTCAATTTGGCATAGACCTTGATCTAGGCACACAAACAGTCAATACTAACTATGTTTATTAGTCTCAATATTATAGTTTAGCTACAATATAACTTCTAAGCGATTTGTCCAAAGAAGCTAAGCAGCAGTTGCTTAACAAGCTAGCTGGTCCCTATCTAGATTAACTTAAGTTCAACTACATCAGAATCAGTACTACTACATACATTAACATATTACACTATAGGCCTGTTTGAAGGCTATCTTTCACTATTGCTTGAAGTGTAAGTTTTGTGACTTTTAGAATAAATAAACAACGTATCCTTTTAGTGTACACTTTTCTGGAGAAGGAGTAGGCCTAGCTGGGAAAACGATGAGGTTCAGGTTCTACGTTTTCCTCTAGTAGCTATTAGTTAAGTATTTGATACTATATTATTCGTTAATGTAACATTTAAAATGTATTTCCTCTTGAGGGCAATGTAAAATGTTAAGATAAAAATTAAAATTAAACACCGGTCCGTGGTATAAACACATTGAAATATACTGCAAGTGCAAAGAGTATGGCCACACGGTACACTCACGTGAAAGTAGGAATTTAAAAATGGCCTGGTCATGCTGATTTTTTAAACATAAACAAAAACTGAAACCTAAATTAAGGCCTTTGAGTGTTTAAATACTAAATTACCAATGTACCTTATTTAGGTAGCTTAGGATTTAAAAAGACCTAAAAATATATACGTTTGGTCAAAATAAAACTTTGTTTTAGACGAAAACGCAAAATTGATCAATTCATAGTGCAAGTAAATAAATGGATTATTCATTTAAAGTGTGGCGCGCATTCACGACATGGTGTAATCAGCTTTGGAATTCCTAATAGGGCCTGATGCAAATATGAGCTACAGCATTCAACGACTGTTAAATAGCTCGTATGTTGAACCTTAGGGCTTGAAGAATGCAATTGTCTGTCATTTCTTATTAATTATATCAGTTCTCTCAAAAGAATTAATTATTTTGATCATTGCAATTTTCAGTAAAATTATTTTAAAGTGCTTTTTAGAAGTGTCACTATGAGACCTATTAGACTTGAGAAAAGTCATCTATCGAGCTTTTGGCCGTTTGATATCTTTTGGCTGTTTCTTGAGGGTTGACAATACAAAAATGAACACAAGTAGCTACTTGCATTTTTTACAGCTCTGAGTACATTGTGGGCTTCCTAAATTAAATTTCACGTAATCATGAATATTCAATTAAAACCGTCATTTCAAAAACAGCAATTTATCTAATGACAACTAAATAGTATCGAATTTAGATCCGAATACGATGTAATAAAAACGAATACGATAGCTCGATCAAAACCAAATGTGCAGGTGTTAAATTATAAGACTCAAATGGGATGGTTTTCACCATGAAAATAGTATAAAACATAATATTGGCATTTAGCCTGTAAATAGTTGTATAATCAGGCAGATGACTTGCAGAAAATGGCGACAGATCACGTGCTAGACATAATTCTAGCACGTTTAACGAAAAAGTTTATCATCCATTTCACCATTACTCGTCTCACCCGACAATCTCCCTTGTTTAGAGTTAGAGTTTCAAAAGAGTTTTTAGCCTAGTGGTTAGGGCGTCAGACTCCCGACTTGAAGGTCGGGGGTTCGATTCCCGACTCCACTGGAACAATTTGTGTCGTTTAGCATGACACTTAACTCTGCATTGCTTCAGTTGACCCAGCTGTTAAATGATTACCAGCATTAGCTGGGATAATTGAAGGTAAGTATTGCGTCCCCCCAGTCCATGGACTGATCGAACAGCCGTACGCAGCCTTCAGATGCGCCGCGCAATAGCTGAGGCTGTGCTGTCGGCTGCACATCTGACCCAATTGGGGCAGGTGTAATCATGTGTGTAGACATAGAGATACAATTCAGATACAAACCACCATATTGAACGTAAAAACATATTCAGAAATGAGAGGTTACGTTTAACGAATAATTTTATCATCCAATCTGCCACCTGTGACAGCCATGCATGCGCACAGGGAGCAGCATCAGACTAGAGAATAATCAATGCGCATAGATTCATCTGAATGCGCTTTCTATATATTAGAATTGTATAGCCGCCACAGGGCAATGACTATTAATCATGCATCCAAGTTTGCATCCGCTCAATAAAGAGATCAGGTAGGAAATATGCTTTTAGAGGTTGTTGATTTGGCTGGGAAAGGCAAAAATCCATCACACCGCAGTTGATTTAGGCTCGGGGGGCAAATAAATTGTGGATCGTCGGCTCTTTTGGAACTTCTCTCTGACGATTCCGCATGGCAACCGGAATTTTTATTGCATAGTCAATGAAACGGATACGAGTCCGAGAAGTACAAAAGTGTAAAATAATTATTATAGTTGATAGCCAGTTTCAATCTATCAAGCCTTGAATTAGGCAAGCCGTATTAGATTTATTATCTCCTAATAGGATTCTATAGGTATGAGTGTACCTTAACTTGTTTTGAATATTTGGGCATTTGTTTTGGCCGTACGACGTACGTTTACTGATTAATGCACCCTGTTATATTCTAAGAAACTAAATAATGCATTGCCCAGTGCTTGGGTCCAACTAGCAGTATGCTCAAACATAAAATTAGAGATTGGAGGAGTTCAGCCAACCAATGATAGATAGACAGTCCATGCGCGCCAACTTAATTAATTTAGCTTAATCTGAAAGTAGAATAGGTTTAGGCAGAGCAAAAGGAAATTAAAAAATGATTAAACAAAAAATAATGCCTCAGCAAAATATCCTGCTCATCGTGATCTACCTAGCAACTATCTGTCAATCATTTATCGTTAGCGAAGCGGCAATTGTCACTGACGAGCAATTATTGCTGTCTAGTCTGATGTCTGACTATGATCCAGCTTCGAGGCCGACTTTAAACGCTGCCAAAACTGTTGAAGTTCGATTCCAGATTGCACTAATACAGATTTCTCAACTGGTGAGTAAAAATCAAGCAACATCTGTGACATAAGAGCACAGATAATTACCTGTCTCAGTTGATATTATAAGGCATCTCAGGCGAGCCTGAGATAACTTTCGTGAACCGATTTGTCTACTCAGGTCAGAAAACTCAGTGATTTTTTAGCTGAATATCGGATAGTTTGTGTCAGGCAAGTGAGTGTCAGGTGATCACCTTATCTATCAATCTATCAAAAAGACAGTTGGGTGTCAGACGAGACAGTTGGGTGTCAGATGCAGACAGTTGGGTGTCAGACGAGACAGTTGGGTGTCAGATGCAGACAGTTGGGTGCCAGATGCAGACAGTTGGGTGTCAGATGAGACAGTTGGGTGTCAGATGCAGACAGTTGGGTGTCAGATGAGACAGTTGGGTGTCAGATGAGACAGTTGGGTGTCAGATGCAGACAGTTGGGTGTCAGATAAGACAGTTGGGTGTCAGATGAGACAGTTGGGTGTCAGATGCAGACAGTTGGGTGTCAGATGAGACAGTTGGGTGTCAGATGAGACAGCTTGGGTGTCAGATGCAGACAGTTGGGTGCCAGATGCAGACAGTTGGGTGTCAGATGCAGACAGTTGGGTGCCAGATGCAGACAGTTGGGTGTCAGATGAGACAGTTGGGTGTCAGATGCAGACAGTTGGGTGTCAGATGAGACAGTTGGGTGTCAGATGAGACAGTTGGGTGTCAGATGCAGACAGTTGGGTGTCAGATGCAGACAGTTGGGTGTCAGATGAGACAGTTGGGTGTCAGATGCAGACAGTCGGGTGTCAGATGAGACAGTTGGGTGTCAGATGCAGACAGTTAGGTGTCAGATGAGGCAGCTTGGGTGTCAGATGCAGACAGTTAGGTGTCAGATGCAGACAGTTGGGTGTCAGATGCAGACAGTTGGGTGTCAGATGAGACAGTGGGTGTCAGATGCAGACAGTTGGGTGCCAGATGCAGACAGTTGGGTGCCAGATGCAGACAGTTGGGTGTCAGATGCAGACAGTTGGGTGCCAGATGCAGACAGTTGGGTGTCAGATGAGACAGTTGGGTGTCAGATGCAGACAGTTGGGTGTCAGATGAGACAGTTGGGTGTCAGATGAGACAGTTGGGTGTCAGATGAGACAGCTTGGGTGTCAGATGCAGACAGTTGGGTGCCAGATGCAGACAGTTGGGTGTCAGATGCAGACAGTTGGGTGCCAGATGCAGACAGTTGGGTGTCAGATGAGACAGTTGGGTGTCAGATGCAGACAGTTGGGTGTCAGATGAGACAGTTGGGTGTCAGATGAGACAGTTGGGTGTCAGATGCAGACAGTTGGGTGTCAGATGCAGACAGTTGGGTGTCAGATGAGACAGTTGGGTGTCAGATGCAGACAGTCGGGTGTCAGATGAGACAGTTGGGTGTCAGATGCAGACAGTTAGGTGTCAGATGAGGCAGCTTGGGTGTCAGATGCAGACAGTTAGGTGTCAGATGCAGACAGTTGGGTGTCAGATGCAGACAGTTGGGTGTCAGATGAGACAGTGGGTGTCAGATGCAGACAGTTGGGTGCCAGATGCAGACAGTTGGGTGCCAGATGCAGACAGTTGGGTGTCAGATGCAGACAGTTGGGTGCCAGATGCAGACAGTTGGGTGTCAGATGAGACAGTTGGGTGTCAGATGCAGACAGTTGGGTGTCAGATGAGACAGTTGGGTGTCAGATGAGACAGTTGGGTGTCAGATGCAGACAGTTGGGTGTCAGATGCAGACAGTTGGGTGTCAGATGAGACAGTTGGGTGTCAGATGCAGACAGTCGGGTGTCAGATGAGACAGTTGGGTGTCAGATGCAGACAGTTAGGTGTCAGATGAGGCAGCTTGGGTGTCAGATGCAGACAGTTAGGTGTCAGATGCAGACAGTTGGGTGTCAGATGCAGACAGTTGGGTGTCAGATGAGGCAGTTGGGTGTCAGATGCAGACAGTTGGGTGTCAGATGAGACAGTTGGGTGTCAGATGAGGCAGCTTGGGTGTCAGATGCAGACAGTTAGGTGTCAGATGAGGCAGCTTGGGTGTCAGATGCAGATAGTTGGGTGTCAGATGAGGCAGCTTGGGTGTCAGATGCAGACAGTTGGGTGTCAGATGCAGACTGTTGGGTGTCAGATGAGGCAGCTTGGGTGTCAGATGCAGACATTTAGGTGTCAGATGAGGCAGCTTGGGTGTCAGATGCAGACAGTTAGGTGTCAGATGAGGCAGCTTGGGTTTCAGAAGAGTCAGATGGTTTCCACACTCGCTGAATTATTTATGACTATTTTAGGCGAAAATTAAAGGCACCCAGAGTTTCAAGGTATAATAAAACTGAATACAAAGCAGTAGGATTCTAATCTTAATCGACTCCACAAATAAAAGACATAAAAAATTCAGGTCATGACTTTGGTCCAGCATTTCCATGTGGCACAAAATGACAAAAATAATTTTCTCGAAAATCTCTTTGCTATCGGGAATCTCAAATCAATTCCTAGCTTCTGCTCTCCCCATTTTATTTACTCTAATCTACTATGCTCCTCGTACTTAACACCAGAGTTTGGCGGCAAGCTGCGGTTCTTAAATCTCCAATGAATGACGCGTTGCTAATCTCACTTCACATTAGTTTTCGCACCTCAATCTCGCTGCAGCAGAAAATATTTTCTCACAGAAAATAGTTCTTGGTGAACTCAACAATTACATTAACGCCAAAATTCATTGCTTTCAGATCAAACGATATATTTGGAATCCATTTTTTTGTTTTACTATGCTGATAAATTAGTTTCAACTTTATATCCATTTTTACTAGGATGAAGTCAATCAAGTGCTAACAACAAACGTCTGGCTAGAACAGGTGAGACTTTTAAGAATATGAGAAACATAATTTAATGAGACTGAGTACAGAAAAGGTGAGATGACACGCGTACTGAGCAGAGAGAGTGTGAGAAAGTATGAGAGATTGGCAAAGAATGGGACAGATAGGAGAGAGTAGGACAGAGAGACAGACACCCCAGCCTGCAGTCATCTAAATCTACAGACATCCCCAGGCTACAGACACCCTAAGCTACGGACACCCTAAGCTACAGACACCCTAAGCTACAGACTCCATAAGCTACAGACACTCTAAGCTACAGACTCCATAAGCTACAGACTCCATAAGCTACAGACACCCTAAGCTACAGACACTCTAAGCTACAGACTCCATAAGCTACAGACACCCTAAGCTACAGACACCCTAAGCTACAGACACCCTAAGCTACAGACACCCTAAGCTACAGACACCCTAAGCTACAGACACCCTAAGCTACAGACACCCTAAGCTACAGACACCCTAAGCTACAGACACCCGAACTTCCCTCACAGGAGTGGCACGACGAGCGGCTGCACTGGGATCCAAGCAACTACAGCGGCCTGGAGGTGCTGCGCATTCCGTGTCAGAAAATTTGGCTTCCGGACATTGTGCTGTACAACAGGTCATTGGCTTGATGATGCTTTTTTCAGATTTTTATCCATAACTGAGGATATTGAAAATATACAAATATGAAGTCGTTAGGATACGAGGTCATTAATATTAAGGTCAAAAGGATTTGAGATCATTAGGATATGACGTCATTAGGATATGAGGTCATTAGGATATGATGTCATTAGGATATGAAGTCATTAGGATTTGAGGTCATTAGGATATGAGGTCATTAGGATATGAAGTCATTAGGATATGAAGTCATTAGGATTTGAGGTCATTAGGATATGAGGTCATTAGGATATGAGGTCATTAGGATATGAAGTCATTAGGATATGAGGTCATTAGGATATGAGGTCATTAGGATATGACGTCATTAGGATTTGAGGTCATTAGGATATGAGGTCATTAGGATATGAAGTCATTAGGATATGAAGTCATTAGGATTTGAGGTCATTAGGATATGAGGTCATTAGGATATGAGGTCATTAGGATATGAAGTCATTAGGATATGAGGTCATTAGGATATGAGGTCATTAGGATATGACGTCATTAGGATATGAGGTCATTAGGATATGATGTCATTAGGATATGAAGTCATTAGGACATGAGGTCATTAGGATATGAGGTCATTAGGATATGAGGTCATTAGGATATGAAGTCATTAGGATATGAGGTCATTAGGATATGATGTCATTAGGATATGAAGTCATTAGGATTTGAGGTCATTAGGATATGAGGTCATTAGGATTTGAGGTCATTAGGATATGAAGTCATTAGGATATGAGGTCATTAGGATATGAAGTCATTAGGATATGAGGTCATTAGGATATGAGGTCATTAGGATATGACGTCATTAGGATATGAGGTCATTAGGATATGATGTCATTAGGATATGAAGTCATTAGGATATGAGGTCATTAGGATATGAGGTCATTAGGATATGAAGTCATCAGGATATGAGGTCATTAGGATATGAGGTCATTAGGATATGAAGTCATCAGGATATGAGGTCATTAGGATATGAGGTCATTAGGATATGAAGTCATTAGGATATGAGGTCATTAGGATATGAGGTCATTAGGATATGACGTCATTAGGATATGAGGTCATTAGGATATGATGTCATTAGGATATGAAGTCATTAGGATATGAGGTCATTAGGATATGAGGTCATTAGGATTTGAGGTCATTAGGATATGAAGTCATTAGGATATGAGGTCATTAGGATATGAAGTCATTAGGATATGAGGTCATTAGGATATGAGGTCATTAGGATATGACGTCATTAGGATATGAGGTCATTAGGATATGATGTCATTAGGATATGAAGTCATTAGGATATGAGGTCATTAGGATATGAGGTCATTAGGATATGAAGTCATCAGGATATGAGGTCATTAGGATATGAGGTCATTAGGATATGAAGTCATCAGGATATGAGGTCATTAGGATATGAGGTCATTAGGATATGAAGTCATCAGGATATGAGGTCATTAGGATATGAGGTCATCTTCAAGATTATTTTGCACTCTTAGAGTGTTGTTTTGATTTTTTGGACCCAGAAATTCGGTCGGAGTTGGACTTTGTCTTGGAATTTCTTCTGTTACCTGCGGAAGGTGATTGACAACCATGTCCAGATGAAGTCCGCTTAACTCTTGGTTTAGCGAAAGTGATGAAATATCGTAGTATAGCGAAAACTCAGTTTGAAGCCTCAACAAAACACTCCCGAGTGTTTTTGATGGACAGGTTTCGAATGTCAGCATTTGCAGTCTTACTAAATTATTTATGGACATAGTATTTGGCAAGTCTCATTGGACACGACTTCATTTTCATTTTCTAAGCTTGTCAAAACAAATATGACAATGCGAGTATCAAGACGGAACTGACGAATCTTGGAGGAAAATAATATATAAGACAGTTATAAACTACCTATTAGACAGTAGCATTAGTCAGCTGGGAATGTAGATATTGACCAATTTGACAGTAGCATTAGCCAACGGGGAATGTACATATTGACCAATTTGACAGTAGCATTAGCCAACGGGGAATGTACATATTGACCAATTTGACAGTAGCATTAGCCAACGGGGAATGCAGCAAGTCACCTATTAGACGGTAGCATTGGTCACCAGGGAATGTTGTTAATGACCAATTAGACAGTAGCATTAGTCAGCAGGGAATGTTGTTAATGACCAATTTGACAGTAGCATTAGTCAGCAGGGAATGTTGTTAATGACCAATTTGACAGTAGCATTAGCCAACGGGGAATGTAGCTAATCACCTATTAGACAGTAGCATTAGTCAACGGGGAATGCAGCAAGTCACCTATTAGACGGTAGCATTAGTCATCAGGGAATGTAGCAAGTCACCTATTAGACGGTAGCATTAGTCAGCAGGGAATGTTGTTAATGACCAATTTGACAGTAGCATTAGTCAGCAGGGAATGTTGTTAATGACCAATTTGACAGTAGCATTAGCCAACGGGGAATGCAGCAAGTCACCTATTAGACGGTAGCATTAGTCATCAGGGAATGCAGAAAGTCACCTATTAGACAGTAGCATTAGTCAGCAGGGAATGTTGTTAATGACCAATTAGACAGTAGCATTAGTCAGCAGGGAATGTTGTTAATGACCAATTTGACAGTAGCATTAGTCAGCAGGGAATGTTGTTAATGACCAATTTAACAGTAGCATTAGTCAGCAGGGAATGTTGTTAATGACCAATTTGACAGTAGCATTAGCCAACGGGGAATGTAGCTAATCACCTATTAGACAGTAGCATTAGTCAGCAGGGAATGTTGTTAATGACCAATTAGACAGTAGCATTAGTCAGCAGGGAATGTTGTTAATGACCAATTTGACAGTAGCATTAGCCAACGGGGAATGTAGCTAATCACCTATTAGACAGTAGCATTAGTCAACGGGGAATGCAGCAAGTCACCTATTAGACGGTAGCATTAGTCATCAGGGAATGTAGCAAGTCACCTATTAGACGGTAGCATTAGTCACCAGGGAATGTAGCAAGTCACCTATTAGACGGTAGCATTAGTCACCAGGGAATGTAGCAAGTCACCTTTTAGACGGTAGCATTAGTCACCAGGGAATGTAGCAAGTCACCTATTAGACAGTAGCATTAGTCAACGGGGAATGCAGCAAGTCACCTATTAGTCAGTAGCATTAGTCACCAGGGAATGTAGCAAGTCACCTATTAGACGGTAGCATTAGTCACCAGGGAATGTAGCAAGTCACCTATTAGACGGTAGCATTAGTCAACGGGGAATGTAGCAAGTCACCTATTAGACGGTAGCATTAGTCAACGGGGAATGTAGCAAGTCACCTATTAGACGGTAGCATTAGTCAACGGGGAATGTAGCAAGTCACCTATTAGACGGTAGCATTAGTCACCAGGGAATGTAGCAAGTCACCTATTAGACGGTAGCATTAGTCACCAGGGAATGTAGCAAGTCACCTATTAGACGGTAGCATTAGTCAACGGGGAATGCAGCAAGTCACCTATTAGACAGTAGCATTAGTCGACGGGGAATGCAGCAAGTCACCTATTAGTCAGTAGCATTAGTCAACGGGGAATGTAGCAAGTCACCTATTAGACGGTAGCATTAGTCACCAGGGAATGTAGCAAGTCACCTATTAGACGGTAGCATTAGTCACCAGGGAATGTAGCAAGTCACCTATTAGACGGTAGCATTAGTCAACGGGGAATGTAGCAAGTCACCTATTAGACAGTAGCATTAGTCAACGGGGAATGCAGCAAGTCACCTATTAGTCAGTAGCATTAGTCACCAGGGAATGTAGCAAGTCACCTATTAGACGGTAGCATTAGTCACCAGGGAATGTAGCAAGTCACCTATTAGACGGTAGCATTAGTCAACTAGCAGATCAAATATGCGCGTACTTTTCCTTTTCGATCCTAAAAGTGCACATTTAATCCCGAATCGTAAATCTGAAGCTTTTGCATCACTAAAAAATCGCTGATCATGACAGTGCTACGTGGATATTGTATTGGGGTCAAAACAGTCAAGTGTTTCGACAAATTGTTCAATGCAATTCGATGCGAAACAGTTAGATAAGACATTTAGCATCCACACACACACACACAAGTGTTCGTTTGCGACCTTGCAAAACCGCGTAATTTTCTGAATTGACAACAATTCCAATTCCAATTGACAATTGGAAACAAATATAATTTGTACTTTAAAACCACTCGAGGGGAGATTATAAGAAAAATTAGATCAATGTTAATAATAGTAATTATTTTAGGAGGGCTGCGGGCAATGGAACATTATTTGGTGACACTAGACCTGCAGCCAGCAAGGAGGCAATTCTGCCCATTTCGCTGACTCCTGAGCACACACGCACACAGATACTGTATACAGGCACACGCTCACACAGGGTGTGTACATCTGTCCTGACTTTCTCATCGTCAGGCAGTGTACACTCTCACTGTGCCTTGGAGGTTGGCCCTCAAAGGCGTAAATTGCACGACAAGCCCCCAAGCCTTCTCTCCGCGGCTGCGCCCCAATTTAACTGTGGCCTCGCCGTGGAATCGAGCTCGGGACCTTGGTGCGAGAGGCAGACGCGTTAAATTCTATAGCCATATTGACTACTCGTTCAGTAGTCAATGGCGAGACTTTGACAACGACCCTTTTCTGCTTTCTTTCTACATTCTATTGCCCTCCAATTTTGATTGATCAATGAAAGTTTTGTTACTATTTTTAGAAAATTTATTAAGGAAATCTAATAGGGAAATTCCTCCTATCCCGAGCAAGTGACTAAGGACGCTCAGCCAATCAAAAATTTTCAGCGCCGATGACTTTACAACGGGCTACATGCAGAGCAAAGCGATGGTTGACTACAATGGCACAGTGTTCTGGCCGCCGCCAGCCAAACTGCGATCCACCTGCAAGATTGACATCACCTATTTTCCATTCGATGATCAGGTTTGCACTATGAAATTCGGCTCCTGGACGTACGATGGATTTCAAGTTAATATAACAAAAAAGTTAGTCTCATTCTATTTTTAATTCAGCGTAAATGAACTGATTAAATTGACAGTCTTAATGACAGTCTCAATCCTAATGACCTCATATCCTAATGACCTCATATCCTAATGACCTCATGTCCTAATGACCTCATATCCAATGACCTCATGTCCTAATGACCTCATGTCCTAATGACCTTATATCCTAATGACCTCATTTCCTAATGACCTCATATCCTAATGACCTCATATCCTAATGACCTCATGTCCTAATGACCTCATATCCAATGACCTCATGTCCTAATGACCTCATGTCCTAATGACCTCATATCCTAATGACCTCATTTCCTAATGACCTCATATCCTAATGACCTCATATCCTAATGACCTCATATCCTAATGACCTCATGTCCTAATGACCTCATATCCTAATGACCTCATATCCTAATGACCTCATATCCTAATGACCTCATATCCTAATGACCTCATGTCCTAATGACCTCATATCCTAATGACGTCATATCCTAATGACCTCATATCCTAACGTCTCCTTTTTTATTCATGTTATTAGGCGCGATCAGGTTGACTTTCAGAACTACGTCCAAAGTGGAGAATGGAATCTAATTCGAGTTGACGTAGAAAGACAAGAGGTGAGAATTGAGTCTATGGAATCAAAATTAACGACCACTAAAATTAAAGGGAAGTGCATAGACTGTTCAAGCATTCCGATGCTTAAGAAGCCGTACATAGCTTTAGGCCATAGACAAAATAATAGACAACTATTGCATTCCTAGACGTGAGAATACTGCTTGGGTTGGGTTCGAAGCCGTTTTTTCTAAGAAAGCACCACAATAAACTTAAATTAGTGCTTTAATATTCTACTGTTAACATGGCTGAGTTTGTTGAATAAAGGCAAGGATTTCTAGAGATTAGGTGTGATGCTATCTTTAGAATTACCTGCAGAAAGGGCAGAAATGGATATTTCAAATACCTTCGCGATAGCTCCCAAACCGAGCGAACGATTTTCGTGAAAGTCCCTAAATCAATTTTTTCTTGAAGAGAATTACTCATGAGCTGTTGCTCATTTTATTTGCACTCCGCAGACCGTGTACCCAATCAGTCCGGTGCCCTATCCGGACATTAAATTTCATATCGTCATTCAGCGGCGCACGCTCTATTATTTGTTCAACATTATCTTCCCCTGTCTATGGCTGACTGTGCTCAGCTTGCTGAGCTTCTGGCTTCCGCCAGACTCCGGCGAGAAGATCACACTGGGCATCACGGTGCTGCTGGCCTTTTCAGTGTTCATGCTGCTCATAGCTGAGAATATGCCGGCCACTAGTGAGTTTGTGCCCCTGATCGGTGAGTTTTGATGAAGGATAATCACAACCCTGAATCACCAAACCCTGAATCACCAAACCCTCGTTGACCCAAATAAAACGACGCCAGATCACACGACTGTGAAATGTTTCCATTTGAAGGCAGTGTGAACGAGCCTGAAGCAATAATAATTATTATTATTGATTACACCTGCCCCAATGCGGTAAGATGTGCAGTCGTCAGCATGCAGCCGAAGATATTACGTGGCGCGTACGTCCGGCTGTTCAGTACATGTACTGGTGGGACGACACAACCAATTTAACCAATTTAACAGCTGCATGGGTGAGTTAAATACAGAGTCAATACAGAGTTAGGCGGTATTGCTTAAGGACACAAATTGTTCCAGTGTTGTCGGGAATCGAACCCTCGACCTTGACTTCGTAAGTTCGACGCTCTAAACACTAGGCTACAACCCCTTCCTAGGTTACAGTTACTGAGTGTACAATGCGTAACAATTAAATCAAGTCAGGGCAGCTGTGCTTGCGTATTGTATCGGTGTGCATGTGTGTGTTTAAGAGTCTGCGGAATTGGCAAAATTGCCTCCTCGCTGGCTGCGAGTCTACTACTGTCGCTATAAAATGCACCTGTACGCCCACAACCCGCTTATTGCAGCAGACATCGAAACCACAGGGCCACTCGGAGAATGACGGGAAACTATATCTCTTCTCTAAACTATTTCTCTTCTCTTAGAAAATGTTCTGAAGGCTGGTTTTCGCCGATAAAACACGCAGTAACGAAAATTAAAGTTCATTTTAAATTTAAAATAACTACTTCCTTCTGTGTTTGATTGGAGACAGGTGAAAGATAGTACGCTCGTAGCTGCTTTATTTATAGCTTGATCGCTTTCTGAGAAGCTTTATTTTAACAGAAATAAAGCAGCAGCATTTGGCGGCGCCGGCGGAGGGTGACTCAGGTCAGGAATGCTGTCGCGGGCCATCAGGTCTCTGGACGGCAAACTCTCGGGGCAGTGCACGCCCAGGGCGTATAGCGCAGCAGGGACCTGTAGAGTGCGTCCAGGGCCCGCTCTCGTGTGTCGGCCATCGGCACTGCTTCCATGCCGTACAGAAGGATCGGCTCCACGGCCGCGCGGTAGAGGCGCACTTTCAGGCCGTCCCTCGCAGCTGAGTTGAAGACGTTCCTGAGCAGGTGCGCCGCGCGCCAGGCCTGATTCATCCTGTCAGAGACGATGGAGTCCGGGCTCATAGCTACCAATCCGAGGCAGCGCAAGTCATCGCACATGGCGATGACATCTCCGTTGGGCAGCGCAAGTGCCGGGGCGGTATCAGTGCACACGTGCAGCGCCTCTGTTGACCATCAGCCCCACCTGGGCGCCCTCCTCACAGAGCCGGGAAAGAGCGCGTTGGGCAGCAGCTGGTTCACGACAGAGGAGCGCGCTGTCATCGGCATACGCGAGAGCAGGCAGCGGACACGGCAGGGTGTCGGGAGCTTCGGCGTGGCACCAGCCTATAGCTGTCGTACTCTTGAAGACAGCGGTGCAGAGCAGGGGAGCTAGAGTGTCGCCCTGCAGGAGGCCAGAGGTTGTGCTGAACTCCTCGGTTGGGCCGTCGGTCGTCTGGACAAACGCCCTAGAATCGCTGTACAGATCAATTACCGCAGCCACCAGTGCAGGGGGAACAGAATAGTAAGAGCAAGCACACGATCGCAGGCCTGTACATAGAGTCGAACGCCTTGCGGAAATCCACAAAGACAATCGAAACGGCGCGAAAACGCGTCTTGCAGGCTTCGATAACGGAACGGATGGTTGCAACCTTTTCTCTACGTGCCCTCTACAGTCTATCGAATGATCTATTATTAGATCTAATATTAAGAATTTAATTTTGCTTTCCTCTCTTTGTATATGGCCCTGTGCAGATTGCCTTTAGTAAGTTTTTCGACTTTAACGCTTCTGATAGAGCTATATAGGCTTAGTAAAAAAACTATTATACGAGCGTATTATGAATATTAACTTTCAGGAAAAAATGTTTTCTATAACTCGTTGGAGACACACGTTAGTTAATAATGTGAGTTTTAACAAAGTAAAAAACGATAGCTTTTTAAATATGAAAAAAGAAAGATAGATCTTTATTTTTTCATCGAAAACCAGCCATCTAAAAATTTTCTAAGAAACGTAGTTTCCCGTTCCTCTGCTTGAAGTGGTGCTTGATAAAAACCTCGTAATTTATCTAACGCCACCAATAATTGATAGGCATCTACCTAACCGTGACAATGTCCACCACATCGCTGTCAATCGTGCTGACCGTATTTGTTCTGCATCTGCACCACGTCGGGCCGAACGACAGGCCGCTGCCTCGTTGGCTCCGATGCTGCTTATTCAAACGCCTGGCCCCCCTGCTGTGCATGACCAGCGTGGCGCGCTACCAGCGTCAAGCACGTCGCAAGCGTCGCGAATTGCGCATCCTGGAAGGTGAAGCCGACGAACTACACGACGATATGGTTGACACCGACGAGTTGTCTGACGGCAAAGTGCATGCCAACGGAATTCCGACCAATAAAAGAAAGCGGCATCGACAGAGCGACCGGCTGCAGCGGCACGTGCAGCGGCTGATGCAACGTCAGCTCGAGGACGAAGCCGCCCAGATGCTGATAGGCGATTGGCGAACAGCTGCCTACATTGCGGACAGGCTGCTGTTCTGGCTGTTTCTGATTGCAGCCGTCACATCAACCTTGGTCATACTGGTGATCATGCCGTTGTTTAAACAGGTCCTCTGACAATACATTAACCAAGACCAAAGTTTATGTACTTACAGAACGAATTATTAGGAAATACGAGCTTCCATCTGGGAATGTACCCTGCAACATGTCACATTCATCTGGGAATGTGTCTTTCAATCTGTCACATTCATCAGGGAATGTGTCTTGCAGTCTGTCACACAGTCTGTCACGCAGTCTGTTACTCACATTCATCAGGGAATGTGTTCTGCAATCTGTAACATTCGTCAGGGAACGTGCCATGCGATCTGTCACATTCATCTGAGAATGTATCTAGCAATCTGTCACATTCATCTGGGAATGTATCTAGC
Source organism: Macrostomum hystrix (assembly GCA_950097015.1). Classification (NCBI taxonomy): domain Eukaryota; kingdom Metazoa; phylum Platyhelminthes; family Macrostomidae; genus Macrostomum; species Macrostomum hystrix. The sequence continues at coordinate 35,063,622 of CATNEN010000038.1, read as the reverse complement.
AATCTGTCACATTCATCTGGGAATGTGTCTTGCAGTCTGTCACATTCATCTGGGAATGTGTCTTGCAGTCTGTCACATTCATCTGGGAATGTGTATTGCAATGTGTAACATGCATCTGGGAATGCGTCTTAAAATCTGTCACATTCATCGGGGAATGTGTCTTTGTTGTAAAAAACATGGAAAAAGTATATTAGTTTAACGCTGAAGTAATTTAAATATTTAACACTACTTTGATTAAGACACAATATAATAGCATTCTTGTTTACATATTTTATTTCTTTGTCAAAATAATACAAAATGGAAACAGCACAATGAATAAAACAACAATGCAGTGTAGGCAGGATAGTATCATGTTACTAACAGTAGTCAGCCGGTCAGAAAGCAGCTAATCAGCTAATGGTTTGTACACAGCGCAGTCAGTGAAGTCAACTGGTGGATTGAGCTTGAAAATTTCGGTCAGTTCTCTGCTAAGCAGGCTGTGCAATTTAGCACCGTCGTGCAAGTACACCCACTCGCCAGTCTGCTCAGTGTAGTCAAATCTCTTCGGTCCTGAAGTAGGCGATGATAGCCAAATCTGTCTATTAGGGGTCTGTTTGTTAATAACGTATGTACCGTGCGCGCCAAAGCTCAGGGTCAGCACCCCGCTAGCCAGTGCGACGTCATAGTCTTTAGCGCTGTCCGACTTCGACGAAGAAACTAGCTCGTCGACTCGATCGGCGATTTGTTCAAGGACTTCGTCGGCGATCTGGTCGAACACGGAGCGGGACAGCTGAGGTGATGAACTGCGTGGAGGGTCGGAGGTGGAAATGATTAATTATGAGAAACGCTTTATAATACGGTTGCAAGTTCATTGGGACTGTATCGAATCTGTTCCTTTCACCTGGGAATGTGTCCAATCTGTCACATTTATCTGGGAATGTGTCAAATCCGTCACATTCACCTAGGAATGTGTCCAATCTGTCACATTCACCTGGGAATGTGTCCAATCTGTCATATTTATCTGGGAATGTGTCAAATCCGTCACATTTATCTGGGAATGTGTCAAATCCGTCACATTTATCTGGGAATGTGTCAAATCCGTCATCATCTTGCAATGTGTCCAATCCGTCACATTCATCCAGGGAATGTAATCTGTCAAATTATTGTACCTGATCTACCTGATTTGAGATTTCTCGCAAACTCACCTGGTAGATTGTTCACCTGGCGAGCTGGCAAATTGCCTAGTCTGGAATGGTAACAAAGGCAGGCTAGAGAAGTCTAGCGAGTCAAGGCGACGATAGCCATGGAAACGGAAGCTACTGGCTCGAACTCTCCCTATCTGGCTGTGAGCCAGAAAGACTCGCCGAGATAGAAGAAGCCTAATTGGGGCTTGCAGGCGAGACTGAAATTCGGTAAAAAAATATGTAATTATTAAATTCAACTCGATTGCATTCTGAAGGCTGCAATGCCACACCTGAAGATCTGAGGGATCTGATAGTTCTACCTGAAGGTCTGAGGGATCTGATAGTTCTACCTGAAGGTCTGAGGGATCTGATGGTTCTACCTGAAGATCTGAGGGATCTGATAGTTCTACCTGAAGATCTGAGGGATCTGATAGTTTTGCCTGAAGGTCAGAGGGATCTGATAGTTCGTACCTGAAGGTCAGAGGGATCTGATAGTTCTACCTGAGGGTCTGAGGGATATGATAGTTCTACCTGAGGGTCTGAGGGATATGACAGTTCTACCTGAAGATCTGAGGAATATGATAGTTCTACCTGAGGGTCTGAGGAATATGATAGTTCTACCTGACGGTCTGAGGGATCTGATAGTCTCGGGTGTCTAAATGAATCCGTCAGCTTTTCCTTAAGATGTGAAGATAAAAAACGAAACATTTACAGGAAATTTGTTCTCTATCTTTTTCATATTTTGTCCGAAATCTTATTGTAACATTGGCAATGACCAGACAAAGCTTTTGGAAGTCATACAATATCAAATTACCTTTGTTCTTTGTTTTGAAATGGCATTTATTAACAGCAATTCGTCAAAAGGCAAAAAACTACAATTATTGATTTTTACAGCTCGATTAAGCAACAAAATTTTTAAGAATCAACTGCAAAAAACTGGAAACTGATTTGCCTTATTGTAAGTACCTTAGCAAGTGTACATCATAACTCTGGGATTATTAGAAAAAAAGAATACAAGAAGCTAGTAAATATGAGGTCTATGGATTAGTAAACGTATAATTTTCCATGGACTACTAAACATAGAACCTACAATCGAATCAATGGACTACTAAACCTAGAACCTACAATCAAATCAATGGACTATTAAACCTAGAACCTACAATCAAATCAATGGACTATTAAACCTAGAACCTACAATCAAATCAATGGACTACTAAACCTAGAACCTTGAATCAAATCAATGGACTATTAAACCTAGAACCTACAATCAAATCAATGGACTATTAAACCTAGAACCTACAATCGAATCAATGGACTACTAAACCTAGAACCTACAATCAAATCAATGGACTACTAAACCTAGAACCTTCAATCAAATCAAGGAATTTCTAATTCATGCAATAGAAAAACGAATGCACAAAATCAATGATTAATTAGACTGGAAACTAATTTTCATTGGTTAAAAAAGACATATATCACAATAAAAAGACGGATCACAGTGGCACAAAAGAAAAAGAATGAGCACGAAGCTTGTTTAAAGTTCAGCACAATTTAAAAGTTTGTAATTGTCCGCAATCCATAACTTCTAGAATCATCTAGAAACTTTTTTTACGGAAAACGAAACTGCTTCATAGAAAAGCTTCTAAAAATTGACACGATCTTGTAGAAACATTTCATAGAAATATTTACTTAAAACACCGCAGAAATATTTCGTTAAAAACGAATTTTGTTCATAGACACTTTCCTAGAAAGTAAATGATTAAACAGTTGTTTCTTAGAAACTACGTTTTAATCCACTTATTTTCCTAGAAACAAGTTTATTTCTAAGACACGTTTTAAAAAAAATACACAAATTCATTTAACTGTTTCTTACGAGCTAGCAGCTAAACTATTTTATTGAAGCCTTTCTTAGAAGCGTTTCGAGATTAAGAAAACTGAACTTAAAAAACCCGATTTCGCAAACAGCAGTTAGCATTAAACTTTTGGAATTACTTAGAAATGAATAAAACACCGAAAAACACACTCTCTCTAACCTATTTTCATTGTCTTCAAACGCAGCTACTATTAAGCTACATAATCCCAGTGTTAGATATTCTGCTCCTAGTGGACATTGTCAGGGCCGGACCAGCGGAGGTCGACTTGGATGCAGCCGCCAAAGCGGCCTGACGCCTCTCGGCTGCGGCGTAGGAGCTGAAAAACAAACTGCACAGCTGGCGGAGCCTTTCGGTTCGATTTTCTAGGAAATCCGGCCCATGCCGCCGCTGCTGCTGCTGCTGCTGCAGGTGTGGATACCAGCGCAGCATTGATAGCTGTGGATCTCGGCTAGCTGTGTGCAGAAAGTGAAAGCAATAGTGCAGCACGCACTCGTCCTTTTGCATGCGGTCCGGTAGGCGATGACCTGTGAATATTGATTTAATCGATTTGAAAAGGGGGGTATTTTAAACACCCACATTTTTCCCGTATCTCCAAAAATATTTAACCAATCGCCAGGAAGTTGTCCAAGTTGTCCTTGTCACCAGTCTCTTCGACGAGAATCGCTGAATATCTCGATTCTCGACGATTCTGACTTCGGACGGCTTTGGTTAGTTTATCGTATTAAGGGCGGATCATTAACAACGGAGCGGAAAACTAACAAGTGGGATTTCCCTTTGACAATTTTCTGCTGTGCACCCGAACGGAATAACGCAAGCACACGAAACTTCGTCAGACCGTCGAGATATTCAATGTTTCTGGCCGAAGATCAGATTTTTTCCGTAAGCGCTAGTGTATTTCATACGCCCCTATACACAAATTAGCACTACGCCTGAGTGCGGCCTTGCCAGGCCTTCAAAATTGATCAGCATGTCACCCGAATGTGCCTGCATCATTTCCGTATTCGGTGGTAACCTACCTTTATCTAGACGGATTTGTTGGACCTTCAAGGGCTACAATAGGCGGAAATATGCCACTATGGACACCCGACGCGAATTTCTTCAATTTCACTGATCAAGCCTAAATATTAGGCGCAGCTCAACCACAGGACACCATCGCCTAGTCTGTCAACCAATCAGTCACCACCCAACGCTGTTAGCATTCAGGCGCTGCCAAGAAACTGTCAGGTTCACCCTTGAATAAAAACGGGCGGCAAAATGGCTTGGTAGTCCTACTGTTAACTAACCGAACAGGAACCAATCGTAGGCCAGTGTCAAATACAGCAGCTGAAGAACGGTCAGGCTGGCGTGACAGAGTCCCTCGGACCACAGCAGGCAGCGCAGGAGGCTAACAAACAATGGGGTCCGGTCCCAGCCGCTGACGCAGTGCAGAAGAAGGCCGCCATCGTCGGGAAATTCAACCAGGTAGCCTAGGAGAAGTCGCATATAATTGCTAGTTAAATGAGTCAGATCCCACTGTCGATAATTTGTCCAGTCAATGTCGGCAGCGCACAGCGGCAAATTATCGTCGAATCTGAGCACTGCTGTGACAGCCGGATTGTTCCATGAGAAATGTACTCCGGACATTGATAGGCCGTGGCCGATTGACCAGACTTTGAAGAATTCGCAGCCAGGGTATGGGATGACGCACAGCTTGTAATCTCTGGTAAGGGTTTGATGTGCACGCAGTTTAATTAATTCACAAAGGAAAATCAATCCCTAGACTATTTCCCATTCACACTGAATAGTTCAGGACTCTAGACTCAGGTGTTTCCCATTCGCAATGAATAGTTCAGGACTCTAGACTCAGGTGTTTCCCATTCGCACTGAATAGTTCAGGACTCTAGACTCAGGTGTTTCCCATTCGCACTGAATAGTTCAGGACTCTAGACTCAGGTGTTTCCCATTCACACTGAATAGTTCAGGACTCTAGACTCAGGTGTTTCCCATTCGCACTGAATAGTTCAGGACTCTAGACTCAGGTGTTTCCCATTCGCACTGAATAGTTCAGGACTCTAGACTCAGGTGTTTCCCATTCGCATTGAATAGTTCAGGACTCTAGACTCAGGTGTTTCCCATTCGCACTGAATAGTTCAGGACTCTAGACTCAGGTGTTTCCCATTCGCACTGAATAGTTCAGGACTCTAGACTCAGGTGTTTCCCATTCGCACTGAATAGTTCAGGACTCTAGACTCAGGTGTTTCCCATTCGCACTGAATAGTTCAGGACTCTAGACTCAGGTGTTTCCCATTCGCACTGAATAGTTCAGGACTCTAGACTCAGGTGTTTCCCATTCGCACTGAATAGTTCAGGACTCTAGACTCAGGTGTTTCCCATTCGCACTGAATAGTTCAGGACTCACCTGTACCGACCCCTCTTATCAATCTTCTCAGTAGAAGACAGCGGCAGAGGCAGTCGGTATTTGTAAAACTTTGTCTCAACTGTCAGGTCTACAATCTGTTTGACCTGCATGCAGTCCAACAGAGCCATGTCGTTGCCGCGAGTTCGATCAAAGAAGCTGTTACTGCCGCCGCCGCCGCCACCGCCATCGGAGGCATCAAAAGAGCCGCTTCCACCGACGGTGGACGAAGCGCCGCCGTCGGTGGCGGTGACATCAGCCGAGGATGCCGACTGGGAAGGCGACCTTCTGCCAACGCTCATTGAGGAGAACCAAGCCGAGACAGCTCCGATGGCAGTTCTGCGAGAGACCACGACATAAAATTTACATTAGTTTATATATCTCCTACCTCCAGATTGTAAAAAAACACACAGCCCTTTCTGATCCCATCTCCTCAATAAATCTTTCCATATCTGATCCCATCTCCTCAATAAATCTTCCTATATCTGATCCTATCTCCTCAATAAGTCTTCCCAATATCTGATCTTATCTCCACAATAAATTTTCCCATATCTGATTTCATCTCCAGAATAAATCTTCCCATATCTGATCCCATCTCCTCAATAAGTCTTCCCATATCTGATCCCATCTCCTCAATAAGTCTTCCCAATATCTGATCTCATCTCCACAATAAATCTTCCCATATCTGATCCCATCTCCACAATAAATCTTCCCATATCTGATCCCATCTCCACAATAAATTTTCCCATATCTGATTTCATCTCCACAATAAATCTTCCCATATCTGATCCCATCTCCACAATAAATCTTCCCATATCTGATCTCAACTCCACAATAAATCTTCCCATATCTGATCCCATCTCCTCAATAAATCTTCCCAATATCTGATCCCATCTCCTCAATAAATCTTCCTATATCTGATCCCATCTCCTCAATAAATTATCCCATATCTGATCCCATCTCCTCAATAAATCTTCCCATATCTGATCCCATCTTCACAATAAATCTTCCCATGTCTGATCCCATCTCCACAATAAATCTTTCTATATCTGATCCCATCTCCTCAATAAATCTTCCCATGACGGGAATCATAATACTTTTCATACTTTTACCACAAAAAACTCTAAAAATGCAGCCAAGCTGTGGCATACCTTGAGTAGGCCTCAGGCCAAGCGCTGAGCGCGCCAGACCTGCAGAGCACTTTGCCTTCGAACATGAGGGCAGGAGCCGGGAATCTGCCCCTAACCCTGGCTTTGCTAGCCAATTGGCACAGGGTGGCAAAGTCGTGAGGATAGGCTAGTCGGCTTTTCGGTCGCCTCGAACAACCAGCTGGCAGGAATATGTAAGGTGGATATGTGTCACATAGCTGGCCGCTAGTATTGTCCAAACTGCCCTGTAGTGTGTAATCTAATTCGAATAGTTCTCGACAATTGCTACTAGCTAGAAGGACTGTTGCAGCGTATGCCGGTACAGCAGAATCTGTTCCACCAACTGTGCCATTAGATGAAGCGGCTTCAGCTAGCAAACGACTAGAATAGGCTCGCTGTAGCATGCAGCAGAGTAGTTTGTGCAGCTCAGCATCTGTGACATCATCAACTGGATGACGCGAACTGCGACCAATGTCAACCATTACTGCTAGCTGGAATTTATCAAGCGAATAATTATGGAAAACCTTTTGTCATTTAGCTGGACTCACCTTAGCTGAATCAGCTAATACATTATGACTCATGAGTATGTGGCCAAATGAAGTGGAGTAGAAATTAGGGTGTGATGTTGCCACAGTTAATGAGCAGAGCAATTTGTTATGTAGGGTTTTATTAGGGTGAAGTTTGCATCAAAAATCCTTACTCATCCTGAACTTTTTGGCATCAGAAGAAAATCGTGCATTTGCTTTTTACAAAGCAATATACAATGGCACATTCAAGCTAGCAAGTCTAGGTTGTTATAATTAAAATTGTTAAGTAGAATCTGGCCAAAAGGTACCTGGACACTTTGTCATCTTACAACTTCGTCATCCAGATGATGATCTGTCGAATATCTTAGAGGGTGGATGACAAAGAGACTTAGACTTGAGGACACTTTGTCATCTATAAAACAAAAGTTTTCAAAGTTAGAAAAGAAACACCCCTCCCCACCCCTCCTCACATAGTCTTGGCACCTATCTTTCAACACTTATAATGAAATCAGTTTTGACACCTCTTTTTGACAATTTAGAGTGTGAAGTGTGTTCACACCTCTGCCCCACCACCCCACCCTCACTTGATTGATGACGAACTTGATTGCTTGTTATTAATATTAGTAGATGACGAACTGACCAAACTTTAAAGCATGCCAATTGACTAGATGACGAAGTGTCCTACCTTCCAAGTGGATGACAAAGTTGTAAGAGGACAAAGTTGTAAGATGACAAAGTGTCTAGGAACCGGCCAAAATACTTTGAAGTTAAGTTAGATTAGCTTAGTTAGTTTAGCACAGTTCTAAAATTCAGTTTTAATTTTTTAACAAGTAATATTATTAAGATCATGGAAAATACATTTTAGGGCCTACAACTCTAATTTCTAGACAAGCTTTGTCTACCACACTATATATTAGGCCTATCACAATTCTAGAAATTAAATAAAAATAATAAACACTATTTACTTAAATTAATTGGAAATTTATACACAAAGACACCATAATGCATTAAGTATTCTAGCATTTATCTGTGAAAATTGCAGTATGAATGTATTTACTTTATTTTGCAGCAGTATTTGCCAAATTCAAACTATTTTGACTTAATTTAAACGCAAAGCAATCACACAAAAACTCGAGGTCAAAAGTAATTCCTATACATGTTAGCTCATAAGATAAGGTACGGCTGTATGATAAAAATTAGGAGGATAGGCCTATCTCACAGGAGAAGAATAAATAGATTTTATAGTTCTTGGAAACAATAAAATTCATAATGTTTCGGCAAATAAAATACTAAACACGTAATTCCGTCTCAAAAATTGGACAACCTTAACCGAATCGATCCCTTTTGTCTAAAACCCTTTGAAACAGCCATTGCCTTTAAAATCGATGCACTAAATTTAACCTGGAACCTGCATTCCCCGCCTTACATGTTGGCAGGGAGCAGAAAAACGGCTTACAAGCGTTTCTATATACGCAGAGCTTTATCGCATGTGTACGAAATTGAAACAATGCAATTGATTTATCATTGCCTCCACATTTATTATGGATCGTAACTCGAACCGGTGCTATGAAGACAATGGTTGTTTCCTGCTTCTTGCTTCCAGGCTCAATGGTGAGCCTGCCAGTATTATCCTTCTGCTATAAAATCAGCGTTTATCAGTAATCAGCGTTTACTTTAATGTAACGGGATCGACGGAAGTAGTGTGCCGGAATAATATTCCGTATTCTCTCTCTTATTGGTCTAAACAATGGTCGTAGCAACACGTGGGCCCTCGATAAGGTTTAGTCATGAAATCTAGCTAGAACCGAAAGGGTGGTGGCATAGTTTGCCTATCTTAGAACCACCAAGCTGGCTGTAAACAATCTATAGGATCGACCATGGCATCATCGCCAATCGGGCTACAACTCAGCTAACAAGCTATCTCTAGCCTAGGGCGGCTGTGCCTCAGGGAGAATGAGAGGCTTGAGAGGCAGCGCTCGCATTTAACCATATCGATCCCGTTGGTTTCATCATATAACGCTTGTTAAGCGTTCTTAGCCACGCTAAGGTCCACGCCCTAGTGTACCCTCTTTAGTTGAAGCTGCATAGCTCAAGATCGACAGGTTAGTCGTGGTTGCGGAATTCTGATTGTCATTCGATTTGTCAACAGATTAAAGACTGAGGTGTGCTGACTGTGCCAGCCGACGACCGCGTTCGCACGCTGCCAGTGGTTCGCCTACCTAGATGGTCTGGTGCCCATCGTGTATGACGACATCCGAAGAGGGAGAGAACTCGCATGACGAGAAGGCTGCGCCGGATTTTCAGCTCTGGCGTCATTTGACATTTGACGTGGCCTCTATTTTGAGACTGTATATAGACTAGCTCCAGCGTAGACTACCGGGTGGCGTAACTTTTTTTACGATGTTACGATCGAGCTCAGAAACAGACTACCATCCAGAAGCGTGCGTGGCAGCGGTGAAGCCAGGTGTGGGCGGTCCTGACTGCGCAGCAGTCTTAAGTTGGCTCGATGTTACATGTGCACAAGCATCAGCTATGCTCACTAAACAGCTATTAAATGATGTACATGTAAATCCTAGCATATTGCTGAGAAATTAAGAGCAATGACCGCGCGAAAACGGTTAATGGAAAGCAGATTTATTCAGTTTTCAGAGTTCTTACAAGAAGCTCATTCCGATATTTAAGGAAAATAATTATGAGAAAGAAACCAGAAAATTAAAGAACTATTTATAGATACAATTTGTTTTCAGATCCAGCTATAACTACCTAGCTAAATATATATAACTGAAGGGAACATTAAGAAACATGCTACACGTCTGTCGCCGTATCTTCCGTTCGTAAAGGTTATATAAGAATACATTACTATTGATAATAATGCGTTCAATTATTCTAACAATATTTAATTAAACAGCCGACGGTGAGAGTTCGTCACGTTTTATAGTCTATGGTGAAGCGATTTCATGATTGATTCGATCAGCTTCTTTTTCAGATAACAGCTGTCGTTACAGTGCATCACTTAATATAGTCTATGGTCCGATTCTTTGAGTCAGTCGTTGGTTACAAATCCCCAGGCCTGCACCTCGCAGAGGGTGAGCTCGCCGTAACTTGGAATGGTCAGCTGCAATGTGGTGCCAACTTTGTAGCAGTCGAAGCTGCGCACAGCAAATGGCTGCGAGCCATTCAATGAGAAATCGACGCACTTCTGGCCGTCGATGGTGATGTAAAAGTTGTCCAGACGATCAGCGCAGCAATCTAAACGATTGTAGAGTGTGATGCTGGTCACTAGAGCTCGATCGGTCAGTGTGGCTCGCCACCAACGATTGTTCGTCACTTTCGTGTGCGTGCAGCGTGGAACGCGTACGTTATTGATCCAGTTGAAAAACGTCTGGATCAGCAGACCATCCATAGCGTAGTTGCAAGTGGCCGAGTAGTCAACGCTGCTTTGTTCGCAGCTCACCATCGGGAGGAAATCTAGATGGATATAATTGCATTAGTAGACATTAATAGAGATACAGGAGCTATTAGATATACAGAAATGGCCAAGTGTAGCTGATCGGTCCATTAGTAAGTATATACTCATAGTTCCATCGTAGAAAATCTAGACACCCATTTTTTTATTATTGCTGTACTAGGTATTTGATGTCATTGCTAGCTATAGATAGTTTTCGCAAAACTTCAGCAATCTCATGAGAATCCCGTTAATTTCGCATCATCATGCCAGGTCTCTGAATGCACGAGTTTCAGCTCCATATCCAGTCACCTTTAGTCGGAGCGTTGCACTGATATAATTAGACTCTGAGCTTGTCAAAAACAAGATATTGTGTTACATTTAGCTTTATGTGATGAGTTCCTTATCACGGATACAGGTGATACATGATACACGGATACATGTCATGTCTCGACTCACCGTGAGTGATGAAGCAGCCTCTAGGATAATTTGTCGAACAGTCGAGAGTTTGCACGCCGGTGCTGCTGATAAACTTGCTCATTTCAAATAGTAGGCAGTCATCTTCCTTACCAGAGACACCAGGCTGCAGCGGTTGCAGACATACACCTCGACAGTCAGTTGTCATGACACAGAGCATCGAGCAGCGGCTGGCAGAATCAAAATCTTGTATGATGGACAGTTGCTGCTGACGTGACAGCTGCTCGGCGGGACTCGGGCATTGTCTGCCGAGCCACAGAGTGAACTGTCTGAGATTGTTTGCATTCGTCACCGACACAGAACAGGCGAGAATGCCAAGAATTATGAAACAACTTGGATGCATGACAGTTTAGTTCTGTATGTTTACAATTCAGTATCGCGTGGCTTTTGCCAGGTGTGATAGCGGAATTATAATTTATAGTGCAGACAATCTTGAAAAAAAAGTCCCAGAGCCGTTTCGCATCTGTGCTTCGCAAAATTAACTGAGGAAACTAGGCTGTGTGAAATTAAACTGTTGACTCAAGCGATTGATGCATTCGCAAAAATTTCTGACCCGCTGCACCGGCTGGTCGGATGCTGATTCCAACCGCTCGCAGCCTCAGCACTGATATTTTCCCTTTGTGAAAGCCAAATTGGGTTTGATACCTGCAAGCTTAAATCACATAATTAAGCTGCTGATAGCTGCTCCATGCATGAGAAGCAAGCTCAGCATGAAGATTTACCATTGTCTATTTTTCTTCTCGCATTTGCATGCCGACTGGAAAAAATTTTTAACGCCGCAAAAAATCAAGCATTTTCTCATCCTAAAAGCGTAGGTGCATTGTCTTTTTTACTTCGTACTTGCCTGCTAATGCAGGTTTTTTTAATGAGACAACAATTGTTCCTCAAAAAAAGATTTTTGGCGTCATGGATCTCTTATTCGCTGCGATTGCTTTTAGCAGTTACTTAAATTTTTTCGAAAAACATTTACCCTCATGCAGGCTGCATAAACAGATTGCAAACAGGTTTGTCAAAAATCTTTCGACAAGTGTCGAAAAAGTATCCAAGCTGTCTGAAGCGCTTTTTAAGTGTCAGAATGTCGGAATCGGATGAAAACCTTGTAGGGGCTGACTTACTAGTGCACTTGCATGCATGCCTCGCTCTCTTTTATTCAATACCATTGCACTGTTCAGCACTGCTTCCATGGGCGCTGCAGTCTCTATTATTGAATTGCCAATGGTTTATCATGGCCCCTGCCAGTCTATAGTGAGTATTTGCTAAGGCTTGATGTAAGGCCTAGTGAATATGATGGCAACGGTTCTGGACTAGTACATTTTAATGCCTCAGCGTTCGGCAATATATGGATGAAAGAGGTCTCTAAGGACCATTGGTGACGGTCCAGTCACCGTGGCGGTAACATTGTCAGCACAACTGATTTTCTAGACTGGTTCTGGGTCAGGGCTGCTGCTCTTCCATAACGAGCTTCCAAAGGATCGGGCTAAGAACGCGACCTTGTTGTACTCCTTCTGGACTTCCATAAAGCGGGAGTGGCCGATGAGGTACGATTGGCAGTTCGGTGAGAGATCATGAGCATGATCCAGTGGATGCAGGGCTTGCCTAAATGTTTAAAATAGTACATTGTCAAAGGCACCCTCTAGGCGAAGAAAAGCGCGTTTCCAGTGTGAAGCACAGCGTGCTCTAGCTTATCAGTTTGATCGTCCAGACTGAAAGTCATGCTGGTGGGCGGAGAGCAGAGAGTTCCTGAGCTCAACGTGAAGAAAGCGCCGATCTGGCTGAACAATTTGATGGAATGCTAGTCTACCTTTCTTTGGGTATGTACCCAAAGCAGATGTAGGCCCTGGAAAGATTGCAGAGGAGGCCAAAGAACCGGTAAATTTTGCCTTTTGTGTTTTGTGTTGCCTTGTGGGTTTCCGATCGTGTCCACCTGACGCTGTGGCTCTCGTGGCTTTCCCCTGAAGGATCCGAGTCCTCGGAGTGGTCATGACGCCCAGGAGTCTTGTTTCCAGGGCGCTTTGGCCTGGCATAGGTCCTGTTTGTCCCTGTCCGCTTTTCCAGAGGCAGCGAGCGACCCGAAGCTAAACAATTTCATTCGATAGGTACGCGCTGATGAAAGAAGTGTCTGGCAGCGGAGTGTCCAGTTGTCCGACAATCCTAGGAAAACCATGAAAGCATCTCCAGCCGTCCTGGTGATGATCACATGAACCACGACGCCATTTGTCGGCAAATCCATATCGATTGCCAACAGCTGGTGGTGTAGCTCCTCGGCGTTAGGTGATGGCGCTGCGAGCCGGAATCCAAACACGATTTCAATGCGTCTTGGGTCACACTCGTCCTCCCTGTAGAGGACGCCTAGTTCCGAACCCTTGTCGAGGGTTTTCAGCAGCTCGTTCGAGCTAGTCGAGTCTGGACTGGTACGTCAGCAGGCTGAACGCAGAGGCCTTGGTCCTTGACGTTGCTCTTCAGTCTTCATGGCAGAACAGGGCCGCTCAATGCCACTCTAATCTGACCAGGTGGGAATCCAACCCATTCCAAATCTGGTCGAGCTGTCCGGCTGATTGGGGCGTCTCCTGACATCGGACCTGACTAAGGCCAGCTGCCTCTTGGCCGCCGTCGTGAAAGAGCGCCAAGGGGGCCTCCCGCTGTCGTTGGAGTTTCCACACATACCGGGAAGTCCCGCCGGGAGAGAGCTGGATGCTCCAGAAGCCTGGGCGAAACTGGAGACTGAGCTTTTAAGTATCCGAGGCAGAGCGATGATTCCGCCACCTTGTCGGACGTCGGCTTCTCCTCAGTATTCTCGGAGAGTATTATGTCTCTTAGAGTTAGAAACAAAAAATGACACCAGTTATTCTTTTAATATAGCTGAGAAACTGGGCGCAAAAGGAGCTCATTGGCTAATATATATTTTGAGCTTTTTAGGGTTGTAATAATAAGTTGATAATTATATCAAAGGAAAATAAAAACTAAAAAGAGAAATACAATAGAAAACAAAGACGATAGACGTATGGAAAAAATAGATTTTTATCATCGTTTCTTACCTTCGCCTTTCGTCGTTCTTCATAAAATATGAAGAACAGATCGCTCGACGCATATTATTAGGATCAAATTATCTTTGCAGCGTGTAAAATGGGCGATTGATCAAGATTTTTTAGACATTGTTCAACATACCTTTTTCTATTTGATTCACGGGCGACACACAGTCACTCAGATAAAATGTTCAACGAATAGCCAATGCAAACATTTTGTCACGTTTACAGTCTGTGGTGATGCGATTTCATGATTCAGTCCTTAAGCTTATTTTTCAGCTAATAGCCGACGCAGAGAGTTGGTCACTTAATATATAAATAGTCTATGGTCCGATTCCTTGACTCAGTCGTTGGTTACATAACCCCAGGCCTGCACCTCGCAGAGGGTGAGCTCGCCGTAACTTGGAATGGTCAGCTGCAATGTGGTGCCAACTTTGTAGCAGTCGAAGCTGCGCACAGCAAATGGCTGCGAGCCATTCAATGAGAAATCGACGCACTTCTGGCCGTCGATGGTGATGTAAAAGTTGTCCAGACGATCAGCGCAGCAATCTAAACGATTGTAGAGTGTGATGCTGGTCACTAGAGCTCGATCGGTCAGTGTGGCTCGCCACCAACGATTGTTCGTCACTTTCGTGTGCGTGCAGCGTGGAACGCGTACGTTATTGATCCAGTTGAAAAACGTCTGGATCAGCAGACCATCCATAGCGTAGTTGCAAGTGGCCGAGTAGTCAACGCTGCTTTGTTCGCAGCTCACCATCGGGAGGAAATCTAGATGGATATAATTGCATTAGTAGACATTAATAGAGATACAGGAGCTATTAGATATACAGAAATGGCCAAGTGTAGCTGATCGGTCCATTAGTAAGTATATACTCATAGTTCCATCGTAGAAAATCTAGACAATCATTTTTTTATTATAGTTGTATTAGGTATTTGATGTCATTTCTGATTATAAACTTCGCAAAACTTCTACAATCTCGTGAGAGTTCGTTAATTTCGCATTATCATGCCAGGTCTCTGAATGCACGAGTTTCAGCTCCATATCCAAAGTCACCTTTAGTCGGAGCGTTGCACAGTAGATTATTAGACTCTGAGCTTGTCGAAACAAGATATTGTTATACGAGCGTGTTTCGCTTTATGATGAGTTCCTTATCACGGATACAGGTGATACATGATACACGGATACATGTCATGTCTCGACTCACCGTGAGTGATGAAGCAGCCTCTAGGATAATTTGTCGAACAGTCGAGAGTTTGCACGCCGGTGCTGCTGATAAACTTGCTCATTTCAAATAGTAGGCAGTCATCTTCCTTACCAGAGACACCAGGCTGCAGCGGTTGCAGACATACACCTCGACAGTCAGTTGTCATGACACAGAGCATCGAGCAGCGGCTGGCAGAATCAAAATCTTGTATGATGGACAGTTGCTGCTGACGTGACAGCTGCTCGGCGGGACTCGGGCATTGTCTGCTGAGCCACAGAGTGAACTGTCTGAGACTGTTTGCATTCGTCACCGACACAGAACAGGCGAGAATGCCAAGAATTATGAAACAGCTTGGATGCATGACAGTTTAGTTCTATATGTTTACAACAGTAACGCGTGTTGCTACACGTTTTGCAACTAAAACTAACAAAGAAGCTGAACGAAGAAGTCGTTAAATTATCTGACTCAAGCGATTAATAAAATCTATAAAAACTTCCGAGCACTGGCTGATTGTCATTTATCTCAATGCTCAATCCAAACTCATGCTGCCACAGTCCCTGATAATATCAGTTAATGTAAAGCAACTAGGGGTTTGATATCCCTGCATGGAAGCCCGCGTCATAGAAGCTGCGGGTAGTTGTCATGCATGAGCAACGAGCTCAATAGACAGAGATGCTAGGTAGTCTATTCTTCTGCATTCGTTTATCACCACAATGAATCATCGGCATTTTCTTATCCAAACTGCATCGAATTTTTGCCCATGTAGCAATTTCTCGCAAACCCACGCGATGAGCCCAGGTAGTGCAATAAAGCTACGTCCTTTTAAGTCAGAAAAAATAATTGTTTCTAAAAATACATTTCGCGTCCTGAATTTCCATATTATCTGCCGCAGCTGTATTTAAAAAAATAATTTTTCATTTGCAATTTACTTTTTTACTTTTCATGCTGCCTTTTGACACCCCAGGTCGGAGTAACTGTAATGTACTGTAATGCGAATGTACAGATGCTACCTATTCAGTGACTAAACGCAAGCAGTTACTTAATTGACTTAGCTGCAGAAGGCATCACCCGTTCCGCTGTAGTGCCTGGCGACCAGGGGCAACTAGAGCTGCGGTGTCGCGCTGGGGGATCAGGCGATTGCGATGCCGGCATCCACGGCGGGTCCTCCTTAGCAGGCAGGGGGCGAAAAGCCACCCCGTCGAATGGCAAGACTGTTTGCCAGTTCGTTACCTGGGTGGCACGAATGCCTGGGGGTCCCCTTGATGGCTTGTTCCCAAATAAGTGGAGTTCCCTAAGCGATTGAGTTGTTCGATGTAGTTGAGGACTGTGCTCAAACAGGTGTTTGAGGGAAGGTCCAAGATTTTAAGGACCCCTTTCTCCAGGGAACTGTTCCAAAGAAGTCGGCATAAAAAGATGGTGCACCCAGGTTGCACCAAAGCGAGGCTTCAACAGCACTAGATCGCGAGAGCCACACAATGTACGTCGCGGTGTCAACCGGCCCGCGCAGCCCAGGGCCGAATTGACTGCTTCACAGATGGCTCGCTGTCGAACATCCTGGCTGGAGCGGGCATATCGCTATCTTCCCAGGAAAGCGGGTTTGCCTCTCCGCGGTTGAAGCGCCTGAGGAGGACGTGACCAGCGAGGGTTTGACGCCTGTTATGGAGAATCGTGCTGACCGGCAGAGCGCTCGACTGTCTCGCCAGGTTACGGTTGGAGATGGTCTCTGGGTATTGGACGCCGATGGCATAGCGAAGAAGGGCTCTGTGTGAGGCGTCGATATTTTTTTCCTCGATGGAGCCACGGGGACCGCCTCCGGGCGGTAGAGCAGGATGGTTTCGGCGGCAGCATTAAAATATTCATCTTTCATTTTTCGGGGGGGGCAGCAGGGGAGAAACTCGGGCGCAGCTTGATGGCAGCTTGCCATGCTTGCGTCCTTCGATCGGCGACGATGGTCTCAGGGTTCATGACGAGGGAACTGAGGTAGCGATAGTCGTCGCAGGCCATGATTTGCTCACCACTCGGGAGAGTTAGCGGTGGACTGTTTTTGGTTCCCAAGTGAAGAACCTCGGTTTTGCGGGCATGGACCACGAGACCAACTCGGGCGGCGTCTTCGCAAATTCTGGTGACGGCGCTTTGAGCAGCACACGGGACCTTGCAGGTGAGAGCATTGTCGTCAGCGAATGGCAAGTGCACCAAGGGTGACGGAAGGGTGGCGCGGACCTCGACGAGTGGTCATGATGTTGCCATCATCTTCCCCTAGCGCGCACCGCAGGATGTTTAGTCGACGAACAAGATAAAAAGAAAAGGGGCCAAGGTATCACGTTGAAAAACGCCTGAGCAGGTGCCAAATTCGGCCGATGGCCCGTCAGGAGTCTGGACGAAGGCACGCGTGTCCATGAAGAGGTCAGTGACAGCAGTGATCAGCGCAGCTGGAACCCCGTACTGGGCCAGATAATCGAGCGAGCCACCGAGTCAAAAGCCTTCCGGAATTGTACTAGCACTATTGAGACGGCTTTACGAGTCATACCGGCTTTGATGATGATGCGGAGGGTGACGATCTGTTCGGTAGTAGATCTTCCTGGTCTGAAACCGCTTTGAACGCTAAGGAGCAGATGAGCAAGCCCAGGGAGCAAGCGGTTTCGAAGGATAGAGTTGAGCAGCTTGCAGAGAGTACACTGTAGAGCGATGCCACGCTGATTGTCAAGGCTAGTTGACGGCCCTTTCTTTGGGATGGAAAGAATTTTCGTGGTTCGTGAGCTTCTGGGTTTTCCTACAAGGATGGTGTGCTTATTTATAGCAAGTTAATAATGACATGCAAGAACTTCAGGGAGCTTGAGCACCCGAGGGGGAATTTCGTCAACACCAGCTGCGTCATCCGAGCGTGTTGTGGCCAACGCTTGACGGACTAGTGGCAGAAATGGGCCTAATAAATATTAAAAATACTTGGAGCAGACGGTGTGAAGTCCAGAATCGGAAGAGGTCCAGTGTCAGGAGGCGGAGCGTTCATGAGAACTTTCTGGTAGGAAGCTCCAACGACCGTGTTAGGTCTAGGTCAGCTTGTTAACAGAACGCCATGCAGCGCAGCATGCTTGCACGTGTCAGTGGCGACTTTAATTTCAGAAACGGCTTCTTCGGTGTACGACTTGATTCTGGCAGCGTAGATGCGTTGAAATTCATTGCGGAGGGATCTATCTGGACCATCGCGAGCAGCGGCACTTTGGACTCGTCGACTAGCGAGCATCCCAGCAGATGGCCTTTGCTCCCTAATGCGTTTGGGAAGGATGTCGGCCGTAGCTTCAACAGCAGCAGTGAAGGTGTCGGGTGCCTTTTCGAGTGCCCGCGCGGCGACGGTATCCGCGTTCGCTATCCCAACTGGGACGAGGCCCTAAAACAACCTGAGCAAGTCCTCGATCCCCCTTCTGCGCAGACTGGGGCGCCTCTGAGCGCTCCTCGACCTCGCTGCCTGTAGCAGCTTTGCGGACAGTGGACGAAGGAAGAAAGAAAGATAAAAGCATGTGAAGTTCTCGGCAGAAGTTTCAGACCAGGAACAGCGCTGAGATCTTTTGAGACAAAATCTCCCCTCATAGCAGTGTGACGATTAAAACACAAAGGACGAAATCGAAGTCTGAGCAGCGGCAATTGGAAGTTCGGCAATTCAAAGTCAGTAATGTTGGTGACGTAGCGGTAGCACTTTTATTCCGTATGCACTGGGACGTCGACAAGCAGGGTGTAATGTAAGGCGTAGGAGCTCGTAATGGTGAGTGTCAGAACCGAATGTAGTGGAGTGTAGTGAGTGAGAAAAGTCACGGCACGAAACGTAGAAGAGCGAGAATGGCGATAACGGAAGAGCGCAAGAACGAAAGTGAGGAAGAAAGAACCAGTGGAGCGCAGAACGGGCCGGAAGAAAGCCGCACGAAAGGAAAGTAAAGCGCGAGCGGGCCTGAAGCCCTTGGTTAAGTAAACTAGGCTGATTGAAAAACACAGCGATCGATACTTCCGGCCAACCAGAGCTCGCACGCTCATTGGCCGGGGGGAAAATACATTACGATACGCGTAGTAAATAGCTAGAGTGGCGCGATATACGTTTATGGTTACTGACAGTAGCGCACTAATAATTTGACTTACTAATATAAATTAACAGAATTGGATAATATTATACGATGAGTTAAAACGGCCCTCGCAAGTACATAATTTGGAAATTAAGCATATAATCAACGCGTAGAGTAATATTGTAGGGGCGCAGGGATGCCTTCAACAAGTGACAACGTCACAGCAGGATTTTCGAAGGGTCCGCCGAGAGGCGGAACGCGAGAAATAAAAAAAATTAATTTTTCATCTGAAATTGCATAATAAAATCAAGCACACAATAACCAAGGACCACTAGAAGAAGAATTTTACTCGACGCTTCGTTTCATGGAGAATTTAATAAAGGATTATATTTCACGAAAAATGCACATGCATTTTGCATTTTTTTATTTTGATGTTTTTATTTGAAGCAGATACAATGCTGTTCTTTTAACATAACTTGCAAAACATGTTGCTACAACAAATATTAAGATGTTTCATAACTTTCATTCATAAATAATTCATCTTCCATTTCTTTTCGTTATTTTATCATGAATCACAATAGCAACCAAGCAGTATATTAAAGCTAGCCTACAGCTTGGTCTAACTAATTTTTTAACGAATATATATTCTACATAATTATCATAATGCACTTTTACTTGATTAGAAAGTTTAATTTAAAATCCAGTTAGTCACGAACTAGCTATTCACTGGCTATTGCTGCTTGTGCTTTAATTTAATGTGCGGTCCAGGTTAATTTTATATTGATCAAAGTAAAACAAAATTTTCAAAGGCAGGCTAAATTGAGAACTTTGGTTAGCATATTTATTTTGTGTTATCTAATTTATAATAAGCTTTGTGGTTATTCATGCTTTACAAAAAATTATTGTTAAATAAACGCACCCAGTGTACAGTACTGTAAGAAGTACAGTAAGTACAGTAAGAAGTACCCTTAGTACTGAACAGAGTACTAAACTAAAGGTGAAAATAATTTAGAGCGGGAAACTGCACTATCGCCGAGATGGTATCTAAGAAACAATAATTTACCTTGCACCTTACAGTAAGATAGATAGATACAGTATTGCTTATATAGCAATGCATAGATAATGACGAAGCTAAAGTATCATTTTTGGGCAATCCTACACTTCCTTTTTTGTATCTTAATTTATTCAGGTATGATTCGTAGTGTTAAGAATAGTATCGAGTGAACATAAGAGGTTCATATTATTTATTTTCCTGTGAAGTCTGTGTACCAGCATTAGCCTTAGCCTAGGCCTACTCTTACACCTACTTGGTACAGACACAGTCACAGTGTAACATTGTTTTTTGTTCGTGTCTGTTTAGTACATTACATTTATAGTATGACTGTAACTTCTTTGTAGGAGAATATATCCATTGCCATTTGATTTTACTGTCTAAATCATTTTGTTGGGCCTATGACTATGAAAAAATCAAGAGACCAAAACATAATGCAATGGGTCTGCAATGGACAACAACAGTGAAATCAAGGCAGTAGTTTTCCTAATGTTATTTTGTAATGTCTCTTAGAGTTGTAAATCCTTTATTAATGTTCTGAAGTCTCAATAGTAATCTGTTTGCTAATTATGTGTTGCATTATAATTAACTTGGTAAAGTATAGGCCCCTATGCAAAGATATATTTTATTTGGGATATTATCTATTGCTATAAAACAGAACTAGGCCCTAATGAAAAAGAGAAACTAAAAATCTTGACACTTAGATTATTAAATTCAAAGATGTCTTATAACTGCCATAGTCTAAAGGGTCCCAGGTCATTTCGGTGACAAGACATTTCGGTGACAGTCATTTCGGTGACAACTCAAGTCGTTTCGGTGACGGAATTGGTCAGTTTGGTGACAACTATTCTTGCACCTGAATATGCTTAGAAAACAGCCTTCCATGTGAACTAATCATTATTATTCATCATTATTTAATAATACTTAATAGGTGTGCGTAGTTCACATGGAAGGCTGTTTTCTAAGCACATGGAACTGGAAGGCTGTTTCCTAAGCATATTCAGGTGCAAGAATAGTTGTCACCGAACTGACCCATTTTGTCACCGAAACGATGTCACCGAAATGTCTTGTCACCGAAATGACCTGGGACCGTCTAAAGTATAGGCTAAAAAGTATAAAAATGAAGACAAAAAAAGAAATAATAAAGTTGAGCTTGTTACTCTTTGACTTTGTGTGCAATCTTTTTCTCTAATTATAGAATTTTTTTTCTTTTTTCTTTTGTAAATTAATGTAAATAAAAACAAATATAAATTAGAAATCAGCAGAGCTCCTTAAGCCATATTTTAAAATAAAATATAATAATATTTCCTTAGTCTTACCATAGGGACCTAGTCTATTATGTTCCTATTGCAGTCTGTTGCTGTCCCTTGCAGTCTATTTCAGTGGTTACATTGATTCCTACATTTTGTCTGTAGTCATTTGGCAAACAAACTGGCTACACTGCACTGGCAACAGACAAAGGCAATGCTTATTGACTTGGTCCTATGCAAATAGTGCTGACTGTATCTACATGGATCTGTGCCAATAATGCCCACCTTATCCATATGTCAACATTGACATTGTACATAGTTGTGACAATGTATATGCATATGCAAGCTGTGCTAATGTCCACCTTTTCTATACATGTATCATATGAATTTAGGTGGACAAATCACTTCTACTCCAACATTACTTTTAATATTATTGAACTACATTTCTAAAAATGTTGACATATAGATAAAGTGGGAATTATTGGCACAGATCTATATCAATTAAGTCAGCTCTATTTAGCATAAGACTATATTGTTATTTCTTTTTATTTTCTTATAAACAAAATTATAATTACATTTTTTAATTAGGCCTATGCTTTTTTATTTCATTTGCTCATTTCTAGAATGCACAACAAATTTATTTGTTATACTTTGATTTTAAAATGATATCATTGGCACTATGGCAGACTAAAATGCCATTTAATTTTAATTTAATGCATTCTAGTCACTTAAACACACCTATGGTGCTAAATGCTCTATGGTCTTAGCTATAGGTTTAATTGTTCTAATTGGTATTTGGTTTAAAACATGTTATTATTATTATATTTTCAATCAATAAGCCTTATTGTAAACCTTCCAAATGTTTTATCTAATTGAACAATGAAGGTACTGAAATCAATTTGTTTGTAAAAGTGGGCATGGCTAGTATACATACATGGAATAATGTAATGGCATTTTTCAGCTAATTTTCATGTTGATAAGGGGGGCATTGGTATTTATCCATGTGGAAAAATTTGGCAATATTGGCATGGGACCATGCTCATAAGCACTGCCACAGACAATACAACCAAATTTGCCAGTCAAAACACCAATGTACAACAAATTTTCTAGCATAATCCAGGATCCTAATTATAGATAATTTTTTAGCTATTGAAATAAGTCTATAGATATGGTTTTGACCATACATGCGCAACCTCCCAAATCTTAGCCGGCCTTGCGACTTAGTTTTTGCTCTCATTTGCGACTTAGTTCGTTTCATTGCTCTATTTACGACTTAGTTTGCTCTCATTTGCTCTCTTTTTCTCTCCCCTTTTTCCTTTTCTTCACGCCTTCCTTTTTTGTCCCTTGGTCCCCCCTTTGATTTTTTGGCTCTTGGTCGATTGGTTTTTGCGACTTACTTTGCTTGGCCCTCGTTTCACCCGGCCGGTTTGGCCGGGTCGGCCGGGTGTTGCGCATGCATGGTTTTGACTCTCTATATGGTTCTGAACAAAAAAGTGACAAAGCCCCTTAAACACACACCTAATAGAAAAAGATAGAAATATACTTCTTTACTATACTAATTTTCTATTCTAGACCATATTTAATATTTGTGACATGTCATTGCTATATACATAGGCCTATGAATGGATGGGTTAGCTAGCTAACTAAAATTATACATCTTGAATTTAAGAGACATTGTATGTAGTACTAAATAAGTCTGTATAATTGCTATGCCTATGACATTATAAGTTGTTATAAAGGTCTATAATAAATATAATTATTCACTACAATACACTTATATTCTTCACTGAATGACCGCTGAATTAATCCTAACAGTCTGAACAATATATACATAGTATCTAATGTCATTCGATAGTTGCCCTTGACTTTTGGGGATAATGCCACCTTGGTTGAATTATCTACACCATTTTGTTATGCATTATGCAATGCAATCAGGATTTTAATTAAAAAAATTGAAAAGTGAAAAATAAGGAAATTGTATTTCTCATGCCAAGATGTGAAATAGTGATGTATTAATTTAGGATGATATTTAATTTCAGCATTTCACTGTGTAACTCTGATCACTGTGGTTAAAGTGGAAGATTGAGCCTCTGGACAAGCAGGACAGGCCAGTTGCTAATAAGCCTTCTTTGTAATATCTCACAGCTAGCCAAATGGATCCTGCCCTGTCATCTGCGACTGCATTATCTGCTGCTAGCTCCCAGTGGTCCTCAGTGCTCAGCTTCCTGAAGCTCAGTCCAATTTATAGCATTCGCAGCTTCCTGTGCAATTCGCTTCCCTCTTCAGTGTCTATGGTCAAAAGCGATGTGGCGAATAGTCCGAACGGCTCAGCCTCTGGCATAGGCTCGATTTGGTTGCGCAAGCCAGGACGTCGCAATTCTGGCACTTATCGAGATCTAAATGCTGTGGCACCTTCAAGCTATTAGTAGGCCTTTTTGTAGTCTTAAGAAAACGAACAATCACAAAATACAAAGTACATTCACTTTCGTATTATATCTAAAAGCACTCGACCAACAGTTTTATTGCATTGACTTTTTGCATTAGATTTTTGTAGTGCTAGAAGCCATTGCATGAAACTCATACTGACACTTTTAATGGTGCTCCCAAGAATACAAAACTGCATAAATTTTTTCTAGTGATTTTATTTTACGGTCTGTGTTCCTGGGAGCACCTTAATCATGCTTGATTTTACACACTTTTTTGACAATGCTTTTTAAAAGAATTTCTCTAAGGCAAGTTATTTCCCTGATTGAGTCTAATTTATTTAGCTTGGTAATCAAAAACCTAGTGCCCGGATGACATCTGGTTGAAAAAAGCATTTGATTGTCTGAATGGCTTGCATTGGGTTGTCTGAAAGTGTTGTATCGTGCTATTGGTGGCCCTTGAAAGGGCCGTTTTAGTGAAAAAAGCTGTTGTTATTTTCATTATTCGCTACTGTGATTAGGCTGATATGTACGTGCTTTTCTTGCGTCTGGTTGGTTGTGCTGCTCGTTTGTTGGAATATCGATCGTAGTGTATTTTAAACGTTTGGCTAAATGACTAATGCGTGCGATCTCGCCACTCTTACTAAGGCTAAGCAAAGCAATATAACATAATTGTCTTGCATTTGGTTGTCTGAATGGCTTGCATTTGGTTGTCTGAATGGCTTGCATTTGGTTGTCTGAATGGCTTGCATTTGGTTGTCTGAATGGCTTGCATTTGGTTGTCTGAATGGCTTGCGTTTGGTTGTCTGAATGGCTTCCGAATTGCGTGAAAAAATATCAATTTAAGGTCCTAATTTTGTTGGAACAATTTTTTTGGAGCTGTTTAACTCTTGTTTATCGAGCGAAATCTCCATTGCAATTTTGTTTAATCGTTGATTTATGAATATGTTTCTGTTAGCAGTATGCTAAAACAAGCATTTCGTTCATTAAATTCTATTCCTAAGTTTTTTTATTTAGTTTCCGTAATTCCGTATACTTGTACATAAAAAGTCTAACCTCTTGACAAAAAATGTGATCACACATATGACACTCTTTACTATGAGTATGTATACTAGAAGCGAAGTTTAAATCAACATGTACTTTTATATGTTTCACATCGCTTTTTAAACATGCGTGGGTTCATTGGTGTCAGTGCAAGTGGTGCTGCTTTACAAACTGTTTAAATTTTCATCTAGCAAGCTCTGTTGCTGTAGACTTTACAAAAAACGAGCTTTCCGTTAGTCCATTGAACCCGTGCTCGATTCTCAGTGCCGTTTGACCATATTAACGACTTTTCGTAAATTCACATTTTATTTTTAGTCATCGTATAAAATCAATCGTCGTGAATGCTTTTTGTCTCGGTTAAAATAAATAAAATGTCGATTTAACTTTTTTTCTAACAAATGTTTACAGCAGTCTCTTAAAGAGATTTTTTTCTTAACAGTAGAAAGTAGTATCTATTTTTCTCCCACTCTCTACGAGCTACTTCACGATAGCTCCCAAAACCAATTGTCGAGATATTCAGCGATTTCTTGTCGAAGACCCTGGTGACAGGGACAACTAGGGAATCCATGTAGACAGGGAATCCATATTGGTTAAACAATTAACAATAATACCAGACATTGTTACATGATGCAATTTTGTTAGCAGAAGCTTAGCAGATTCTGGTTGTTGTTTCCTCAGATGGTCCGTGTTCTGGATATTCAGTTCGATTAGTTGAATATTTTGAGATTTAGAAAAAATTGTGTAATTAAAATACCTCCGTGGTATTTTTACGCTTAAGGTATTTTTGGTCTTTTTGGTCTTTTTTGGCTGCTACCCAAATGAATATGGGTGGCCTGGCCGCGGAATCGAGCTCAGGGACTTAACGCGAGACGCAAACGCGTTATGGCACTGCTAATCACCCTTAAGGATTTTCGGGAAATTGTATTTATTTTTAAATTCGTTGCATAATTAATTAATTTTCTTTAACTTTATGCCCTCAGCGACACTTTCAATGCTCAGCAATGCTACGATATGTCGCGTTTGTTTTACTGCTAAAATGTGTACATGTATCTAGCAGCTCCAGTGGCCCATTCTACAGCTACGCCTCCAGTGACGAATCAACAATCTCAAGCATAGTGAATATTCAATTGGCCAGCCTGCCAGTAAATGAGCGAACTATCGCAGCCGCTGTTAATCTTTGCCAAATGCCTGGGGACCAAAGTAGTTTCTGCGCTTGGGTACAGATAGACTCAGCTGGCGTGGCCGTATCTGTGGCCTGTTTTAGCGAATATCGCCGTCAGTGCAATCGTCGCAGTCCATCCGGCGTCGATGCTAATCGCGAAATCAAAGAAAACAATGCAAATTGGCGACTTAGCAAAGCGCTGGTTCGCGAGAATCGCAATGATACCCGATGCGAGCTGTGTACACCTTGCGCCCAGACCCACTGGTCCTCTTGTCCCACCTGTCGATTAGTATGCTATTGTACATGCGCCTATGAAACAATTGGCCTCTCTAAACCGAAGGCTATTGGCGATCTTCGCATTCAAGTGTATCCTTGTCATCAGTTCTGCGACACTGTCAACGACTGCTTAGAAGAATCGCATCTTTCTACAGACGAGCGCGGAGTATTGTGCAATTATTATAAGCAGAAGGGAAATCCGTCGTTTGTTATACTCCGGCCTTGGCAGCGCGTGCTATATTACCTCTTCTGTTATCTGGCTCCTGCCCTGTTCATTTGCTGGCTGACAATAGTGTCGATTTTAACCCTGACTGAGCGCCGATGTACTTTTACTTCTCATGTAATCAAAATGCGAAAAGCTCCATTGGCTGAAGTAATTGTTAATCAGCAGCAAGAAACTTTAGCTCAACCCATGCCACTAACCGATGAGGCTGTCGAACAGCAGCACCTGCTACTTCAGGCAGAGTCTTCGTCTGCAAATGATGAGCAAGTCGATAATAATGCTGGCCTACCGCCGCCTCCTGACTATGCCGACGCCTGCCTTAGGCTGACGATTGTGCCAGAGAGCGTGGAACAGTGCCACTCAGAACATTACCATTAGGGAATGCTAGTGTCGCCGCTTTTTATGACTTCTGACCTTGATGTCAGGGGTTCGAGTCTCAGGACTGACTAGCTGACACAACCTGCACACTTGGCCCAAGTGTTTTTAGTCTTTTTTTCTTACTGTCTTTGCACAATGGTACAACAAATAGTAAATTAAAATCTAGTCATTCAACATAATACTCGTAGTCTTGGCTTAAACGACGTATATTAAATGAAGACTGAAGTATTCTAAAATGTGGCATTTTATTAAACAATGAGGAACATATAAGTGAACTCCTCCTATTGTCATTTTTAGTTTTACGATGTTTCGGAACTTCATGCGTACAGATCGCAGACCTGTGGTTTTCGAGCTGTCATTTTTACACAATAAATAAATTGTGAGCCACAAGGACAATTAAGGACAACTTGTAGTTTTTTTGCTGTAGAATTCCTATTTTTTAATGCTAGAAAATGCCATAATATAGTATTCTATTTTATGTTGATATGATACAATGTTATGCGAGATAATTATTTGGCTGTGACACCAATGTACGAGGATTAAATTCCTAATTACTTCCTAAAATTCTTACTTTTGAGTAAATAAAATAAAATATTATTTTCCTATTTCGTCCATATGATTATGTGTATATGACATCTAGCATGAATGCTCATTCCATAAACTGCTCATTCCCTAAACTCTAAACTGCCAATTTCCTAAAATTAAAATTATTTAAATTATTTTTAATTATTTTTATCCGTCGTGATGACTTATATTGAACAAATTACTCTACTGAGAGTAGCTAGCGGCGTTCGTGGCGCAATTAGCTAAAAGTATGCGTTTATTAAGTACAAAGTAAATTAATGAGTCTGACAAAACAACAGCAGCGGAGGAGCGTGGAACAGTGCGACTCAGACTACTACCATTAGGGAGTCGCTAGTTTCACCGCATTTTATGACCTCTGACCTTTAGTCTCAGGACTAAACAGCTGTACACAGCCCCACCCCAAATCGACTCAGATATGCCTGCTTTTACTTGCCATTGGCACTGTTTTCCTATTCAATATTCTGGGGCCGTGCATATGCGAAATCTATAACTACAATGGGCATTTGAACAGTATAAAGGCTGCTCCACGGTCGCAAAATTTGTAGATTTTTGTAAACTTCATAGCTCTGTTTACATGTTGTTTCGTGTTCTTTTTCATATTTTGTCGCTAATCAATTGTTCCGCTTTTTCAATTTCCGAGTACATTGACTAATTTTGCGAACAACATATAAAGAGTTTCTGTTTTAAAAACTTAGTTTGCATTTGTTTATTTCGCAAATACGACTTTGTCATCAAGTTCTTCAGAACCTAGTCTAGATCCTCAGATTCATTCCCAACACACACAGCCATTCCAGATCCACAGATTCATTCCCAACACACACAGCCATTCCAGATCCTCAGATTCATTCCCAACACACACAGCCATTCCAGATCCACAGATTCATTCCCAACGCACACAGCCATTCCAGATCCTCAGATTCATTCCCAACGCACACAGCCCTTCCAGATCCTCAGATTCATTCCCAACACACACAGCCATTCCAGATCCTCAGATGCATTCCCAACACACAGAGCCATTCCAGATCCTCAGATTCATTCCCAACGCACACAGCCATTCCAGATCCTCAGATTCATTCCCAACACACAGAGCCATTCCAGATCCTCAGATTCATTCCCAACGCACACAGCCATTCCAGATCCTCAGATTCATTCCCAACGCACACAGCCCTTCCAGATCCTCAGATTCATTCCCAACACACACAGCCATTCCAGATCCTCATATTCATTCCCAACACACACAGCCATTCCAGATCCTCAGATTCATTCCCAACACACACAGCCATTCCAGATCCTCAGATTCATTCCCAACACACACAGCCACTCCAGATCCTCAGATTCATTCCCAACACACACAGCCATTCCAGATCCTCAGATTCATTCCCAACACACACAGCCATTCCAGATCCTCAGATTCATTCCCAACACACACAGCCATTCCAGATCCTCAGATTCATTCCCAACACACACAGCCATTCCAGATCCTCAGATTCATTCCCAACACACACAGCCATTCCAGATCCTCAGATTCATTCCCAACACACACAGCCATTCCAGATCCTCAGATTCATTCCCAACACACACAGCCATTCCAGATCCTCAGATTCATTCCCAACGCACACAGCCATTCCAGATCCTCAGATTCATTCCCAACACACACAGCCATTCCAGATCCTCAGATTCACTCCCAACACACACAGCCATTCCAGATCCTCAGATTCATTCCCAACACACACAGCCATTCCAGATCCTCAGATTCATTCCCAACACACACAGCCATTCCAGATCCCCAGATTCATTCCCAACACACACAGCCATTCCAGATCCTCAGATTCACTCCCAACACACAGCCACTCCAGATCCTCAGATTCATTCCCAACACACACAGCCATTCCAGATCCTCAGATTCGTTTATAACACACACAGCCATTCCAGATCCTCAGATTCATTCCCAACGCACACAGCCCTTCCTGGTCCTCAGATTTGTTTATAACACAGGCATTTTTTGAATTCACAAACATATTTTCGTCTTCAAGGAAGAAATTTCAGATTTCAATTCGTTACATTGAAACTCTCTCTTTGATTTCAGGTGGGCTCACTGCTTTGGTAACAACTGCTTACTATAAGGATTGCAATGCTAAATAAACAGGAGCTAATCGTATTTTTCACTGTATTACTCACATGCCTGACAACTGGCAGCCTTGCTCAATCATGGCACGAGTACGCTGGTAGTGTCATGCAAAATGCGTCCAAAAAGGCTACTAATGAACTATGGAAGCTACACCCGAAGGAACGCACCGAAACGATAGCCGTGAACGAGTGTCATAAGCAGAACAAAGAATTTCATTGCGCTTGGATATTGTTGAACTCGTCTTATTATAATCGACCAATCGCGGTGTCCTGCTTCAGCGAATGGCGCAATCAGTGCAACAGGCGGCACATTGCAGCTAAGTCAAGTAGCGCTGGAAAGTACATGGAGCCACAGTGCAATCTGTGCACTCCCTGCAAGAACGCCATCTGGACTGAGTATTGGTACACTCGCAAAGTGTGCCGATGCACCTGCCAGCACTGGCGCAGCGAGACTTATAGCGATGTTGCCCAGTCTTCTGATGTGTCACAAATTATTCCTTGCGAAAATTT
This sequence comes from Macrostomum hystrix, assembly GCA_950097015.1. NCBI lineage: Eukaryota > Metazoa > Platyhelminthes > Macrostomidae > Macrostomum > Macrostomum hystrix. The sequence continues at coordinate 35,033,287 of CATNEN010000038.1, read as the reverse complement.
CTGCGACGGCAGCTATAAGTGTGGCAATAAGAGTGATGAACGATCCGACACTTGCAGCTATTACAAATTGGCTGGCGACACAGCGCCATTTAGCTACCTGTCCAGCTCGGATAAAATCAATCTAATCATAACTGTTTGCTCTGTTGTCTTTCTTATCGGCTTGTTTGCTACGAGTATCTGCCTCTTCAAGCGCTATCGCCGATACCACGCTATGATGGCTCTGGCTAGGTCAGGGCCGGCTGCTTCTGCTCAGCCTTTAATGGCCTATCCAATGCAACCGATGCAACCCGCTCAAGCGATGCCACTGCAGCAGAAGCAGCAGCAGTAGAAATCTGCCTCTAGTCCCTATCCGCTTCCTCATTCGTATGCCGAGGTTTGGAAACGAGAAATTTATAATGGCAAAACAAAATGCGAAACTGAAAATACGCTACACAAATTGTAATCTGTTTACAATATTCACTTTACAATGGGCCTAGCTGTTCAACTTGCAAATTGGATCGCTATTGCACCTGCGCTTATCAACCAGAGTGTGTTCTTCAACCTACGCTAAGCTATAAAGCAGTCGCGTATCGATGCAGCGATCTGTGCTGCAATGTTGCCTAATGCTCCGAATCGTTTAATGAGAAAGTCCGAAAGTTTCGATTATTAAAAATTGGAAGACATTGATGCAGGAATGTTTATCCTGTCACTAAACATAATCTTGCCCCTAGTTGTCTAGTTGAAAATCTGAATCTGAGAGTATGTCCGATGCTCAGTTTGGCTAGCTAAAATATAAATTTTTCTAGATTTTTACTAACTTGGGGTTTTTCTGTGGGGGTAGGATTCGGTATCAAATTGAGCAGATTTTACATTTTTTGTTCGTCATTTAAATACGAGTATTAAATTTCTCATTTTTTTGGCTTCATTGTTTATTCAAGGTGCTAAACATCTGCGCATTATAAGTTTTTTTGTACACGTTTAATCAGTTGACTATTAAAAACCTTTTAAAACCAGTTTTTCCTACTTCATTTTCCCTTTTTTCTTTGCTGGTAAATACAGTCTCGTTTTATTTACAATTCTCAAGAAATTAGAAGCTTGGATCCCAACCCACTCAGCATCCAGATCCCTAGCTGAGATCCCAACCCAAATAGCATCTAGATCCCGAGCAAAGATCCCAACACAATAAGCATCCAGATCCCTGGCTGAGATCCCAACTTGACATCCAAATCCCTAGCTGAGATCCCATCCCAATCAGCATCCGAATCCCTAGCTGAGATCCCAACCCAATCAGCATCCAGATCCTTAGCTGAGATCCCAACTCAATCAGCATCCAGATCCTTAGCTGAGATCCCAACTCAATCAGCATCCAGATCCTTAGCTGAGATCCCAACCCAATCAGCATCCGACTCCCTAGCTGAGATCCCAACCCAATCAGCATCCGACTCCCTAGCTGAGATCCCAACCCAATCAGCATCCGACTCCCTAGCTGAGATCCCAACCCAATCAGCATCCGACTTCCTAGCTGAGATCCCAACCCAATTAGCATCCGACTCCCTAGCTGAGATCCCAACCCAATCAGCATCCGACTCCCTAGCTGAGATCCCAACCCAATCAGCATCCGACTCCCTAGCTGAGATCCCAACCCAATCAGCATCCGACTCCCTAGTTGAGATCCCTACTCAATCAGCATCCAGATTCCTAGTTGAGATCCCTACTCAATCAGCATCCAGATTCCTAGTTGAGATCCCTACTCAATCAGCATCCAGATTCCTAGTTGAGATCCCTACTCAATCAGCATCCAGATTCCTAGTTGAGATCCCTACTCAATCAGCATCCAGATTCCTAGTTGAGATCCCTACAATCAGCATCCAGATTCCTAGTTGAGATCCCTACTCAATCAGCATCCAGATTCCTAGTTGAGATCCCTACTCAATCAGCATCCAGATTCCTAGTTGAGATTCCTACTCAATCAGCATCCAGATTCCTAGTTGAGATCCCAACTTTATTTTTTCGCTTTTTTGTTAGTTAGTTTGTTCAAGGTGCTAAACTTGTGCTAATTTTAAGTTTTTTGTACACGTTTAATCAGCTGATTATTACAAACCTTTTAAACCAGTTTTTCCTACTTCGTTTTCCATTATTTTGCAGTTTTACTTTTTTATTTGCTGCTAAATACAGTCTCGTTTTATTTACAATTCTCAAGAAATTAGAAGCTTGGATCCCAACCCACTCAGCATCCAGATCCCTAGCTGAGATCCCAACCCAAATAGCATCTAGATCCCGAGCAAAGATCCCAACACAATTAGCATCCAGATCCCTGGCTAAGATCCCAACTTAACATCCAAATCCCTAGCTGAGATCCCATCCCAATCAGCATCCGAATCCCTAGCTGAGATCCCAACCCAATCAGCATCCAGATCCTTAGCTGAGATCCCATCCCAATCAGCATCCGAATCCCTAGCTGAGATACCTACTCAATCAGCATCCGACTCCCTAGTTGAGATCCCTACTCAATCAGCATCCAGATTCCTAGCTGAGATCCCTACTCAATCAGCATACAGATTCCTAGTTGAGATCCCTACTCAATCAGCATACAGATTCCTAGTTGAGATCCCTACTCAATCAGCATCCAGATCCCTAGTTGAGATCCCTACTCAATCAGCATCCAGATCCCTAGTTGAGATCCCTACTCAATCAGCATACAGATCCCTAGTTGAGATCCCTACTCAATCAGCATACAGATTCCTAGTTGAGATCCCTACTCAATCAGCATCCAGATCCCTAGTTGAGATCCCTACTCAATCAGCATACAGATTCCTAGTTGAGATCCCTACTCAATCAGCATACAGATTCCTAGTTGAGATCCCTACTGATCAATCAGCATCCAGATTCCTAGTTGAGATCCCTACTCAATCAGCATACAGATTCCTAGTTGAGATCCCTACTGATCAATCAGCATCCAGATTCCTAGTTGAGATCCCTACTCAATCAGCATACAGATTCCTAGTTGAGATCCCTACTCAATCAGCATACAGATTCCTAGTTGAGATCCCTACTGATCAATCAGCATCCAGATTCCTAGTTGAGATCCCTACTCAATCAGCATCCAGATTCCTAGTTGAGATCCGAAGCCTAAAATCAGCAGTCCCTATTTGCATAGACTAATATGTAATTTTTGATAATAATTGATTACACCTGCCCCAATTGGAGCAGCTATTGGGCGGCACATCTGAAGGCTAGGTACAGTTGCTCAGTCCATAGACTGAGGAACGCCACGCCCACTCTCAATTACCCCAGCTAATGCTGGCACCAATTTAACTGCTGGTGAACTGATGCAATAATGATTTTTAAAGTGTCTGGCTAAAGAACAAAAAATGTTTTTAGTTCGAGTCTTTTATCTAACCTCCGACCCTCAAGTAGTGAGTCCGACGACTAACTACTGGGGCTTTGTAGTCTAGATTAGCAATCCCAATAGACTAGCAATCCCATTTGTATACACTATAAATCCCCATTTATATAGACTAGCAGTCCCCATTTATATAGACTAGAAATCACCATTTATATAGACTAGAAATCCCCATTTGTATAGACTAGAAATCCCTATTTATATAGACTACAAATCACCATTTGTATAGACTAGAAATCCCCATTTATATAGACTAGAAATCCCCATTTGTATAGACTAGAAATCCCCATTTATATAGAATAGAAATCCCCATTTATATACACTATAAATCCCCATTTATATAGACTAGCAGTCCCCATTTATATAGACTAGAAATCCCCATTTATATAGACTAGAAATCCCCATTTGTATAGACTAGAAATCCCCATTTATATAGACTAGAAATCCCCATTTATATAGACTAGAAATCCCCATTTGTATAGACTAGAAATCCCCATTTATATAGACTAGAAATCCCCAATTATATAGACTAGAAATCCCCATTTATATAGACTAGAAATCCCCATTTGTATAGACTAGAAATCCCCATTTATATAGACTAGAAATCCCCATTTATATAGACTAGAAATCCCCATTTGTATAGACTAGAAATCCCCATTTGTATACACTATAAATCCCTATTTATATAGACTAGAAATCCCCATTTATATAGACTAGAAATCCACATTTGTATACACTAGAAATCCACATTTATATAGACTATAAATCCCTATATAAATAGACTAGAAATCCCAATTTATATAGACTAGAAATCCCCATTTGTATAGACTAGAAGTCCCCATTTATATAGACTAGAAATCCCCATTTGTATAGACTAGAAATCCCTATTTATATAGACTAGCAATCCCCATCTATATAGACTAAAAATCCCCATTTATATAGACTAGCAATCCCCATTTGTATAGACTAGAAATCCCCATTTATATAGACTAGCAATCCCCATTTGTATAGACTAGAAATCCCCATTTATATAGACTAGAAATCCCCATTTGTATAGACTAGAAATCCCCATTTGTATACACTATAAATCCCCATTTATATAGACTAGAAATCCCCATTTATATAGACTAGAAATCCACATTAGTATACACTAGAAATCCACATTTATATAGACTAGAAATCCCTATATATACAGACTAGAAATCCCCATTTATATAGACTAGAAATCCCCATTTGTATAGACTAGAAATCCCCATTTATATAGACTAGAAATCCCCATTTGTATAGACTAGAAATCCCCATTTATATAGACTAGAAATCCCCATTTGTATAGACTAGAAATCCCCATTTATATAGACTAGAAATCCCTATTTGTATAGACTAGCAATCCCCATTTGTATAGACTAGAAATCCCCATTTGTATAGACTAGAAATCCCCATTTATATAGACTAGAAATCCCCATTTGTATAGTATAGAAATCCCCATTTATATAGACTAGAAATCCCCATTTGTATAGACTAGCAATCCCCATTTGTAAAGACTAGAAATCTCTATTTATATAGACTTGAAATCACCATTTGTATAGACAAGAAAACCCCATTTGTATGGACTAGAAATCCCCATTTATATAGACTAGAAATCCCCATTTATATGGACTAGAAATCCCCATTTATACAGACTAGAAATCCCCATTTATATAGACTAGCAATCCCCATTTGTATAGACTAGAAATCCCCATTTATATAGACTAGAAATCCCCATTTGTATAGACTAGAAATCCCCATTTATATAGACTAGAAATCCCCATTTATATGGACTAGAAATCCCCATTTATACAGACTAGAAATCCCCATTTATATAGACTAGCAATCCCCATTTGTATAGACTAGAAATCCCCATTTATATAGACTAGAAATCCCCATTTGTATAGACTAGAAATCCCCATTTATATAGACTAGAAATCCCCATTTATATAGACTAGAAATCCCCATTTATATAGACTAGAAATCCCCATTTGTATAGACTAGAAATCCCCATTTGTATAGACTAGAAATCCCCATTTATATAGACTAGAAATCCCCATTTATATAGACTAGAAATCCCCATTTGTATAGACTAGAAATCCCCATTTATATAGACTAGAAATCCCTATTTATATAGACTAGAAATCCCCATTTGTATAGACTAGAAATCCCCATTTATATACACTAGAAATCCCCATTTATATAGACTAGAAATCCCCATTTGTATAGACTAGAAATCCCCATTTGTATACACTATAAATCCCCATTTATATAGACTAGAAATCCCCATTTATATAGACTAGAAATCCCCATTTGTATACACTAGAAATCCCCATTTATATAGACTAGAAATCCCCATTTGTATAGACTAGAAGTCCCCATTTATATAGACTAGAAATCCCCATTTGTATAGACTATAAATCCCTATTTATATAGACTAGAAATCCCCATCTATATAGACTAGAAATCCACATTTGTATACACTAGAAATCCACATTTATATAGACTATAAATCCCCATTTGTATAGACTAGAAATCCCCATTTATATAGACTAGAAATCCCCATTTATATAGACTAGAAATCCCCATTTATATAGACTAGAAATCCCAATTTATATAGACTAGAAATCCCCATTTGTATAGACTAGAAGTCCCCATTTATATAGACTAGAAATCCCCATTTGTATAGACTAGAAATCCCTATTTATATAGACTAGCAATCCCCATCTATATAGACTAGAAATCCCCATTTATATAGACTAGAAATCCCCATTTGTATAGACTAGAAATCCCCATTTATATAGACTAGCAATCCCCATTTGTATAGACTAGAAATCCCCATTTATATAGACTAGAAATCCCCATTTGTATAGACTAGAAATCCCCATTTGTATACACTATAAATCCCCATTTATATAGACTAGAAATCCCCATTTATATAGACTAGAAATCCCTATTTGTATAGACTAGCAATCCCCATTTGTATAGACTAGAAATCCCCATTTGTATAGACTAGAAATCCCCATTTATATAGACTAGAAATCCCTATTTGTATAGTATAGAAATCCCCATTTATATAGACTAGAAATCCCCATTTGTATAGACTAGCAATCCCCATTTGTAAAGACTAGAAATCTCTATTTATATAGACTTGAAATCACCATTTGTATAGAAAAGAAAACCCCATTTGTATGGACTAGAAATCCCCATTTATATAGACTAGAAATCCCCATTTATATGGACTAGAAATCCCCATTTATATAGACTAGCAATCCCCATTTGTATAGACTAGAAATCCCCATTTATATAGACTAGAAATCCCCATTTGTATAGACTAGAAATCCCCATTTATATAGACTAGAAATCCCCATTTATATAGACTAGAAATCCCCATTTATATAGACTAGAAATCCACATTAGTATACACTAGAAATCCACATTTATATAGACTAGAAATCCCTACATATAGAGACTAGAAATCCCCATTTATATAGACTAGAAATCCCCATTTGTATAGACTAGAAATCCCCATTTATATAGACTAGAAATCCCTATTTGTATAGTATAGAAATCCCCATTTATATAGACTAGAAATCCCCATTTATATAGACTAGAAATCCCCATTTATATAGACTAGAAATCCCTACATATAGAGACTAGAAATCCCCATTTATATAGACTAGAAATCCCCATTTGTATAGACTAGAAATCCCCATTTATATAGACTAGAAATCCCCATTTGTATAGTATAGAAATCCCGATTTATATAGACTAGAAATCCCCATTTGTATAGACTAGCAATCCCCATTTGTAAAGACTAGAAATCTCTATTTATATAGACTTGAAATCACCATTTATATGGACTAGAAATCCCCATTTATACAGACTAGAAATCCCCATTTATATAGACTAGCAATCCCCATTTGTATACACTAGCAATCCCCATTTGTATAGACTAGCAATCCCATTTGTGTAGACTAGCAATCTACATTTTTATAGATTTGTATAGACTATTTGCGTTTCAGCTCGGCAAGAGATGAACAGTGGAAGTGCTTCAACAAATTGAAGCCGTGCTGCGCCTGCCCGGATACTAGGAAGCTGCGCTATCAGTGCATTATGGCCATGGGCGAGGCCGAGTGCTCGGATCTGATTGAGGCCCACAAGCTATGCCTGCGCAATCTTGGATTCAATATCTGATTGCCTGATTAACTAATAATATTGATATAATATTGAAAAGATTGCTGAGTAGTTTGGTGTGATAAGTCAGGTAGTTTATCAATTAGTAGGTCAAGTGGTTATCTAAACTTATCTAAACTACAAGAAAAAAACCAATGACATGATTGGCCTAAATATGTGATTTTAATCGATCGTGATGACATATATCGCACAAATTATTCTACTGATAGTAGCAAGCAGCGTTCGTGCCGCATTCTACGATTACATGTACATAATACATGTGGTATAGAGTTCAATGCGACTCTAAAAGTGCAAACGAAACTAATGCATTTGGTTAAGTCTGACATAACAATAGCCGCGGCGTTGAATCTCTGTCATCAGGAGGCCGATAGACGCAGCTTCTGCGCCTGGCTGTCCGGTTGTCATTGCGGCCTGCTTTAGTTTATGGCGGCATCGGTGCAATCGAAAATTGGCGAATGTGTGGCCACCAAAGTATAACGACGCCTATTTGTTTCTGAGTATTAGTTTTAGAGTTGATCGCAATCCGACTAGAGACCTAACACACCTAACACACTAGTTGCAATCTTTGCACACTGTGCGCCAAGAGTGACATGTCCGTCTGTTATTGCACTTAGGACCAAACTCATACGAATATGGTTCTGATTATAATGCACTCAATGCTGAAGCCTATCCTTGTGGCCAAAACTGCGACGTTGTGTAAGATTTCAATCGTGATTCGATCTCATTATATTGCGACGAAAGCAAAGATGCTTGCCCGATTATCATCAACGCGGCAATTTATTGCCAGATGAATACGACTTAAAACATACTCGTATTGGAGCCTTGCAAATGCAAAATATTCAATTGCAATCAGCATTTGAACCATATGAAGATCGGCTAGGGATTTGTCTACCTTTGTTGAACCAGTTATAGACAGCAACAATTAGATTCTAATCAGGGACCGCCACTGCCTCCATCGCATGACTCATTAGCTAGATTATTATCTGTTTTATTGCATCTCGTTTGGCTGTGAAAGAAACATACTGACAGGCTTATTATCCTTTTACAATACTTTACTATGTTATAAATGAGTTGTCATTGAGTTGTCATTCATTGTGCTATAAGGCTTCTATAGTCATAAAAATTTAAGTTATTTTTTTTCTAACCTTGAGAATTCTTTCGTCGTGATTTTTCGTGTTATTTTTATTTTAAACTACATATATTGATTTCATATTATAGAAAACTACTTTTTTATTTTTTATTTCGAAAAAACCACTGTCGTCAAGTTCTTAAGAACCAAAATGTAGCCTTAGACCTAGCCTAAATCCTCAGATTCATTCCCAACACATATAGCGACTCAAATCCCCAGATTCATTCTCAACATACACAGCCACTCCAGATCCTCACATTCATTCCCAACAACACACAGCCATTCCAGATCCTCAGATTCATTTATAACACACACAGCCATTCCAGATCCTCAGATTCATTCCCAACACACACAGCAACTACAGATCCTCAGATTCATTTATAACACACACAGCCATTCCAGATCCTCAGATTCATTCCCAACACACACAGCCATTCCAGATCCTCAGATTCATTCCCAACGCACACAGCTATTCCAGATCCTCAGATTCATTCCCAACACACACAGCCATTCCAGATCCTCAGATTCATTCCCAACACACACAGCCATTCCAGATCCTCAGATTCATTTATAACACACACAGCCATTCCAGATCCCCAGATTCATTCCCAACACACACAGCCATTCCAGATCCTCAGATTCACTCCCAACACACAGCCACTCCAGATCCTCAGATTCATTCCCAACACACACAGCCATTCCAGATCCTCAGATTCATTCCCAACACACACAGCCATTCCAGATCCTCAGATTCGTTTATAACACACACAGCCATTCCAGATCCTCAGATTCATTCCCAACGCACACAGCCCTTCCAGATCCTCAGATTCATTCCCAACACACACAGCCATTCCAGGTCCTCAGATTCGTTTATAACAGCCATTTTTTAAATCCACAAAAATATTTTCGTCTTCAAGGAAGAAATTTCAGATTTCAATTCGTTACATTGAAGCTCTCTCTTTGATTTCAGGTGGGCTCACTGCTTTGGTAACAACTGCTTACTATAAGGATTGCAATGCTAAATAAACAGGAGCTAATCGTATTTTTCACTGTATTACTCACATGCCTGACAACTGGCAGCCTTGCTCAATCATGGCACGAGTACGCTGGTAGTGTCATCCAAAATGCCTCCAAAAAGGCTACTAATGAACTATGGAAGCTACACCCGAAGGAACGCACCGAAACGATAGCCGTGAACGAGTGTCATAAGCAGAACAAAGAATTTCATTGCGCTTGGATATTGTTGAACTCGTCTTATTACAATCGACCAATCGCGGTGTCCTGCTTCAGTGAATGGCGCAATCAGTGCAACAGGCGGCACATTGCAGCTAAGTCAAGTAGCGCTGGAAAGTACATGGAGCCACAGTGCAATCTGTGCACTCCCTGCAAGAACGCCATCTGGACTGAGTATTGGTACACTCGCAAAGTGTGCCGATGCACCTGCCAGCACTGGCGCAGCGAGACTTATAGCGATGTTGCCCAGTCTTCTGATGTGTCACAAATTATTCCTTGCGAAAATTTCTGCGACGGCAGCTATAAGTGTGGCAATAAGAATGATGAACGATCCGACACTTGCAGCTATTACAAATTGGCTGGCGACACGGCGCCATTTAGCTACCTGTCCTCAGAGACAGCCAATCTAATCATAACTGTTTGCTCTGCTATCCTTCTAATCGGCTTGTTTGCTATCTGGCTCTTCAAGCGCTATCGTCGATACCACGTTTTGATGGCTCTGGCTAGGTCAGGGCCGGCTGCTTCTGCTCAGCCTTTAATGGCCTATCCAATGCAACCGATGCAACCCGCGCAAGCGATGCCACCGCAGCAGCAGCAGCAGCAGCAGCAACAGCAGCAGTATTCTGCCTCTAGTCCCTATCCGCCTCCGCCTTCGTATGCCGAGGTTTCGAAGTGAGAAATGTAGAATGGCGAAACATAATGCGAAACAGAAAATACGCTACACAAGTTGTATTCAAACTATATATTTATAATTATCATTTACAACTGGCCTAGCTGTTTAACCAAATAGTGTGTTCTGAAATCTAGACTATGCTAAAATCTGACATTGCGAGTCTGTTCGATACACAGACAGCGTGGAAGCAGTACTGTACGTTCCACTGACCCAAAGCGCACACGCATCAGGACACATTCGTCATCTCGCACACATAGGTGTGTACATCTGCCCTGAATTCATCCTCGTAAGGCAGTGTTCTCTCTTTGTCTTAGGGGTGTGGTTTGCGATTATGGCGTAAATTTCACGGCAGTTCCCAGAAAAAATTATTTCCGTGGTAAGCCAAACCAACATTTTATATTAATGGTAAGGGTTGTGGGGCGAAGCCCTCTAGTTAGCCCATCATTTAAACTCATTTTTTATTTTGTCTGTGTTATAGATTAGCTAGTTTTGTGAATATACATTTTAACTAATTTTGGAAATAAATTAAATTAATTTTGTCTTTGGCCAGCTCAGTCCTAGAAAAGTGAGTTCGATTTAGTCAGCACTCGGGTTTTACCGTAGATTTAATCCCCGGCATGGCCCAGCCAACAGTCTATGGCTGTCATTTAACTGGCCGGGCCAAGAAATCAGTAATTTAATTGACCGGGCCATTAAACGCCATATAGCAAAATTCAAAATTAAGGATAAGCAGAACATAATGAACAGTAATTTATTAGCATGACAGAACAGCACGAACTCAACAGCTGGCAGATAGACATCACAAGAATTGTTACACGAAATTGTCAAGTCTACACGCTCTTCATTAGTCGAAATAGATCACTACCTTGTTGTTAGCTCCGTCAGCTTCTATTCTCATTTTCTTGCCTTTCGGTTCCAAAACAGAAATTCCAACCTTCTCTAGCGCGACGACATCCGTTTTCTTGGCGTCGGGAGTCACCAGAGGCGTCTCTGGACCATCCACAGCCAGAGCCACAGCAAGAGCCGCTTCATTGGCGTTGGGAGCCACCAGAGGCGTCTCTAGACCATCCACAGCCAGAGCCACAGCGAGAGCCGCTTCATTGGCGTCGGAAGTCTTGCTCGTCGAATTCCCGCCAATGATGGCACTAGTACGACGTTGCATGCTAACAGACATGCCAATGTAGCGTTCAACGGCACTACTACTATGACCTGTGATCCGACAAATGTCCGCGCGTTCAATGCCAGCGTCGTGTAGTCGGGTAGCAGTTGTCTTCCGCAAGCTCTGGTTGGTGTACCGTCCAGAATCTTCCGGCACCGCCTTAGACATCAGGTTGGACACAAGTCCGGCCAAAGAGTGTCGACCCATCGGCGTTTTCGTGAACCATCCACCAGACTTTCCCGGAGCCCAGAACCGATTGGGCGACAAAAACAGCGCTTGGTCACAGTCCTCAGGTCGCTTCGCGATGTAAGCCTTATAGATGCACACGATGCATCGCTCATGGCCATCAGAATGGAATGCACGGACGACCTTCGGATCCCGTCGCAACCCTTTCAGTCCGCCCTGGTGTGTCTTCGTCACAGAATTGTCCACGTACTTAAGGCACTCGCTCCCATCGACGCAATCCAGTCGAATCTGCTTCTCAAATTGCAAATCTCTGAGCTCAGAACCACCACGCAAAGCAAAGTGCTTGCCAACAAGCCACACAATCGCATTGGACAGAGCTTGAGGTGTCGACTCTCCAAGAAGTTCGGAGCCCCAGAGGCCGTCCTCGACAGATCACGGAATTGCTTCAGCTCGACGGAGTCCAGCACATTTTCCATCCCTCGTTGACAGCTTCATCGAGGCATCCAACGCTCGTCGACTCTCGCAAAATTCAGGATCCTTCCAGAAACTCCAATCCTTCTTTAGGGTGTTTTGAAAGTAGTACTGGATCATCGAAAACAGGTCTTTTAACGTCGATGCGGTGTATCGTTCGCCTTCGTGGGTTCGCACTTCAAATACAAAAAACTTAAGCAGGCAGTTCAGATCGGCTTTGCTCATTTCTTCGCAACTCTTAATCACCATCAGACCAGGAGCAGATCCATCAGCCCAAGCAGTCTTCTTGGCCTCGTGCCATGCGGTAAAGACGCTCATAGCCCAATCGGCCTTTTTCCTCGTTGACGCAGGTGCGCTTGCCAACAGCTCTCTTTCAATGTCTTCATTTGTCATCATCTTGAAGCGTTGGACTCCTTCGTGCTTCTCTTCGTAGAAGTCGAGCAGCTCAGCAGATATAAAAAACTCCGACGGGTCTAAAGACGCTCTGCTTTCCATGCCAATTGATTCAGTTGAACAGCCGAGTAAACTGTCTTTTTGGACATAAACAGCTAACTATGTAGCCTCGCAGAATATCTTCACGGCCATAGTCAACTTTCGGGAGGGTTCCAGGCTGTACCATGCCTAAGATTAAATATGATAATACCCCCCAAAAGCGTTGGGGGCGCAGCCTCGGCCAAGAAACGAGTCTCAAAGCCGACTTCATGGCCAAAGAAACGTTTTTGGGGGGTATTATCTTATACATAGTAAAAAATTAAAATAGATTTAGTCGAGTCCCTCTAAATCCGTCTTTTGTAACTTTTGTAACTTCGAAGCTCGCCTCAAGACCATTAAACGCAGCCTCGGACATTCTAACCATAGACTATGATGAATTAAACGGCGTTTATCATATATGAAATTCGATTGCTTATTTTTCGGGGGCATCCCATCTGATTGATAGACATATAGGTTTAGACCATTTGATTCCGACCATAGACAAAAAATTAATTTCTCACGAAGATACAGTCACGAAGCAGCAAGTCAGTCAGTGGTGGCAAAACGTAAAAGCCGAATTCAAAGTTCACTTCAATGTTCCATATAATGCTCCTTATTTCGAGGAGATTATATGGTATAATATCCTAGTTTTTGTCAAATAATCTCACCAAAATTTACCATAGACAACACATTCCCGGCCCAGAATAGTACAATTTTTAACGAATAAATAAGCAATCGTATTTTATTTTTATTTAGTCGTTATAGCTGTGAGAAAAAAGCTTAAACAAGCTTGAACAGCTGCCATACTGGACTCCAGTTCACGCTCAATAATGCGTGCGCGGTTTTCTTGTAAAGTGATGCCAAGTGCGTTGGCAGCGTTCCTGTCGCCTAGCTGACGCTGCAACTCCACTTGATTTAGTGATCGCTTTAGTGATGCTTTCTCAGTGTTAATCTTATTAATCTTATAATGTTAATCTTATTAACAGCTTTTTAATCTAATTTTGCAATACAAATTGATAAGCACATTTTTTTGCTTTTATTGTATAATATCACGCTTATTCATAAATTCTTTAGTTTGCTTGGCTCATTTTACATTATTACTATCGAAATTTGATTAGCTGCTGTTAATTAACTATGTAATAAATAGTAAACTTTGCTAGCCAATAAAATCTCGTGGCAGAATTTTTGCGCGTAAGCAAAATTATTCTTGTAAGTAGGTTTTTATATTTAAGGATCGTTTCACCTACCTCTAAATGACGTACCTGAGCACACACGCACACAGATACTGTACGCAGGCACAAACTCACACTGGTGTGTACACATGCCCTGGCTTGGAGGTTAGCCCTCAAGGGCGTAAATTTCAAGATACCCCAGGCCTCCCTGAATCGAGCTCAGGGACCTCGGTGTGAGACCCAAGCGCGTTAACCGCCGTGCCGACGCTGGGGCCACAAGGGCGTAAAAGTGGGGCCGACGCCGCCACCCCCCAAACAAACCACCCCACCTGCCGGCCGGCACCCAGCACCCCACCTTGCGGCAGGGATGCACACGCGCGAGCCGCACGCACAGACAGGCGGAGGGTCGGCCCAGTCGGCTTAACACGATTACAGAGCCAGTTAAAACCGTCCCATGAAATCGCAACCTAAAAGGTTAATCTTACGTTTTAGCCACGTTACAAGGATATGTAAACGAGCTTTTACTGATCGTGTTTTTTAACCAGTCGGAGTAATTGTATATTTTTACCATTTTACCATTATAGTATCTTTTTTGTCTACCTGATTTGCCTCGCAATTAATTTAGTCGTTTCGACATTTGCTATATGTATTGAAAAATAGAAGTCAAAAGCGTTTTGCTTTTTTAGTGCTGCGTTATTCTATTTATCAACAGCTAATGTTAGTATTCGAGAAGCTATATCAGGTTTCAGTTTTGTCTGTCATGTATTTTTTTCTAGCTTTCATAATCTAAGTTTATCTCGAATCAAGCGTGTCACAATGGCTAGGCCCCCAAGGCACAGTGAGAATTTGCGTTGCAATGTGCATGTGTTACTATCCTATACCCGAATCTCCCCTTCTAGATTTGCCAAATTTACTGTAGTCTTAGTTTTAGCTATGACCCCAATCCCTATAGACTAGCAATCCCATTTGTATGGACTAGCAATCCCCATTTTTATAGACTAGCAATCCCTATAGACTAGCCATCCCCATTTGTATAGACTAGCAATCCCCATTTTTATAGACTAGCAATCCCTATAGACTAGCCATCCCCATTTGTATAGACTAGCAATCCCCATTTTTATAGACTAGCAATCCCTATAGACTAGCCATCCCCATTTGTATACACTAGCAATCCCCATTTTTATAGACTAGCAATCCCCATTTTTATAGACTAGCAATCCCCATTTTTATAGACTAGCAATCCCCATTTTTATAGACTAGCAATCCCTATAGACTAGCAATCCCCATTTGTATACACTAGCAATCCCCATTTTTATAGACTAGCAATCCCCATTTTTATAGACTAGCAATCCCTATAGACTAGCCATCCCCATTTGTATACACTAGCAATCCCCATTTTTATAGACTAGCAATCCCCATTTTTATAGACTAGCAATCCCTATAGACTAGCCATCCCCATTTGTATACACTAGCAATCCCCATTTTTATAGACTAGCAATCCCCATTTTTATAGACTAGCAATCCCTATAGACTAGCCATCCCCATTTGTATACACTAGCAATCCCCATTTTTATAGACTAGCAATCCCCATTTTTATAGACTAGCAATCCCTATAGACTAGCAATCCCCATTTGTATACACTAGCAATCCCCATTTTTATAGACTAGCAATCCCCATTTTTATAGACTAGCAATCCCTATAGACTAGCCATCCCCATTTGTATACACTAGCAATCCCCATTTTTATAGACTAGCAATCCCCATTTTTATAGACTAGCAATCCCTATAGACTAGCCATCCCCATTTGTATAGACTAGCAATCCCCATTTGTATAAACTAGCAATCCCATTTGTATGGACTAGCAATCCCATTTTTATGGATTTGTATAGACTATTTGCGTTTCAGCTCGGCAAGAGATGAACAGTGGAAGTGCTTCAACAACTGTGGCGGCATCAGCCGGTTGTGACAAAACCTCGGAGTGCGACATGCAGCAGGGCTGCAGCCTGAAGGAGAAGCGAGCCCAGATGGCTGACAAGGTGCCCGTTGATGCCAATGGCAACAAATTGAAGCCGTGCTGCGCCTGCCCGGATACTAGGAAGCTGCGCGATCAGTGCATTATGGCCAAGGGCGAGGCCGAGTGCTCGGATCTGATTGAGGCCCACAAGCTATGCCTGCGCAATCTGGGATTCAATATCTGATTGCCTGATTAACTATTAATATTGATATAATATTGAAAAGATTGCTGAGTAGATAGGTGTGATAAGTCAGGTAGCTGATCAATTAGTAGTTCAAGTGGTTATCTAAACTTGTTGTTTTCTAAGAAAAAACCAATGACATAATTGGCGTAAACTAGTTTTCTTATTATGTAGTAACTAACGTATATTAGATTAGTTTGACACCTACTAACATACTTAAATAGTTGTTTTAAGACAGGAAATATTTTTATGTCTTAAGCTGTCGCCTAAAGGCCAAAAATTGTTCTCTGCTGTCTTACTGTTAACCTTCGCCTAGCATTTTTTGTGGCATCGTACGCTCAATTAGCTACTTACATTAGTTTGTGTAGTAGCTAAGTGATCCTCTTTAGTTTGATGCATATTTGGTTAATATGAAAAGTTCATATATTTTTAAACATGCGATTATCTGTTCCTCAGAATGACCAGAATTCAAAAGGAAGAATGTATTACATCATTGTAATTTGAAAGTGAGTGAAGAATTATTTTCATATTCGTCCCTGACTATTGACCACTGTGCCTTGTTTAAATTCGACTGTCACATATTATTATAAATTGTAAATTAGCGATGAGCGTTTAGCGATGAGCGTTTAGCGATGAGCGTTTAGCGATGAGCGTTTAGCGATGAGCGTTTAGCGATGAGCGTTTAGCGATGAGCGTTTAGCGATGAGCGTTTAGCGATGAGCGTTTAGCGATGAGCGTTTAGCGATGAGCGTTTAGCGATGAGCGTTTAGCGATGAGCGTTTAGCGATGAGCGTTTAGCGATGAGCGTTTAGCGATGAGCGTTTAGCGATGAGCGTTTAGCGATGAGCGTTTAGCGATGAGCGTTTAGCGATGAGCGTTTAGCGATGAGCGTTTAGCGATGAGCGTTTAGCGATGAGCGTTTAGCGATGAGCGTTTAGCGATGAGCGTTTAGCGATGAGCGTTTAGCGATGAGCGTTTAGCGATGAGCGTTTAGCGATGAGCGTTTAGCGATGAGCGTTTAGCGATGAGCGTTTAGCGATGAGCGTTTAGCGATGAGCGTTTAGCGATGAGCGTTTAGCGATGAGCGTTTAGCGATGAGCGTTTAGCGATGAGCGTTTAGCGATGAGCGTTTAGCGATGAGCGTTTAGCGATGAGCGTTTAGCGATGAGCGTTTAGCGATGAGCGTTTAGCGATGAGCGTTTAGCGATGAGCGTTTAGCCTTGAATCGATAATCATTATGTCATTATGTTTGCAGTTCATTTCGCTAACAAGAATCTCGAAGTCGTTAATTGTATTCTGAGCTATTTCCGATGCGTCTATTCCACGCTAAGTTGACTGCTCTGGCCTATCCGGGCAGCGAGACATTCGATGTCACAGACGACACGGCCTTCAAGCGGCTGGTAGCTTGGCTAGAAGAGAACAGAATTCGTCATTACCCAGCCGACGATCGAGCCCAACTGTTGAATGTTGAAGGCGACTCAAAAGCTTGGTCTGAAGCGTTCCGGCTGTACCTGGCTGCCATTCACTGTCCGAAGGCAATCGCCGAGTCTGCCGCGGAAGATCGCAGCTCCGTGACAGAGTGGCTACTTAGTAGGGCCGTCAGCCTTCAATACGGTGACACGTTTCAGAATCAGCAGGCATCATCAGCGCCTGGCACTGGAACTCCTCCTATTCGAAATCCTCTCGATCGGCTGGATTTCGAAGCTGACGAGTTCAAGAAAGGCGTAGCGGAACTGGCCGCCTTGCTCAAGGTGACTTCATCTTATGTTTTAAGAACGTCCTGACAGTTTTTCTTGCGAGGACAGATGGCTAATCTAAGCAACGAAAACACAGAAAAACCGGGCTAAAAGAAAGAAACAAAATACGAGTGGGGTTATTATCTTATTATCTTTCCATAAGCGCTAATCTACGCGCGAATTATGTTTAAATTTCACCAGCTTGTCGACCACATGTTTCTTCATCATCTCAGTCATCAGTGTCTTGATGGATCTTCAACGGATGGAACCAACTGAAAATACGCACGAGAATGTCAATGTTACAATCTCGGTCCTTAATCCCTCAAATGTAAAAATGGAACTTTGAGATAACAAAGCATCTTTGAAATGTCACTAGCGGCGTAGCGTAGCACTTTTCTGGGGTAGACAAAAGTATTTATCAAACTTCAGATTGTCCGTTAACCCTTCGAGACACAACGTGTCATGACCTTGGCTGTCAAAGGTTTGGAGACCTTCAGACTCGTTATAAGAGACCATGCTCAGAGAAATATCTAGCCTCCGTCGTTAATCGTCAATGACAGTCGTGATATTCTCCAACTTAACCTTCATTCTGCATTTTCGTCCACAGATTCCGTCCCACCCGGACCACAAGGAGGTGCTGAAGGCGTGCTGCCTGCTCATCGTCGAGCGCCTCGGCCCGGAGGCCTTGTCGCGCGCCAAAGATCAGTCTGGCCGGGTGCGGGTCGACAAGATTCGCTTAGACGAAGTGCCAGCCGGATTTGAAACGGCGCCAGGTGCCGGCGCTGGCGCCGATTTGGCGCGCATTCTGCGCCTGCTCTATTTGTCAGATTTGAGAACACTACAGACTCAGATTAATCACGCTATAGTACAGGTGCAGGCTATAACGGCTGATCCAAAAACTGACGAACGATTAGGCAAAGTTGGACGTTGATTGTTTTCGCTGTGACCTGCTAATCTAGTTTTCTTAACTAACAACTAACACGCTTATCTACATTTGGCTTGGTTTCCGGGATCATTTGGTTATGCATACTGTTTTTCTAGTTTTAATTAAATCTTTAAATAATAAGACCTCGGAATACACTACACTACACTACCTTTATAAGTAGTGTAGTTGGTTAACATTTTTTAAATTTACTAATCAGACAAACCCACTCCCAATGTACACTCGCTATCAGCCAACCCCACTCCCAATGTGCACTCGATATCAGCTAAGCCCACTCCCAATGTACACTCGCTATCACCCAGCCAAACTCCAAATATACAATCGCTATCAGCCACCCCACTCACAACGTACACTCGCTATCACCCAGCCAAACTCCAAATATACATTCGCTATCAGCCAACCCCACTCACAACGTACACTCGCTATCACCCAGCCAAACTCCAAATATACAATCGCTATCAGCCAACCCCACTCACAACGTACACTCGCTATCACCCAGCCAAACTCCAAATATACATTCGCTATCAGCCAACCCCACTCACAACGTACACTCGCTATCACCCAGCCAAACTCCAAATATACAATCGCTATCAGCCAACCCCACTCACAACGTACACTCGCTATCACCCAGCCAAACTCCAAATATACAATCGCTATCAGCCAACCCCACTCACAACGTACACTCGCTATCAGCCAACCCCAGTCCGAATGTACACACACGACTCTCGGCATTTAAACAATCTATCTATTCTAACATCCCGTGAAATTTCTAAACTAAAATAAACATATGTTTCTGATGCTTTCTTGTTTAGTTCAATAGTAAATACATAGAAAATGTACTTCATCTTATTAAAACTGCCCTTAACAAACTGACGCCAATTATTTCGTGTATTATTTTGTAGTATAATATAATTATAGAATCCAGTAGCAAACTTGTCTAGAACTTGCTGTTTGACTGTCAATTCTCTTATCAACTTATTTTTTACTATCAACACCAAGTGAAGTAGTAAAAAACATAAATTTAATATCCTAATGGGAACTGTTTGATAAGATAAGAAGCTTAATATTACCTTATTTTAGTTATGCAGTACAAATGTTAGCAAAACTCACCAAGTTATTTTGTAGCCACAATGAAACAGGTTTTAGATTAGTGGTTAGAGCGTCTGACTCACGGCTCACAAAAATCCAGAACGCAGGCCAAAATTTTCCGCTCTATCCGATGAGACAACTTCCAGAATCGCAAAACATCGGCATCGTCGAGATGTTCATCGATTCTGAACGATACTGGCTCGTACGGCTTTGATAGTTAGTTCATCGTAAAGTGCGGAAGTTTTTTATCCACATGGTGGACTTTCACGAAAAGCGGTCATTCGATTTAGGAAATATTGTTAAGTAGACAGGGGGTATTTTTGAATACCCACGTGTTGTTTCTACTGTTAAATGATTGCCAGCATCAGCTGGGGTGATTGAGTGTGGGCGTGTCATTCTTTGGTCTATGGCCTTGAATCGTTATTATTGCAGGGCTGGCTAAAGAATCTCCTACTTGGCACCGGGGCCACCGCGGCTGTCTCGGCAGCCGGCCTGACGGCCTGGTATCGCAGCCTCACAGCCGGCGACGCTCTGCCACCGAGTCACTGGGCCCGCCAGCCAACCAGACAAATTCCTGGCCGGGCTCTGGACACTGGCCTACAGCTGACACTGTTCCAGTACCAAACCTGTCCGTTCTGCTGCAAGGTGCGAGCCTATCTGGACTATAGCGGCATCGCCTACAACGTTGTAGAAGTGAACTCTGTCTCCAGGCAGCAGACTCGATGGCTGGCCGACTATTCGAAGGTTCCGGTGCTGTACGCTTCATCGACTGACAAGTCACCTGATGGAGAAGAGGTTCGAGTGTAACTGTTTCGCCTACTAGGGGGTTGAGTGGCAGGTTGAGCGGTCTAACGCGTCTGCCTCTCGCACCAAGGTCCCTGAGTTCGATTCTGCAGCGAGGCCACAATAAATTGGGGAGCTTGTCGTGCCTTTGAGGGCCAACCTCCAAGGCACAGTGAGAGTGTACGCTGCCTGACGATTAGAAAGTCAAAGGGCAGATGTACACACCTGTGCAAGTATGTGCCTGCGTACAGTATCTGTGCGTGTGTGCCCAGGAGTCAGCGAAATGGGCAGAATTGCCTCCTCGCTGGCTGCGGGTCTAGTGTTGTTGCCTGCAACCCTCCTGCAAGTACTGTCATTATCAGCTGTTACTGTTTTTCCAGATTTTTATTCAACATCTCTCCTTGCCTTACTCTGTCAGGTGGTTCTCAAGGACTCTTCGGTGATAATTAGCGCTCTGGAGAGTAGAATCCGCGATCCCAGCCAATCATTGGCCCAGCTGCGCCTCTGCTATCCGGGCATTGTTGGTCAAGAGGGTGGCAAGCTCACCTATCCTAATAGGTAGGTCCGGCCTTCAGACAGGTTTTTATCACTTTGAACCTCGAATTTTTTATCGAGAGGTCGGGAGTTTGACTCTCGGGAGCTGACCAGAAGCAGTTTCCGTCTTCGAGTGAGGACAATTAACTTCACGTTGTTCGCATGGGTACCAGGATCAGCTTGGGGTAAAAATTTAGGGTCGATGTGACCCTAGTATCGTAGCTGTTGGAATCGCAGATATTTGAATCGTTGCTGTTGGAATCGCAGCTAGATTCGTTGCTGTTGGAATCGCAGCTAGTGGCATTGTTGTTGGAATCACAGCTAGTGGCATTGTTGTTGGAATCGCAGCTACAGTCTTAGCTGTAGGAATCGCAGCTGGAGTCGTAGCTGTAGGAATCGCAGCTGGAGTCGTAGCTGTAGGAATCGCAGCTACAGTCTTAGCTGTTGGAATCGCAACTGGAGTCGTAGCTGTAGGAATCGCAGCTGGAGTCGTAGCTGTAGGAATCGCAGCTAGAGTCTTAGCTGTAGGAATCGCAGCTGGAGTCGTAGCTGTAGGAATCGCAGCTGGAGTCGTAGCTGTAGGAATCGCAGCTGGAGTCGTAGCTATTGGAATCGCAGCTGGAGTCGTAGCTGTAGGAATCGCAGCTGGAGTTGTAGCTATTGGAATCGCAGCTGGAGTCGTAGCTATTGGAATCGCAGCTGGAGTCGTAGCTATTGGAATCGCAGCTAGTATCGTAATTGTTGGAATCGCAGCTGGAGTCGTAGCTATTGGAATCGCAGCAAGATCCGTTGTAGCAAAAATACAACAAGTATATATATAAGTAGCAAAAGAAGTATAGAATAATCTTGGTATTTCTTTAGCTTATGAATTATTTATTTTACTGTCGTCCTCATTGATAAGCTGATTTCCCTTGAGCATTGGCACGCCGACCTAGATCGGAAACCGTTCAAACGGATCATATGATTCGAGAAAATGACATTAATATTAGAAGCTTAAGACAGTCTGAGAAATCCGACTGTAAAAACGGTCATCTTATTGTAGGAATAGAGAAATTACTGTGTGATACAGCTTTAAGAACGAATAAAATGGGCAAATTATTCTTAAATAATAAGAATGACTATGAGGTGAGCACGCGTGAAACAATGAGATAAACACACCTGACACAATCGGATAAGCACACCTGACACAATCGGATAAGCACACCTGACACAATCAGATAAGCACACCTGAAACAATCGGATAAGCACACCTGACTCTATGGGATGATTACACCTGACACTATGGGATGATTACACCTGACACTATGGGATGATTACACCTGACACTATGGGATGATTACACCTGACACTATGGGATGATTACACCTGACACTATGGGATGATTACACCTGACACTATGGGATGATTACACCTGACACTATGGGATGATTACACCTGACACTATGGGATGATTACACCTGACACTATGGGATGATTACACCTGACACTATGGGATGATTACACCTGACACAATCGGATAAGCACACCTGACACTATGGGATGAGCACATCTGACACTATGAGATGAGCACACCTGACACTATGAGATGAGCACACCTGACACTATGAGATGAGCACATCTGACACTATGAGATGAGCACATCTGATACTATGAGATGAGCACATCTGACACTATGAGATGAGCACATCTGACACTATGAGATGAGCACACCTGACACTATGAGATGAGCACATCTGACACTATGAGATGAGAACAACTGATATGCCGAAAAAAGCACATGAAACAGGACATGCTAGTATGAAATATCAATCACAAGCATCCGGCCAGTTATCTTCCTAATCACTATGAAACTTCTTCCCCCGGCCAGGTACTTCGTTATGCAACCCGGCAAGAAAGTCGACGAAGCCCAGCTGCGTGAGGAGCAAAAATGGCGCCAATGGGTTGACGATATCTTCGTCCATACAATCTCGCCGAATATTTATCGCACCCTGCCTGAGGCTTTGGATAGCTTCCACTGGTTCGACAAGGCTGGCGAATGGGAGAAATGCTTCTCACCCGCGGAACGTGCTCTGGTTATCTACACTGGTTAGTGAGGATTTGTGTATAATATGGGGACTTTCCAAACCTCAGGAGGCCCTTCTAAGCCTCTCCTGAGGTTTCCCTCCTGAAGCTACCAGACTTCCAAACCTGTAGCTGCCATACTTCCAAACATAAAGCTACCAGACTTCCGAACCTGAAGCTACCAGACTTCCAAACCTGAAGCTGCCATACTTTCTTCCTGAGGCTTCATAACTTCCCCACCTGAAGCTACTGAAATTCCCCACCTGAAGCAACAGAACTTCCCACCTGAAGCTACAGAACTTCCCCACCTGAAGCTACTGAATTTCCCCACCTGAAGCTACAGAACTTCCCCACTTAAAGCTACCAAGATTCCCCTTGCATTGAGCTGAGCAATAACCCATCACGCCCTAATCAGGCGCCGTCGTCATGCGCCTGGTGTCCGTCCGTCTGCGCAGCAAATACAATCTTCATCGAGATGTTCGCCAGTCGCTCTACAACGAGATCGACACCTTCACGCTGAACGGCGTCGGCAAGAGGCGATTCCGCGGCGGCGACCGGCCGGACCTGTCTGACCTGGCCATGTACGGCGTCCTGACTGCCATGGAGGGCACCGAGGCATTCGCCGACGCCATGGACAATTGTCCCCGATTGAAGCCCTGGTTCAGCCGGATGCAGGCCGCAGTGAGACGCGTTGATGACGCCGGCAAAGTAGCCCCAATCGCTGTTGCTGCCTAACCTTGATTGTTCACTTGAGTTGCTTTGCTCTGAAGAACTTTTCCTGGAAATATAATTCGACCGAAATCGGTTGGTACCGGTTTGATTGGAAAAGTTGCTCGACTAGTGATCAAATTAACAAAAACTATTTTTGTGTTTTCTTTAGATTATATGATTTTTTCAATTACATTCGTTATAAGAGGAGATTGTAGCTTTGTGATGAGATTGTAGCGTGATGGTTAGAGCGTGGGACACACGAATTGCAGGTCGGGGGTTTTCAGACTTTAGCAAGGCACTTTAAAACTCTGCAAGAATAGTGAAATTCTTCAGCTGTGATCTGACACAGTGAGATTCTAATAGTGAGATTCTTCAGCTGTGATCTGACACAGTGAGATTCTAACAGTGAAATTCTTCAGCTGTGATCTGACACAGTGAGATTCTAATAGTGAAATTCTTCAGCTGTGATCTGACACAGTGAGATTCTAATAGTGAGATTCTTCAGCTGTGATCTGACACAGTGAGATTCTAACAGTGAAATTCTTCAGCTGTGATCTGACACAGTGAGATTCTAATAGTGAAATTCTTCAGCTGTGATCTGACACAGTGAGATTCTAATAGTGAAATTCTTCAGCTGTGATCTGACACAGTGAGATTCTTCAGCTGTGATCTGACACAGTGAGATTCTAATAGTGAAATTCTTCAGCTGTGATCTGACACAGTGAGATTCTTCAGCTGTGATCTGACACAGTGAGATTCTAATAGTGAAATTCTTCAGCTGTGATCTGACACAGTGAGATTCTAATAGTGAAATTCTTCAGCTGTGATCTGACACAGTGAGATTCTAATAGTGAGATTCTTCAGCTGTGATCTGACACAGTGAGATTCTAATAGTGAAATTCTTCAGCTGTGATCTGACACAGTGAGATTCTAATAGTGAAATTCTTCAGCTGTGATCTGACACAGTGAGATTCTAATAGTGAGATTCTTCAGCTGTGATCTGACACAGTGAGATTCTAACAGTGAGATTCTTCAGCTGTGATCTGACACAGTGAGATTCTAACAGTGAGATTCTTCAGCTGTGATCTGACACAGTGAGATTCTAATAGTGAGATTCTTCAGCTGTGATCTGGCACAGTGAGATTCTAATAGTGAGATTCTTCAGCTGTGATCTGACACAGTGAGATTCTAACAGTGAGATTCTTCAGCTGTGATCTGACACAGTGAGATTCTAACAGTGAGATTCTTCAGCTGTGATCTGACACAGTGAGATTCTAATAGTGAGATTCTTCAGCTGTGATCTGACACAGTGAGATTCTAACAGTGAGATTCTTTAGCTGTGATCTGACACAGTGAGATTCTAACAGTGAGAATCTTCAGCTGTGATCTGACACAGTGAGATTCTAATAGTGAGATTCTTCAGCTGTGATCTGACACAGTGAGATTCTAATAGTGAGATTCTTCAGCTGTGATCTGACACAGTGAGATTCTAATAGTGAGATTCTTCAGCTGTGATCTGACACAGTGAGATTCTAACAGTGAGAATCTTCAGCTGTGATCTGACACAGTGAGATTCTAACAGTGAGATTCTTTAGCTGTGATCTGACACAGTGAGATTCTAACAGTGAGAATCTTCAGCTGTGATCTGACACAGTGAGATTCTAATAGTGAAATTCTTCAGCTGTGATCTGACACAGTGAGATTCTAATAGTGAGATTCTTCAGCTGTGATCTGACACAGTGAGATTCTAATAGTGAGATTCTTCAGCTGTGATCTAACACAGTGAGATTCTAATAGTGAGATTCTTCAGCTGTGATCTGACACAGTGAGATTCTAACAGTGAGAATCTTCAGCTGTGATCTGACACAGTGAGATTCTAACAGTGAGATTCTTTAGCTGTGATCTGACACAGTGAGATTCTAACAGTGAGAATCTTCAGCTGTGATCTGACACAGTGAGATTCTAATAGTGAAATTCTTCAGCTGTGATCTGACACAGTGAGATTCTAATAGTGAAATTCTTCAGCTGTGATCTGACACAGTGAGATTCTAACAGTGAGATTCTTCAGCTGTGATCTGACACAGTGAGATTCTAATAGTGAGATTCTTCAGCTGTGATCTGACACAGTGAGATTCTAACAGTGAGATTCTTTAGCTGTGATCTGACACAGTGAGATTCTAACAGTGAGATTCTTCAGCTGTGATCTGACACAGTGAGATTCTAATAGTGAGATTCTTCAGCTGTGATCTGACACAGTGAGATTCTAACAGTGAGATTCTTTAGCTGTGATCTGACACAGTGAGATTCTAACAGTGAGAATCTTCAGCTGTGATCTGACACAGTGAGATTCTAATAGTGAGATTCTTCAGCTGTGATCTGACACAGTGAGATTCTAACAGTGAGAATCTTCAGCTGTGATCTGACACAGTGAGATTCTAATAGTGAGATTCTTCAGCTGTGATCTAACACAGTGAGATTCTAATAGTGAAATTCTTCAGCTGTGATCTGACACAGTGAGATTCTAATAGTGAGATTCTTCAGCTGTGATCTGACACAGTGAGATTCTAATAGTGAGATTCTTCAGCTGTGATCTGACACAGTGAGATTCTAATAGTGAGATTCTTCAGCTGTGATCTGACACAGTGAGATTCTAATAGTGAGATTCTTCAGCTGTGATCTGACACAGTGAGATTCTAATAGTGAGATTCTTCAGCTGTGATCTGACACAGTGAGATTCTAATAGTGAGATTCTTCAGCTGTGATCTGACACAGTGAGATTCTAACAGTGAGAATCTTCAGCTGTGATCTGACACAGTGAGATTCTAACAGTGAGATTCTTTAGCTGTGATCTGACACAGTGAGATTCTAACAGTGAGAATCTTCAGCTGTGATCTGACACAGTGAGATTCTAATAGTGAAATTCTTCAGCTGTGATCTGACACAGTGAGATTCTAATAGTGAGATTCTTCAGCTGTGATCTGACACAGTGAGATTCTAATAGTGAGATTCTTCAGCTGTGATCTGACACAGTGAGATTCTAATAGTGAGATTCTTCAGCTGTGATCTGACACAGTGAGATTCTAACAGTGAGAATCTTCAGCTGTGATCTGACACAGTGAGATTCTAACAGTGAGATTCTTTAGCTGTGATCTGACACAGTGAGATTCTAACAGTGAGAATCTTCAGCTGTGATCTGACACAGTGAGATTCTAATAGTGAAATTCTTCAGCTGTGATCTGACACAGTGAGATTCTAATAGTGAAATTCTTCAGCTGTGATCTGACACAGTGAGATTCTAACAGTGAGATTCTTCAGCTGTGATCTGACACAGTGAGATTCTAATAGTGAGATTCTTCAGCTGTGATCTGACACAGTGAGATTCTAACAGTGAGATTCTTTAGCTGTGATCTGACACAGTGAGATTCTAATAGTGAGATTCTTCAGCTGTGATCTGACACAGTGAGATTCTAATAGTGAGATTCTTCAGCTGTGATCTGACACAGTGAGATTCTAATAGTGAGATTCTTCAGCTGTGATCTGACACAGTGAGATTCTAATAGTGAAATTCTTCAGCTGTGATCTGACACAGTGAGATTCTAACAGTGAGATTCTTCAGCTGTGATCTGACACAGTGAGATTCTAATAGTGAGATTCTTCAGCTGTGATCTGACACAGTGAGATTCTAATAGTGAGATTCTTCAGCTGTGATCTGACACAGTGAGATTCTAACAGTGAGATTCTTTAGCTGTGATCTGACACAGTGAGATTCTAACAGTGAGAATCTTCAGCTGTGATCTGACACAGTGAGATTCTTCAGCTGTGATCTGACACAGTGAGATTCTAATAGTGAAATTCTTCAGCTGTGATCTGACACAGTGAGATTCTAATAGTGAGATTCTTCAGCTGTGATCTGACACAGTGAGATTCTAATAGTGAGATTCTTCAGCTGTGATCTGACACAGTGAGATTCTAATAGTGAGATTCTTCAGCTGTGATCTGACACAGTGAGATTCTAATAGTGAAATTCTTCAGCTGTGATCTGACACAGTGAGATTCTAACAGTGAGATTCTTTAGCTGTGATCTGACACAGTGAGATTCTAACAGTGAGAATCTTCAGCTGTGATCTGACACAGTGAGATTCTAATAGTGAAATTCTTCAGCTGTGATCTGACACAGTGAGATTCTAATAGTGAAATTCTTCAGCTGTGATCTGACACAGTGAGATTCTAACAGTGAGAATCTTCAGCTGTGATCTGACACAGTGAGATTCTAATAGTGAAATTCTTCAGCTGTGATCTGACACAGTGAGATTCTAATAGTGAGATTCTTCAGCTGTGATCTGACACAGTGAGATTCTAATAGTGAGATTCTTCAGCTGTGATCTAACACAGTGAGATTCTAATAGTGAGATTCTTCAGCTGTGATCTGACACAGTGAGATTCTAACAGTGAGAATCTTCAGCTGTGATCTGACACAGTGAGATTCTAACAGTGAGATTCTTTAGCTGTGATCTGACACAGTGAGATTCTAACAGTGAGAATCTTCAGCTGTGATCTGACACAGTGAGATTCTAATAGTGAAATTCTTCAGCTGTGATCTGACACAGTGAGATTCTAATAGTGAAATTCTTCAGCTGTGATCTGACACAGTGAGATTCTAACAGTGAGATTCTTCAGCTGTGATCTGACACAGTGAGATTCTAATAGTGAGATTCTTCAGCTGTGATCTGACACAGTGAGATTCTAACAGTGAGATTCTTTAGCTGTGATCTGACACAGTGAGATTCTAACAGTGAGATTCTTCAGCTGTGATCTGACACAGTGAGATTCTAATAGTGAGATTCTTCAGCTGTGATCTGACACAGTGAGATTCTAACAGTGAGATTCTTTAGCTGTGATCTGACACAGTGAGATTCTAACAGTGAGAATCTTCAGCTGTGATCTGACACAGTGAGATTCTAATAGTGAGATTCTTCAGCTGTGATCTGACACAGTGAGATTCTAACAGTGAGAATCTTCAGCTGTGATCTGACACAGTGAGATTCTAATAGTGAGATTCTTCAGCTGTGATCTAACACAGTGAGATTCTAATAGTGAAATTCTTCAGCTGTGATCTGACACAGTGAGATTCTAATAGTGAGATTCTTCAGCTGTGATCTGACACAGTGAGATTCTAATAGTGAGATTCTTCAGCTGTGATCTGACACAGTGAGATTCTAATAGTGAGATTCTTCAGCTGTGATCTGACACAGTGAGATTCTAATAGTGAGATTCTTCAGCTGTGATCTGACACAGTGAGATTCTAATAGTGAGATTCTTCAGCTGTGATCTGACACAGTGAGATTCTAATAGTGAGATTCTTCAGCTGTGATCTGACACAGTGAGATTCTAACAGTGAGAATCTTCAGCTGTGATCTGACACAGTGAGATTCTAACAGTGAGATTCTTTAGCTGTGATCTGACACAGTGAGATTCTAACAGTGAGAATCTTCAGCTGTGATCTGACACAGTGAGATTCTAATAGTGAAATTCTTCAGCTGTGATCTGACACAGTGAGATTCTAATAGTGAGATTCTTCAGCTGTGATCTGACACAGTGAGATTCTAATAGTGAGATTCTTCAGCTGTGATCTGACACAGTGAGATTCTAATAGTGAGATTCTTCAGCTGTGATCTGACACAGTGAGATTCTAACAGTGAGAATCTTCAGCTGTGATCTGACACAGTGAGATTCTAACAGTGAGATTCTTTAGCTGTGATCTGACACAGTGAGATTCTAACAGTGAGAATCTTCAGCTGTGATCTGACACAGTGAGATTCTAATAGTGAAATTCTTCAGCTGTGATCTGACACAGTGAGATTCTAATAGTGAAATTCTTCAGCTGTGATCTGACACAGTGAGATTCTAACAGTGAGATTCTTCAGCTGTGATCTGACACAGTGAGATTCTAATAGTGAGATTCTTCAGCTGTGATCTGACACAGTGAGATTCTAACAGTGAGATTCTTTAGCTGTGATCTGACACAGTGAGATTCTAATAGTGAGATTCTTCAGCTGTGATCTGACACAGTGAGATTCTAATAGTGAGATTCTTCAGCTGTGATCTGACACAGTGAGATTCTAATAGTGAGATTCTTCAGCTGTGATCTGACACAGTGAGATTCTAATAGTGAAATTCTTCAGCTGTGATCTGACACAGTGAGATTCTAACAGTGAGATTCTTCAGCTGTGATCTGACACAGTGAGATTCTAATAGTGAGATTCTTCAGCTGTGATCTGACACAGTGAGATTCTAATAGTGAGATTCTTCAGCTGTGATCTGACACAGTGAGATTCTAACAGTGAGATTCTTTAGCTGTGATCTGACACAGTGAGATTCTAACAGTGAGAATCTTCAGCTGTGATCTGACACAGTGAGATTCTTCAGCTGTGATCTGACACAGTGAGATTCTAATAGTGAAATTCTTCAGCTGTGATCTGACACAGTGAGATTCTAATAGTGAGATTCTTCAGCTGTGATCTGACACAGTGAGATTCTAATAGTGAGATTCTTCAGCTGTGATCTGACACAGTGAGATTCTAATAGTGAGATTCTTCAGCTGTGATCTGACACAGTGAGATTCTAACAGTGAGATTCTTTAGCTGTGATCTGACACAGTGAGATTCTAACAGTGAGAATCTTCAGCTGTGATCTGACACAGTGAGATTCTAACAGTGAGATTCTTTAGCTGTGATCTGAGACAGTGAGATTCTAACAGTGAGAATCTTCAGCTGTGATCTGACACAGTGAGATTCTAATAGTGAGATTCTTCAGCTGTGATCTGACACAGTGAGATTCTAATAGTGAGATTCTTCAGCTGTGATCTGACACAGTGAGATTCTAATAGTGAAATTCTTCAGCTGTGATCTGACACAGTGAGATTCTAATAGTGAGATTCTTCAGCTGTGATCTGACACAGTGAGATTCTAATAGTGAGATTCTTCAGCTGTGATCTGACACAGTGAGATTCTAATAGTGAGATTCTTCAGCTGTGATCTGACACAGTGAGATTCTAATAGTGAGATTCTTCAGCTGTGATCTGACACAGTGAGATTCTTCAGCTGTGATCTGACACAGTGAGATTCTTCAGCTGTGATCTAACACAGTGAGATTCTATAAGTGAGATTCTTCAGCTGTGATCTGACACAGTGAGATTCTTCAGCTGTGATCTAACACAGTGAGATTCTATAAGTGAGATTCTTCAGCTGTGATCTGACACAGTGAGATTCTAATAGTGAGATTCTTCAGCTGTGATCTAACACAGTGAGATTCTAACAGTGAGATTCTCTGTAAAATTCTTCAGCTGTGATCTGACACAGTGAGATTATAACAGTGAGAATCTTCAGCTGTGATCTGACACAGTGAGATTCTAACAGTGAGATTCTTCAGCTGTGATCTGACACAGTGAGATTCTAACAGTGAAATTCTTCAGCTGTGATCTGACACAGTGAGATTCTAATAGTGAGATTCTTCAGCTGTGATCTGACACAGTGAGATTCTAACAGTGAGATTCTTTAGCTGTGATCTGACACAGTGAGATTCTAACAGTGAGAATCTTCAGCTGTGATCTGACACAGTGAGATTCTAACAGTGAGATTCTTCAGCTGTGATCTGACACAGTGAGATTCTAATAGTGAGATTCTTCAGCTGTGATCTGACACAGTGAGATTCTAACAGTGAGATTCTTCAGCTGTGATCTGACACAGTGAGATTCTAATAGTGAGATTCTTCAGCTGTGATCTGACACAGTGAGATTCTAACAGTGAGATTCTTTAGCTGTGATCTGACACAGTGAGATTCTAACAGTGAGAATCTTCAGCTGTGATCTGACACAGTGAGATTCTAATAGTGAGATTCTTCAGCTGTGATCTGACACAGTGAGATTATAATAGTGAGATTCTTCAGCTGTGATCTGACACAGTGAGATTATAATAGTGAGATTCTTCAGCTGTGATCTGACACAGTGAGATTCTTCAGCTGTGATCTGACACAGTGAGATTCTAATAGTGAGATTCTTCAGCTGTGATCTGACACAGTGAGATTATAATAGTGAGATTCTTCAGCTGTGATCTGACACAGTGAGATTCTTCAGCTGTGATCTGACACAGTGAGATTCTAATAGTGAAATTCTTCAGCTGTGATCTGACACAGTGAGATTCTAATAGTGAGATTCTTCAGCTGTGATCTGAGACAGTGAGATTCTAATAGTGAGATTCTTCAGCTGTGATCTGACACAGTGAGATTCTAATAGTGAGATTCTTCAGCTGTGATCTGACACAGTGAGATTCTAACAGTGAGATTCTTTAGCTGTGATCTGACACAGTGAGATTCTAACAGTGAGAATCTTCAGCTGTGATCTGACACAGTGAGATTCTAACAGTGAGATTCTTTAGCTGTGATCTGAGACAGTGAGATTCTAACAGTGAGAATCTTCAGCTGTGATCTGACACAGTGAGATTCTAATAGTGAGATTCTTCAGCTGTGATCTGACACAGTGAGATTCTAATAGTGAGATTCTTCAGCTGTGATCTGACACAGTGAGATTCTAATAGTGAAATTCTTCAGCTGTGATCTGACACAGTGAGATTCTAATAGTGAGATTCTTCAGCTGTGATCTGACACAGTGAGATTCTAATAGTGAGATTCTTCAGCTGTGATCTGACACAGTGAGATTATAATAGTGAGATTCTTCAGCTGTGATCTGACACAGTGAGATTCTAATAGTGAGATTCTTCAGCTGTGATCTGACACAGTGAGATTCTTCAGCTGTGATCTGACACAGTGAGATTCTTCAGCTGTGATCTAACACAGTGAGATTCTATAAGTGAGATTCTTCAGCTGTGATCTGACACAGTGAGATTCTTCAGCTGTGATCTAACACAGTGAGATTCTATAAGTGAGATTCTTCAGCTGTGATCTGACACAGTGAGATTCTAATAGTGAGATTCTTCAGCTGTGATCTAACACAGTGAGATTCTAACAGTGAGATTCTCTGTAAAATTCTTCAGCTGTGATCTGACACAGTGAGATTCTAACAGTGAGAATCTTCAGCTGTGATCTGACACAGTGAGATTCTAACAGTGAGATTCTTCAGCTGTGATCTGACACAGTGAGATTCTAACAGTGAGATTCTTCAGCTGTGATCTGACACAGTGAGATTCTAATAGTGAGATTCTTCAGCTGTGATCTGACACAGTGAGATTCTAACAGTGAGATTCTTTAGCTGTGATCTGACACAGTGAGATTCTAACAGTGAGAATCTTCAGCTGTGATCTGACACAGTGAGATTCTAACAGTGAGATTCTTCAGCTGTGATCTGACACAGTGAGATTCTAATAGTGAGATTCTTCAGCTGTGATCTGACACAGTGAGATTCTAACAGTGAGATTCTTCAGCTGTGATCTGACACAGTGAGATTCTAATAGTGAGATTCTTCAGCTGTGATCTGACACAGTGAGATTCTAACAGTGAGATTCTTTAGCTGTGATCTGACACAGTGAGATTCTAACAGTGAGAATCTTCAGCTGTGATCTGACACAGTGAGATTCTAATAGTGAGATTCTTCAGCTGTGATCTGACACAGTGAGATTATAATAGTGAGATTCTTCAGCTGTGATCTGACACAGTGAGATTATAATAGTGAGATTCTTCAGCTGTGATCTGACACAGTGAGATTCTTCAGCTGTGATCTGACACAGTGAGATTCTAATAGTGAGATTCTTCAGCTGTGATCTGACACAGTGAGATTATAATAGTGAGATTCTTCAGCTGTGATCTGACACAGTGAGATTATAATAGTGAGATTCTTCAGCTGTGATCTGACACAGTGAGATTATAATAGTGAGATTCTTCAGCTGTGATCTGACACAGTGAGATTATAATAGTGAGAATCTTCAGCTGTGATCTGACACAGTGAGATTCTTCAGCTGTGATCTGACACAGTGAGATTCTAATAGTGAAATTCTTCAGCTGTGATCTGACACAGTGAGATTCTAACAGTGAGATTCTTCAGCTGTGATCTGACACAGTGAGATTCTAATAGTGAGATTCTTCAGCTGTGATCTGACACAGTGAGATTCTAATAGTGAGATTCTTCAGCTGTGATCTGACACAGTGAGATTCTAACAGTGAGATTCTTTAGCTGTGATCTGACACAGTGAGATTCTAACAGTGAGAATCTTCAGCTGTGATCTGACACAGTGAGATTCTTCAGCTGTGATCTGACACAGTGAGATTCTAATAGTGAAATTCTTCAGCTGTGATCTGACACAGTGAGATTCTAATAGTGAGATTCTTCAGCTGTGATCTGACACAGTGAGATTCTAATAGTGAGATTCTTCAGCTGTGATCTGACACAGTGAGATTCTAATAGTGAGATTCTTCAGCTGTGATCTGACACAGTGAGATTCTAACAGTGAGATTCTTTAGCTGTGATCTGACACAGTGAGATTCTAACAGTGAGAATCTTCAGCTGTGATCTGACACAGTGAGATTCTAACAGTGAGATTCTTTAGCTGTGATCTGAGACAGTGAGATTCTAACAGTGAGAATCTTCAGCTGTGATCTGACACAGTGAGATTCTAATAGTGAGATTCTTCAGCTGTGATCTGACACAGTGAGATTCTAATAGTGAGATTCTTCAGCTGTGATCTGACACAGTGAGATTCTAATAGTGAAATTCTTCAGCTGTGATCTGACACAGTGAGATTCTAATAGTGAGATTCTTCAGCTGTGATCTGACACAGTGAGATTCTAATAGTGAGATTCTTCAGCTGTGATCTGACACAGTGAGATTCTAATAGTGAGATTCTTCAGCTGTGATCTGACACAGTGAGATTCTAATAGTGAGATTCTTCAGCTGTGATCTGACACAGTGAGATTCTTCAGCTGTGATCTGACACAGTGAGATTCTTCAGCTGTGATCTAACACAGTGAGATTCTATAAGTGAGATTCTTCAGCTGTGATCTGACACAGTGAGATTCTTCAGCTGTGATCTAACACAGTGAGATTCTATAAGTGAGATTCTTCAGCTGTGATCTGACACAGTGAGATTCTAATAGTGAGATTCTTCAGCTGTGATCTAACACAGTGAGATTCTAACAGTGAGATTCTCTGTAAAATTCTTCAGCTGTGATCTGACACAGTGAGATTCTAACAGTGAGAATCTTCAGCTGTGATCTGACACAGTGAGATTCTAACAGTGAGATTCTTCAGCTGTGATCTGACACAGTGAGATTCTAACAGTGAGATTCTTCAGCTGTGATCTGACACAGTGAGATTCTAATAGTGAGATTCTTCAGCTGTGATCTGACACAGTGAGATTCTAACAGTGAGATTCTTTAGCTGTGATCTGACACAGTGAGATTCTAACAGTGAGAATCTTCAGCTGTGATCTGACACAGTGAGATTCTAACAGTGAGATTCTTCAGCTGTGATCTGACACAGTGAGATTCTAATCGTGAGATTCTTCAGCTGTGATCTGACACAGTGAGATTCTAACAGTGAGATTCTTCAGCTGTGATCTGACACAGTGAGATTCTAATAGTGAGATTCTTCAGCTGTGATCTGACACAGTGAGATTCTAACAGTGAGATTCTTTAGCTGTGATCTGACACAGTGAGATTCTAACAGTGAGAATCTTCAGCTGTGATCTGACACAGTGAGATTCTAATAGTGAGATTCTTCAGCTGTGATCTGACACAGTGAGATTATAATAGTGAGATTCTTCAGCTGTGATCTGACACAGTGAGATTATAATAGTGAGATTCTTCAGCTGTGATCTGACACAGTGAGATTCTTCAGCTGTGATCTGACACAGTGAGATTCTAATAGTGAGATTCTTCAGCTGTGCTCTGACACAGTGAGATTATAATAGTGAGATTCTTCAGCTGTGATCTGACACAGTGAGATTCTTCAGCTGTGATCTGACACAGTGAGATTCTAATAGTGAAATTCTTCAGCTGTGATCTGACACAGTGAGATTCTAATAGTGAGATTCTTCAGCTGTGATCTGACACAGTGAGATTCTAATAGTGAGATTCTTCAGCTGTGATCTGACACAGTGAGATTCTAATAGTGAGATTCTTCAGCTGTGATCTGACACAGTGAGATTCTAACAGTGAGATTCTTTAGCTGTGATCTGACACAGTGAGATTCTAACAGTGAGAATCTTCAGCTGTGATCTGACACAGTGAGATTCTAACAGTGAGATTCTTCAGCTGTGATCTGAGACAGTGAGATTCTAACAGTGAGAATCTTCAGCTGTGATCTGACACAGTGAGATTCTAATAGTGAGATTCTTCAGCTGTGATCTGACACAGTGAGATTCTAATAGTGAGATTCTTCAGCTGTGATCTGACACAGTGAGATTCTAATAGTGAAATTCTTCAGCTGTGATCTGACACAGTGAGATTCTAATAGTGAGATTCTTCAGCTGTGATCTGACACAGTGAGATTCTAATAGTGAGATTCTTCAGCTGTGATCTGACACAGTGAGATTCTAATAGTGAGATTCTTCAGCTGTGATCTGACACAGTGAGATTCTAATAGTGAGATTCTTCAGCTGTGATCTGACACAGTGAGATTCTTCAGCTGTGATCTGACGCAGTGAGATTCTTCAGCTGTGATCTAACACAGTGAGATTCTATAAGTGAGATTCTTCAGCTGTGATCTGACACAGTGAGATTCTTCAGCTGTGATCTAACACAGTGAGATTCTATAAGTGAGATTCTTCAGCTGTGATCTGACACAGTGAGATTCTAATAGTGAGATTCTTCAGCTGTGATCTAACACAGTGAGATTCTAACAGTGAGATTCTCTGTAAAATTCTTCAGCTGTGATCTGACACAGTGAGATTCTAACAGTGAGAATCTTCAGCTGTGATCTGACACAGTGAGATTCTAACAGTGAGATTCTTCAGCTGTGATCTGACACAGTGAGATTCTAACAGTGAGATTCTTCAGCTGTGATCTGACACAGTGAGATTCTAATAGTGAGATTCTTCAGCTGTGATCTGACACAGTGAGATTCTAACAGTGAGATTCTTTAGCTGTGATCTGACACAGTGAGATTCTAACAGTGAGAATCTTCAGCTGTGATCTGACACAGTGAGATTCTAACAGTGAGATTCTTCAGCTGTGATCTGACACAGTGAGATTCTAATAGTGAGATTCTTCAGCTGTGATCTGACACAGTGAGATTCTAACAGTGAGATTCTTCAGCTGTGATC
Source organism: Macrostomum hystrix (assembly GCA_950097015.1). Lineage (NCBI taxonomy): Eukaryota > Metazoa > Platyhelminthes > Macrostomidae > Macrostomum > Macrostomum hystrix. Next base: position 34,995,871 of record CATNEN010000038.1, on the reverse strand, counting down.
TGACACAGTGAGATTCTAACAGTGAGAATCTTCAGCTGTGATCTGACACAGTGAGATTCTAACAGTGAGATTCTTTAGCTGTGATCTGACACAGTGAGATTCTAACAGTGAGAATCTTCAGCTGTGATCTGACACAGTGAGATTCTAATAGTGAGATTCTTCAGCTGTGATCTGACACAGTGAGATTATAATAGTGAGATTCTTCAGCTGTGATCTGACACAGTGAGATTATAATAGTGAGATTCTTCAGCTGTGATCTGACACAGTGAGATTCTTCAGCTGTGATCTGACACAGTGAGATTCTAATAGTGAGATTCTTCAGCTGTGATCTGACACAGTGAGATTATAATAGTGAGATTCTTCAGCTGTGATCTGACACAGTGAGATTCTAATAGTGAGATTCTTCAGCTGTGATCTGACACAGTGAGATTCTAATAGTGAGATTCTTCAGCTGTGATCCGACACAGTGAGATTATAATAGTGAGATTCTTCAGCTGTGATCTGACACAGTGAGATTATAATAGTGAGATTCTTCAGCTGTGATCTGACACAGTGAGATTATAATAGTGAGAATCTTCAGCTGTGATCTGACACAGTGAGATTCTTCAGCTGTGATCTGACACAGTGAGATTCTAATAGTGAAATTCTTCAGCTGTGATCTGACACAGTGAGATTCTAATAGTGAGATTCTTCAGCTGTGATCTGACACAGTGAGATTCTAATAGTGAGATTCTTCAGCTGTGATCTGACACAGTGAGATTCTAATAGTGAGATTCTTCAGCTGTGATCTGACACAGTGAGATTCTAACAGTGAGAATCTTCAGCTGTGATCTGACACAGTGAGATTCTAACAGTGAGATTCTTTAGCTGTGATCTGACACAGTGAGATTCTAACAGTGAGAATCTTCAGCTGTGATCTGACACAGTGAGATTCTAATAGTGAAATTCTTCAGCTGTGATCTGACACAGTGAGATTCTAATAGTGAGATTCTTCAGCTGTGATCTGACACAGTGAGATTCTAATAGTGAGATTCTTCAGCTGTGATCTAACACAGTGAGATTCTAATAGTGAGATTCTTCAGCTGTGATCTGACACAGTGAGATTCTAACAGTGAGAATCTTCAGCTGTGATCTGACACAGTGAGATTCTAACAGTGAGATTCTTTAGCTGTGATCTGACACAGTGAGATTCTAACAGTGAGAATCTTCAGCTGTGATCTGACACAGTGAGATTCTAATAGTGAAATTCTTCAGCTGTGATCTGACACAGTGAGATTCTAATAGTGAAATTCTTCAGCTGTGATCTGACACAGTGAGATTCTAACAGTGAGATTCTTCAGCTGTGATCTGACACAGTGAGATTCTAATAGTGAGATTCTTCAGCTGTGATCTGACACAGTGAGATTCTAACAGTGAGATTCTTTAGCTGTGATCTGACACAGTGAGATTCTAACAGTGAGAATCTTCAGCTGTGATCTGACACAGTGAGATTCTTCAGCTGTGATCTGACACAGTGAGATTCTAATAGTGAAATTCTTCAGCTGTGATCTGACACAGTGAGATTCTAATAGTGAGATTCTTCAGCTGTGATCTGACACAGTGAGATTCTAATAGTGAGATTCTTCAGCTGTGATCTGACACAGTGAGATTCTAATAGTGAGATTCTTCAGCTGTGATCTGACACAGTGAGATTCTAACAGTGAGATTCTTTAGCTGTGATCTGACACAGTGAGATTCTAACAGTGAGAATCTTCAGCTGTGATCTGACACAGTGAGATTCTAACAGTGAGATTCTTTAGCTGTGATCTGAGACAGTGAGATTCTAACAGTGAGAATCTTCAGCTGTGATCTGACACAGTGAGATTCTAATAGTGAAATTCTTCAGCTGTGATCTGACACAGTGAGATTCTAATAGTGAGATTCTTCAGCTGTGATCTGACACAGTGAGATTCTAATAGTGAAATTCTTCAGCTGTGATCTGACACAGTGAGATTCTAATAGTGAGATTCTTCAGCTGTGATCTGACACAGTGAGATTCTAATAGTGAGATTCTTCAGCTGTGATCTGACACAGTGAGATTCTAATAGTGAGATTCTTCAGCTGTGATCTGACACAGTGAGATTCTAATAGTGAGATTCTTCAGCTGTGATCTGACACAGTGAGATTCTTCAGCTGTGATCTGACACAGTGAGATTCTTCAGCTGTGATCTAACACAGTGAGATTCTATAAGTGAGATTCTTCAGCTGTGATCTGACACAGTGAGATTCTTCAGCTGTGATCTAACACAGTGAGATTCTATAAGTGAGATTCTTCAGCTGTGATCTGACACAGTGAGATTCTAATAGTGAGATTCTTCAGCTGTGATCTAACACAGTGAGATTCTAACAGTGAGATTCTCTGTAAAATTCTTCAGCTGTGATCTGACACAGTGAGATTCTAACAGTGAGAATCTTCAGCTGTGATCTGACACAGTGAGATTCTAACAGTGAGATTCTTCAGCTGTGATCTGACACAGTGAGATTCTAATAGTGAGATTCTTCAGCTGTGATCTGACACAGTGAGATTCTAATAGTGAGATTCTTCAGCTGTGATCTGACACAGTGAGATTCTAACAGTGAGATTCTTTAGCTGTGATCTGACACAGTGAGATTCTAACAGTGAGAATCTTCAGCTGTGATCTGACACAGTGAGATTCTAACAGTGAGATTCTTCAGCTGTGATCTGACACAGTGAGATTCTAATAGTGAGATTCTTCAGCTGTGATCTGACACAGTGAGATTCTAACAGTGAGATTCTTCAGCTGTGATCTGACACAGTGAGATTCTAATAGTGAGATTCTTCAGCTGTGATCTGACACAGTGAGATTCTAACAGTGAGATTCTTTAGCTGTGATCTGACACAGTGAGATTCTAACAGTGAGAATCTTCAGCTGTGATCTGACACAGTGAGATTCTAATAGTGAGATTCTTCAGCTGTGATCTGACACAGTGAGATTATAATAGTGAGATTCTTCAGCTGTGATCTGACACAGTGAGATTATAATAGTGAGATTCTTCAGCTGTGATCTGACACAGTGAGATTCTTCAGCTGTGATCTGACACAGTGAGATTCTAATAGTGAGATTCTTCAGCTGTGATCTGACACAGTGAGATTATAATAGTGAGATTCTTCAGCTGTGATCTGACACAGTGAGATTCTTCAGCTGTGATCTGACACAGTGAGATTCTAATAGTGAAATTCTTCAGCTGTGATCTGACACAGTGAGATTCTAATAGTGAGATTCTTCAGCTGTGATCTGACACAGTGAGATTCTAATAGTGAGATTCTTCAGCTGTGATCTGACACAGTGAGATTCTAATAGTGAGATTCTTAAGCTGTGATCTGACACAGTGAGATTCTAACAGTGAGATTCTTTAGCTGTGATCTGACACAGTGAGATTCTAACAGTGAGAATCTTCAGCTGTGATCTGACACAGTGAGATTCTAACAGTGAGATTCTTTAGCTGTGATCTGAGACAGTGAGATTCTAACAGTGAGAATCTTCAGCTGTGATCTGACACAGTGAGATTCTAATAGTGAGATTCTTCAGCTGTGATCTGACACAGTGAGATTCTAATAGTGAGATTCTTCAGCTGTGATCTGACACAGTGAGATTCTAATAGTGAAATTCTTCAGCTGTGATCTGACACAGTGAGATTCTAATAGTGAGATTCTTCAGCTGTGATCTGACACAGTGAGATTCTAATAGTGAGATTCTTCAGCTGTGATCTGACACAGTGAGATTCTAATAGTGAGATTCTTCAGCTGTGATCTGACACAGTGAGATTCTAATAGTGAGATTCTTCAGCTGTGATCTGACACAGTGAGATTCTTCAGCTGTGATCTGACACAGTGAGATTCTTCAGCTGTGATCTAACACAGTGAGATTCTATAAGTGAGATTCTTCAGCTGTGATCTGACACAGTGAGATTCTTCAGCTGTGATCTAACACAGTGAGATTCTATAAGTGAGATTCTTCAGCTGTGATCTGACACAGTGAGATTCTTCAGCTGTGATCTAACACAGTGAGATTCTATAAGTGAGATTCTTCAGCTGTGATCTGACACAGTGAGATTCTAATAGTGAGATTCTTCAGCTGTGATCTAACACAGTGAGATTCTAACAGTGAGATTCTCTGTAAAATTCTTCAGCTGTGATCTGACACAGTGAGATTCTAACAGTGAGAATCTTCAGCTGTGATCTGACACAGTGAGATTCTAACAGTGAGATTCTTCAGCTGTGATCTGACACAGTGAGATTCTAATAGTGAGATTCTTCAGCTGTGATCTGACACAGTGAGATTCTAACAGTGAGATTCTTTAGCTGTGATCTGACACAGTGAGATTCTAACAGTGAGAATCTTCAGCTGTGATCTGACACAGTGAGATTCTAATAGTGAGATTCTTCAGCTGTGATCTGACACAGTGAGATTATAATAGTGAGATTCTTCAGCTGTGATCTGACACAGTGAGATTATAATAGTGAGATTCTTCAGCTGTGATCTGACACAGTGAGATTCTTCAGCTGTGATCTGACACAGTGAGATTCTAATAGTGAGATTCTTCAGCTGTGATCTGACACAGTGAGATTATAATAGTGAGATTCTTCAGCTGTGATCTGACACAGTGAGATTATAATAGTGAGATTCTTCAGCTGTGATCTGACACAGTGAGATTATAATAGTGAGATTCTTCAGCTGTGATCTGACACAGTGAGATTATAATAGTGAGAATCTTCAGCTGTGATCTGACACAGTGAGATTCTTCAGCTGTGATCTGACACAGTGAGATTCTAATAGTGAAATTCTTCAGCTGTGATCTGACACAGTGAGATTCTAATAGTGAGATTCTTCAGCTGTGATCTGACACAGTGAGATTCTAATAGTGAGATTCTTCAGCTGTGATCTGACACAGTGAGATTCTAATAGTGAGATTCTTCAGCTGTGATCTGACACAGTGAGATTCTAACAGTGAGATTCTTTAGCTGTGATCTGACACAGTGAGATTCTAACAGTGAGAATCTTCAGCTGTGATCTGACACAGTGAGATTCTAACAGTGAGATTCTTTAGCTGTGATCTGAGACAGTGAGATTCTAACAGTGAGAATCTTCAGCTGTGATCTGACACAGTGAGATTCTAATAGTGAGATTCTTCAGCTGTGATCTAACACAGTGAGATTCTAATAGTGAGATTCTTCAGCTGTGATCTGACACAGTGAGATTCTAACAGTGAGATTCTTTAGCTGTGATCTGACACAGTGAGATTCTAATAGTGAGATTCTTCAGCTGTGATCTGACACAGTGAGATTCTAATAGTGAGATTCTTCAGCTGTGATCTGACACAGTGAGATTCTAATAGTGAGATTCTTCAGCTGTGATCTGACACAGTGAGATTCTAATAGTGAGATTCTTCAGCTGTGATCTGACACAGTGACAGCCTGACAAGGATAGCAGATGTTATTCGAGCGTACGAGAATTGCTCGTGTATATTTGATTCTAGTGGGATTTTAACGAAAAAATACAACTTACGAGATACAACTCATAAGAGCAGATAGTTTAGTAGCTTGTGCGTATAGAGATAAGCTATAAAATAGAATATTGTGTGGTGTTTGTGTGTTTATTATGTGTGGTATTGGAGTACAATACGATTTTCAAAGCCGCTCAATTTGTTATACGAAACAAATGTTATATATTTGGAGGTACTGCTTGCTCAGGGTCCCAGTTCTTGGAAAGCCATGTCTCTTCGTTGCATACACGCTTAGGCAATTGAGCCCTGAATGTTAAACATGCAGTAGAATGTAAAATGTAGCATGTATATTCTAGAATGTAATTATTTCTACACTAGAAGCTTCATGCTTAAAAATATTCATAGATAACATATGTTTCGTTGGAAAGATGTATATTATCCTACTTCATTAAAAAACTAAGCGAAAACTTGTGTTTCTGCCTGTTTTGGATAATGAGCGATGCTTAAAGAAAGTTTTAAATAGGAAAGTAATCAAAGTATTGGCGATTGACATAATGGCAAAGCCTGCTTAAAAGGCCCACCATCAATTGTTAATGACCAAAAGGCCATTAATGGCACAGTGAATAATTCCGCAAATTAATATCCCATTCCAAAGGGTGCCTAGTGGTTAGAGCGTCGAACTCGAACGTCGAATTTGAAGGTCGGAGGTTCGATTCCTGATTCCACTAGAGAAATTGGTGTGGCGTCCCCCCAGTCCATGGACTGAAAAGCCGTACGCAGCCTTCAGATGCGTCGCATAATAGCTGCGGCTGCAAACCTGGTCCAATTGGGGCAGATGTAATCAATTACGAGCTACACGCTATGAGCCATTCCAAACAACAAACATCCCTTTCAAGCGTTTTAAACAAAACATTATTAATTTATTTGATTTATTTTATGCCAAGCAGTTAGCCTTTTAAAACAGAAATAAGAATAAACTGGTTCATTTAAAAATGTTTATCGTGATAGCAAAACAAGTAATAAATAGCATTGTCTGCAACAGATAATCACAAATTAACATTGTGTACAAAATTTATAGACAAAACAAAAACTAAACGAACTTATAAGAATTTGATTGTATTTACTTATTAAAAGAGAAATAATTCTTTTTTGCATTTTCTTTGAAAATATCAGGATTAGTTGAATGTTAAACAATTGGAAAATATCTAGTTATTCCATGCATATTTTTTACTGACTATTGAGAAGAATATGCATTTCTCATAAGGATGACTTTCTGCAATATTGGCCAAGAATTTATTATAGTGCAAGCCTACTTGTTCTTGACCTATTTAGTTATATTCTAAATAAGTAGCTAGCAAGCGTCAAGTTGGCGGGGCTAACTAAAAGTACATTCCGTTTCGGACGGAAGCACGTGCCGTTCTTGCCAGTTAGTTTAGTTAGCTATAGCTAGTAAAGTGCATAAACATGCAGGTGGAGTATTTTTCTGGTTACTAATTGACTACTCATGTCACAATGTCACATGGCCTAGCAAGCAGATAAACCTGAAAGATAACGTAGCTCGCTATAAGCTATAATTTTGTTTAATTGAACCTGAACCTCTAACCAAGGCCAGTCTGTTTATCTAACCTTTAATGTGAAATTCTAGAAATGCTTTACTAGCTCTTTTGAATTTCAATCAGTTTCAATCAGTAACGAATGAACGCTTCAGAAATCAGCTTCACATAGCTATCTGAAATTGTCGTCTAACTTCGGAACGTCGAAATCGGGTTTCTATTCATTCTCGTTGGTTTTGTCTATGGCTTAAAACTATATTCGACACAAGTTGACTATAAAACCCAGTTTAACCTGTTCTTAAAGTCAAATAGTCTATGGCACTCGTGCACGCGGGCCCATAGATAAATGTTGACGTTGCCATAGAAGTTACCCGTCTGTTAAACTACTTGTAAGTGTGGCTTTCAACTAGACCATAGAAACAGGCTAATTATAGCACGCTTCAGTTTGAAATAATGGGATAATTAGTTTAAATAGATGTAGACTTTTATATAGGTAAAGTATAAACATAAGAACTGTTCAACATAATCTGAATTATATATTACTGAGTTTTTATAGCTGCGATTTGGAATTTATCAGCAATCAAGCAAAACTCTAACAGAAACAGAACTGAATTACTTAGCAAAACCAGTAAAAACATGACGCGCCTTATTTACCAACTTAAAACTAGCATCCGGTCACGGCTGAAACTCTAGTAATCGTGCAGCTTTAATCTGTGTCCGCCTCAACGCTTGTGGCAACAGCTGCAGCGGTTAAAATCCACAATGTGCCAATCAGGTTAGCCAGCAGGTAGATAGCGAAGAAGGCCCGGTCCATCACAATGCCCAGATAGCGCCAGGTATTAGCGTTGCCCGGACGTCCGGCGACGGCCGCGGCACCGTCCTTGACAGGCGAGGACGTCTCCGCCGCTGTCCCGTCTGCTGTTTTGTTATTCTCAGCCTCGGCGTCTAGCGGCTCGTCGGCCTGATCGTCGGAACGCCGAACGCCGCCAGGGGCTGTCGGATTGCGCGGATTCATGCGAAACGACAGCACCTTGACGCGGCCGTTATGATGCACGGGCAGGAAACCGACCAGGGGCCCCAGACGGAAGCAGCAGCGTCGAAGCCACTCGGGCGGGCAGAAGTCGTTCGGCTTCAGGCTGACATTGTAGGACACAATGACCATCAGCGTGGCAATACTCACCAGACAGACGGACAGGCAGAAGTACACACCCAGGATGGGCACGGCATCGCCAGATCTAGGGATATTGTCGGCCACGAGTAGCAGGAACACCACTAGCGACAGCAGGATGGTGGTGATGTAGGCGATTCTCTCGCCGCACTCGGTTGGCAGGAAGAAGGCGAACGCCGCCAGCCAGGTAAGCAGCATGCAGGGGAACAGCATGTAGGTCTGGTGGAACAAGTACTTCCGGCGGAGGCGCAGCTGGAACACCACCTCGGTGTAGACTGCTGTCTCATTCTCTAGCACGCCAATCCTTCGAGCCGTCTCTCGGCTGTAGGAAGGGAATCCTGTCACTTCCCACTCGCCATTGCTGGCCTCGGCGAACGCGTGATCGCCTTTCTCGCCAGTCTCGCCAGATTTACGAGTCAGCCTAAAAGTGCGCGAATCCTTTGTCCAGCTGCTGAAGGTGATGTTGCAGCGCTGACTGTCGTAGGGGAACTGGCCGATTTTGACGCGGCAGAAGGCCTTGAAGAGGGCCTGGGCGCCTAGTTTGATCCAGCCGTCGTGACGGACTCTGGCAGTTGACTCGCCGTAGATAAACATGCCCTCCTCGAAATTGCCGTGCAGCGACTCGTAGAAGATAAGGTCCGGGTACCAGATCTCCTCGGACTTGATGGCAAACTCTGTCACATTGTTGAAGTCATCCGGATTCCAAGTCAGCCGACAGTCGCGCCAGGTGGATTCGACCCAGACGTCGACGCTGAGCATCTGGGTGGGCTCGTCGAGGTCGAACAGCTGGTAGAGGAGCATGTCTTGGCCGACCTCGAGGACATCGCCCGCTCGACAGATCGGCATAGCGTTTTTAACATAGCTGCCAAACAGATGATTCAGCAGGTCGTCATAGATGGTCTTCGGTGGAGTCTGGGGCGTCGGCAATGCCTGGCTAGCTGATGTCGGCAGTCGGGACAGAATCACTGCCAGCGACAATGCTACAATAAGCGTCAAGCTGGCCTGCATAGCTCAATGAAGGATTTGAACTAAAAAGAGTTATAGCTCGTACATAAAGACTGTTGCTCAACAAAAACGATTCCCAGCTAGGACTATAAGATAAGCGTGCCGTTTTTAATGTCAAATGGGATAGCTAAGGACAAGAGAAACACAGACAGAGTAAAAATGTCTGTCCCAATGCTTTTCCAGCCAATAAGAACCAGTTTCTAAAGACTGACCCTGAAGTGAAAACCCCCAGTTGGAAGGACGTTTGGGAGGGAGTGGAGGCCTAAAGTGTATGAAGGGAAGAAGAGGTGTGTCGTAGCTGTACACCATCTCCTAGCTTCACCACTCTCCCCCATTCCACTCCCTCTTTCCTTCTCTCTCTTCGTAGGCTTTTCACTCTTACTAGTTTCTTGTTGAAAATTTTCCAGACCATTGATTGCGGACAGCACCCGTGTCCCGTCTTTCCTCACTTTTTATGTAATTTTTTAATTCATTTTCTTTCTCTTTATCCGCGACCTTTATTTTATTTAGCTAGTAATGGCCTAGTCCCAAATCTAAGACTTCCGCTCCATGTTGACACGCAGTCTTTGTATATAGTCCTGCGGAATATATTATTATTTAAACTAAAATATTGGGATTAACGCATTTGAGTCCTTTGAGTCCTGGCGCTTATCGATTCCGAGTGGCTGCCAATGCTTACTACTCTCTTCTCTTCCTTCTCCAGTTTTTTTCGGCAACTGCTTGGCCAAGTCTGTCTTTTCAAAGGCGCATCCGAAGGCTGTGTACAACTGTTCAGTCCATGGACACCCTCAAGTACCCCAGCAAATGCTGGCACCTGTATTTACAGCTTGGTGAACTGAAGCAATACAGAGTTCGAGTGTCTTGCTAAAGTACGCTAACAGATCGTACAGGGCAAGAGCAATATACGACTGCTTGCAACTGACCGTAGGCTGCATTTTCTGTCATTTACTCATTAAGGAATAAATGTGCTATTATAGTACTTTCGGTCAGTAGCCAGATTAGTACATGTTTATTTAGAATTGTATGGGCTCGAAAAGATAAGATATTTCTTTTTCTAACCTAGTTTTGACAGTAGAAAGGCCACGCTATTTCCTCCTATGGGGAAAGACCACAAGGGTATTTCAAAAACCCACTGCCTACTTCACGATAGCTCCCAAACCGAATGACCGATTTTCGTAAAAGTGCACTTCATGGATCAACATTTTCAAAATTCTCTGGATTTTTATGGCGAAAAGAAAAATGTGGCTATGTATTACCTCTTGGTCTTTCTACTCTTAAATGTTACGCATTAGAAGTGATCACTACCATTTTACAAGAATATAGTGAGTGCACGAAACGAAATTACGAACAAAGCAATTTTTTTATTACGCTCGTGCAAGTCCATGAAAATCGGTGCCTGCTCGCGCAGTTCACGGGTCGTAGCGGTACTTGATGATGGCTCGTCCAGTCGTGTTCTGCAGCTCCAGTGTCGGCCTGCCATCGGAGCTCATCTGCCTGACGATCATGCGCGACCCATCTTTGCCAAATGCCACACGGCCGCCGGGAATCTGCCTGATGGACTGGATGTCGGCGCGGCTGACGAATTGGTCGAAGTCTCTCTGAGCCTGCCGGTAGCCACCTCGACGGCTGACGATGCGCAGGCCGGTGCTTGTCGTAGAGCCGACGCCGCGTCGCTTGTACCATTGGGCTAAGGTCTTGATGATGTTGCTTAAGGCCCTGGCCACAACTCCGATACTGCGCTTGAGTCTGCAATTGGTTCAATGGTTGAGGAAGCTTTGTAAGCTGTTGTGTGAGTTGCCCGCCGCCCGCCGTAGACCGTAGGTAATGAGACTAGGGCAGAAACCCGACACCCGGTACGTTTCAGGGACCACCTTTTTGATAAAGCGCGAGCTGCCAGAAACCTCCACGCCCTCATTTTCTTCACTTTTTATCAAGTTCTGTCCCATCTGGTTCAACCTGATTCTCACCTGATGTTTTTCTGGTAGCCGCAGTTGGTCGCGCAGACTCCAGCATCGCTGTCTGAGAAAGGCCGATTGTCGATTTCCTGGCAGCAGAATGTCTCCGTGGGACAATCGGCATCCTTTGAACAGGTCAGCTTGGCTCCTTGGCCTAGAAAAAAATCGCACATTGTTAGTAAAAATGTAAAAATGAAGATCGCAGTCATGACAAAAAATAGTTACTGACCAACATTGACTCCAGCCAGCAGTGCCAACGCGAACAGCAGTGTCAGTCGCATGCTTTCAGTCTTTGCGATGTCAATTCTTTGTAGGGCCGCGTATTTCTAGAGGCGTCCGGACTTCTTGCTCGAATTCCAGCTGCTGCAGATGCTCATCAGGGTATTTTATCCTGTGGATAGAGAGGCGTGGGAGGCCCGGAAAGGCCAGTCAACTGAGCTAGGTTGCATTCTAAATTTAGACCTAGCCGTGTTTCCATTGGCCCCTTATCAGTTGACAGATAAGATCATTTACGCAGCCAACATGTGGCTATGTGCTGCAGATGGTGCAGAAGTTTCTGACTTTCGCCCCCCTCACTGATATTGCACCGGAAATCCGATCAAACGCCGGCCCGCGGGCCGTTGCCTCTTCCGACACCTATAGTATACTGTTTCATCTTTCTCCTGTCTCATCTCTCCCGTGTGTCACCTTTCCCGTGTCTCATCTCTCCCGTGTCTTATCTCTCCCGTGTCTTTTCTCTCCCGTGTCTCATCTCTCCCGTGTCTCATCTCTCCCGTGTCTCATCTCTCCCGTGTCTCGTCTCTCCCGTGTCTCATCTCTCCCGTGTCTCGTCTCTCCCGTGTCTTATCTCTCCATTGTCTCGTCTCTTCCCTATCTTATCACTCCCGTATCTCATCTCGTCATTGTCTCGTCTCTCCCAGACCTTATCTCTCATTTGTCTCATCTCTCCCGTGTCTCAACTCTCCCGTGTCTCATCTCTCCCGTGTCTCATCTCTCCCGTGTCTCATCTCTCCCGTGTCTCATCTCTCCCGTGTCTCATCTCTCCAGTGTCTCATCTCTCCCATGTCTCATGTCTCCCGTGTCTCATCTCTCCCGTGTCTCATCTCTCCCGTGTCTCATCTCTCCCGTGTCTCATCTCTCCCGTGTCTCATCTCTCCCGTGTCTCATCTCTCCCGTGTCTCAACTCTCCCGTGTCTCATCTCTCCCGTGTCTCATCTCTCCAGTGTCTCATCTCTCCCGTGTCTCAACTCTCCTCTGTCTCATCTCCCCGTCATATCTTTTCTGTCTCATCTCTCCCCTATCTCTGATATATTTCCCTTATCTTTCTACAGTCACTGCGGCCCGCTGTCGTCTTTTAGGTACTCTTTTTGGCCGCTAGCTAATAAGTTTGCCGACCCCTGCTTTACAAATTTAAGTACTGACTTTCCTGTACTGTACAACGTCACGTCCTGTACTCTACTGCATTGTACGTTGGGGCATCTTCGCTCGGCCTTTCAAGCTGGCATCAAGAGGTACGAGGGCTGCACCCTGAGCGAAGCCTAGAGCCAGACATTGTCAAATAACGGGGTTGTAGCCTTGTGGTTCGTGCGTAGGATTGACGACTGAAAGGTCGGGGGTTCGATTCCTAACACCACTAGAAAATTGAAACAATATCTGTCCTTTAGCGTGACACTGAACTCTGCATAGCTTCATTTAAGCCAAATGTTTAACGGGTACCAGCATCAGCTGGGGTAATTGAGGTTGGGTGTGGCATCCCCCAGTCCATGGACTGAACAGCCGTACGCAGCTTTCAGATGCGCCGCGCAATAACTGCGGCTGTGCTGTCGGCTGCACATCTGGCCTAATGTGAGCATATCAAATTAAATATTTCTGTTTCATAATAGTGATTTCATGGACAAAATCAGTGATATAAAACAATTAATGTTAACTCAATTAAGTTAACTTTCTCATTTTCTCGTTCTCCTCCACTAAATCCGTCATATTCATCATATTCAAACTACAAGCGGCCAAAATATTATTTACTATAAACTAGACATTTATCATCGAGGCTTTGGGTGGGTCGCAGCCTAACTTAGGTTTGAATGCAGGTAATGTGCAACTTTTCTTTTCTATATGTGCATTTCTTGTTGTAGCCAGGCCATTCTGCTTTACCCTTGCCGAATCCGTGTTTTAGCCTAGCATTTGCTTTAGCTAACCAGGACATTGTCGTTGTATGAGATGGCATTATATTATAATTATATTTGCAGGGTATGGCATATTATTTGGTGACACTAGACCCGCTGCCAGCGAGGAGGCAATTCTGCTCATTTCGCTGGCTCCTGAGCACACACGCATTATATACACGTACAGATACTGTTCGCAGGCACACACTCACACAGGTGTGTACATCTGCCCTGACTTTCTCATCGTCAGGCAGTGTACACTCTCACTGTACTTTGGAGGTTGGCCCTCAAGGGCGTAAATTGCATGACAAGCCCCCCAAGCCTTCTCTCCGCGGCTGCGCCCTAAACGAACGGGGCCTCGCTGCGGAATCGAGCTCAGGGAACTTGGTACGAGAGGCAAACGCGTTAAACCGCTCAGCTACTCACCCCCAAGGGAGATGGCATGGTCCATGCATTGTCAGCTGCACCCTCTGTAGTTTCGAGCTCGTTGAACAAAGTTACAAATCTAATTTTGTCGTTGGTAATCGAAGATGGTTTCGAACTTCAGTTTAAGTGCTCAGTCGGATTGTAATTTGCAGTTCGAATGGCATTTGAGTAGATCCATTAGGATTTTTGAGTAGTTGACAGTACTCGTAATGAATTTAATTTGTGTAGAAAGCGAATATTAACAAAACGACATAAATTTTGCCTCTTGCAAGAAGTACTTTAATAAGTAAAAAGTCTTAGCGTAAAGCTCCATTTTATGCTCGTATTCGCAATTTAAACCACGATTAAAAGATTACCTCTAGAAAGTAGCTTACAATGTTTATTCAACGCTTTTTAAACGGAATCCAAAATAATCATAGATATATAAACATATAAGATAGGTAAGTAAATCTAATGCTAACTAACTGAGTTGGTGCATAAGTCACCCAGTTTGGTGCAGAAGAAATACAACAGAAAATATTCGCATCAAGCGTATATAGTCAGTTTTGGTCATCTTGTGGTTCCAGTCGCTTCAGTCATCCACCAAAGCTTTCTTAGACTGCGACTTCTGGGAGTCCCGCAGTTTCAGCCGGCCGCCAAAGCTGCCGACGTCGGGGCTCTGCTGCGACGATGGACCTGGTTCGCTGTGGTCCGGGCGCTTCGAATGGTACACCGGAGCTTCACAAGAGGATGGACCGCCACCGGCTGTCCACTGCTCACCAGAGTCGAACTCACGATGCACGTCGATTTCCTTCTGTTGAGAAAACATCAATCAACAGAATAAAATAATTAGCCGTTCGGGTAAAAACGAAAAATGAATGAAGCGAGCTGACTCCTGATATCAGGGGTCGAGTGGATCAGCGGCTAACGTCGCTGCCTCGCACTCCAAAGGACGCTAGTTCGATTCACCCTTTAAGTCACGATTAATTTCGGGACTTGTTGGGGGGTTTGGACAGTAGCGACCGGCGGAGGTGCACCATATTTCGTGCAATCAAAGCTTGAAATAATAGCTTCGCTCCTACCTTCTGTGTGACTGTTCTGCGTTGTGTGAGTTGTGTGCGTTGGCGCTGGGGCGTGAGACCTTGCGGGGGGTGGCTGGAGGGCGGGTGTACACCGCCGCGCACTTTCTGGACTTCCGTCAGCGCGATTGGATAAGTGTACACTCATCACCCGCCCCCCCCTGAGGACTGATTTCTTATCAGCCTTCCGGCTTGGTCTGCTATGTGCGTGTGGGGCTGGGGTGGGGGGCACTGCTGCCTATTCTGGGTGCCTCCTGCCCTCCCCTGCTGGTCTGTGCTGCTGTGTGTGGTGCCTGCTCAGGGGAGGCGGCGCGATGGGCGCAAAAGCGCCTAGTTCGCCGGTCTGGGGGCGTGCCGCTCCGTCGCTTGTGCGACAAGTGCCCCGGGCCCCCCTGCAAATAGATAGAGATAGAGACTCCTGATATCAGGGAAGTGAGTGGCAGAGCGGTTTAACGCGTTTGCCTCTCGCAAAAAGGTCCCTAAGCTCGATTTCGCGGCGAGGCCACGTTCTTTTAGGGCGCAGCCGCGGAGTGAAGGCTAGGGGGCTTGTCTTGCAATTTACGCCCTTGAGGGCCAACCTCCAAGGTACAGTGAGAGTATACACTGCCTGACGATGAGAAAGTCAGGGCAGATTTACACACCTGTGTGAGTGTGCGCCTGCGTACAGTATCTGTGTGTGTGTGCTCAGGAGTCAGCGAAATGGGCAGAATTGCCTCCTCGCTGGCAGCGGGTCTATTGTCACCAAATGATGTGCTATTGCCCACAGCCGTCCTGCAACTAATTATAATAATAATAATAATTATTATTATTAACTCACAATGTCCTGAATGCCGGTCACACTGACATTAGACGAGTTCAGATCACTCCTTGTATGCCTAACAGGCTTGGAACCGCAGCAGATGATAGCCACAGCGGCATCGCGAAAGTTTGGGTTCATCAATCCTAGGCTCAGTAGTACGAAAATGCCCTGGCTAGAGTTGAGTATGATAAAAATGTACTGCACTGGAATGGTGTACACCAGAGTCTGTGGCACAGAGAACAACCAGGCGAGAGTCAGTAGCGGCGCCAGTGTCGCCAGCTCCCGAGTCTGGTGACTGAGCTCCATCTGAATGTCGCGTCGTTTAATAGCCTGCTGGTCAAGATTGCACACAACTACAAGGGAGACAATCATTGCTAGGAGGCCGCAGCCGATCAGCGGTCCCAGGAACGACCAAATGAAGATATCGCCGAGCCAGCACTGCGGGCCGAAGCCGTACGACTGAAAATTGATCCCAGATACCGTCGCCACAATCAACACAGGAAGAAGCCAGGCCGGTGGCAGCATCCACTTAAGCCGACCGCGGATGACGCCTTTGACTACGGCGTGGAAGAGCCACACCGACCCCGCCAACAGCATGGCCATGCCAGCGACAAAAAACAAATGCATCATCACCGAGACAGCCTTGCAGAAATCTGCATGGCTCTTTGCACTTTCTGTCATAACGAATGCTAGCTGACCAAGAAACACTGCAGCAGCGAGGTTCAGCTCAAGAATGTACAATTCTCCGTGAAGCTGTTTGTTGTAGGAAACAACAATTATGAATAGCAACAGACACAATAGCGATAAACATGAGAAAATGTACTTGATGTAAGCCAAGATCAGAGCGTTAATGTCGTTGTAATATACAGGCGCTGGCTGCATCAAAACTGCAAAGCTTGTGAGGTGATTGCAGCTACAGGTCACGGAGGTTTCATCTTCCCAAAGCTTCACACAGCCTTCTGTGGACCACATCCCTCGACCATAAATGGAGCTGCTTGTCCTTCTCGTGTCCCAGAAGACGCATCTTGTTTCCAGCTGCATCACCGCTCCGTTTGTAGTGCTTCTTTTGTTAGGCACAACCAGTTGAAGCGTCAAATTGACCGGCTGATCCATCCTCTGAGTCATTGTGCTTGGAACGCTGGTAACTATTGACACTACCCGACTATTTACCTTTAGAACAATGCTGCCATTCGCAATAGTAGATGTCACGGTATCATTCGTAGCATCAATAGGAAGCAAATCGTTGATGTGATCATACACAACACAGGCTACTTTGATATTAGTGCCAGCTTTGGTCAGGACGGTGAAAAAACTCACGGGCAGAAGCACAGAATCGGTTGGCTGCATCCACAAGCTGCGGGTAGCATCTGTGTAGCGAAGGGCGTCAATCGGTTGGTCAATGCAAGCAGAACTGATCACCTGCTGGCTCCAGTGCAACGGACCGCGGGTTAATGTTGTGGGGTTGCACACAGTGACTAGTTGAAATACCAGCCGCAGCGACAAAGACTCTACGGCGCTAAACATTGCGGTGGGATTGAGTCTCCCCGAATCGACTTCTGATCTGAACTGATCAGCAAATTTCGGATTCATGACGGCGCTAAATGCCTGGCTGAATGCGCTCAAACTGGTGCCCAATGTTGCATTGTTTGTGCCACCTGACACGATTTGCAAGTTTGTTGAAATGCGAGTCAGTATGTCGAAGCTGGATTGAGCGAAGTCAGATCTAAAACCTTTGGCTTCCGCTGTGCCAGCTATTACTTGGCATGCGGTATCGGCTTCCATCTGGCTTGAAAACTTCCGATCTGAACTGCCAATCGCGATGACATTGCTGAACTCTTTGTCCATGCAAATTCCATTTATTAGCGTACTTTGACAACTGCCAGATGGAAGGCACGTGGTAGGAAGAATTCTGACCCCAGTTGAACAGACACCTGTCAGCACCATCATGTTTTTTAAAGGATCCAAGCAACTTATTGGAGGCTCGTTCCAGAATACCAGGTCGCTCATTAGCACAACAGCAGACGCGGAGCCAAGAAGTGCTCTCGTACCGGTGGCTGGAGTTAAGCTCTGGACTTCAAAGCGAGTGGAAGCAACGACTTGGACCCCATTTATGTATACTTCGATGGCCACTGACGTTGAGACGCTGACTGCCAAATTGGCCCAAGCGCCGATTGAAATCTGCCGGACCGAGCTCTCTGCGATAGTGACTTGCCAAAATTTCCCAGCAACGTTGGCCTCTACCATGAGTGCCAAATCACTAGCCGCCGGGGAGATTCTCTTTGCTCTGATGCGAAGTCCTTGATTTGTAGGATAGCCCATAGACAGAACATCGAAATAATCAGTTGTGCCCACGTGTTCTATGCGACACCAGATGGACACAGTGAAGCCTCTGGAACAGCCTGTACCGGAGAAGACGCACACTTCGTTCCCTATATCAACATATTCGCTAGTAACAAAACGACTGCTCTGATTGGCCTTGTTGTCATAGTTACTGTTTCCAGCTGCATACAAAGACAAACGAGTTGTGAACATTTCGTAGCACAACGCTGTTATGTCTGTTGATATGGCGACTGTGGCGCCTAACGGTTGGTATTTAAACATGACGTCGCTGAAGCAAGCAGCGGCAGCATTTGATGCGTTGCTGTTCAATTTTCCTAATTGACCCATTGTGCTATTTCTATTGACATTAGTTTCCTGCCAGCAAGATGCACTGACATTCTCCGAGCTTGTAATAGCAACCTCGTTGACCTTCACAGCGAGATTGGTGTCTGCGTACCAGTAGATCTGCAACAGCACCCAGTCTGAGTAGTTAAAAGGTGCGGTGGCAATGCAGGTCCTGTTGGGACTGCGTACAATGGCTCTTAGGTAGCCATCGCCAGTTACTGCCACTGCAGTTCCCAAATGACCGGCATTCTGTCCACCAGAGCTAAATAAGTAGCCCGTATCAGCCAGTTTAGGCAAGACTGGCTTTACAACCAGCGTCAAACTGAACGCCTTGCAAAGCGAGGTGTCGAAAAGACAACTGTCCTGCAGATTTCCCAGGACCACATACGATCCACCTGTTCCTCGGGTGCACATTGCTCCATTCTCAGTGCCGAACTTATCTTCGCTTAAGTCTATATTAATCCCTTGTAGGGGGTAGGGCTGCAGTTTAGACCACAGCCCGGCAACTGTCCAGTAATCGTCAGCTAAGCGCAGTAGGTCGTACTGACTGTTCTGAACACCGACAATAAAGTTGAGCTGACTACTTGACAACACCCGGTTGAACCAGCCGGCTAGTAAAAATAACTGAAAAGAGCTGTTTGGAGCCGTCATTGAATCTGCTGCTCTTCCTACTGTCAAAGTTCCAGAAGAAGAACTGTTTGAGTACGCGGAACCACCCGTGGACTCTGCAGCCACATACTCGAGACTGGCACTCACATTCGTACCGTTCAGGAAGATGGTCGGATATAGGCTGAATTGAGACAGATACAAGGCCACATTTGACCAGCGACCTAGGCGTATCTTTACTTTTGAACGAGTCACCATCCTCCTGGTCCAGCCAGACGGCTTCACCCACGCGGCTAAGCTCCCATCAGTGCTGACATTCAACCCGAAGCCTTCGAATTGATCAGTCTCGTTACCCAACGTAATTATTGTCTGAGGAGCTGAATTGCTGAGAGTAAGAAGCCTCAGCCACAATGTCACAACCACCTGGGTCTTACAGGTGCTCAATCGTCTTGGACATTTGTCAGCTTTAAACGCCTTGATTCCAACCTGGCTGTTGACTCCAATTTTAGTAAAGTCGGTTCGATCGCAGCTGACATTGCCAAACGGTCCGATTGGCGCAGAGAGCATCTTAGCTTGCTTCAAAAGTAGGAACTCCGTGTCTATGATTTGTTTGCCCCAAATCAGCAGGTCGCTCTCCAGATAGTAGCGATTATTTACACTGCCAACGGAGGCAGCGAACTCTTCTGGGCTCAGCCACCTCTCATAGAAGACTAGATCTGTGAAAGAAAAGTTCCCCATTATCCACTCCAGGTTGTCCTTCCATGTGCTGTTCTGGTCGTCATCGAACCTTCCAACAATAGCCCTGGTGTGCCTGTCGAATGCCTTGTAGCTGATGTCAGGGCGTTGATTTCGAATGCCATAGTCTATGCCATTCAGAAACAGGCGTATGCCCTCCTGCAGGCTCCATGTTAATCCTAAATTAAACCATTCGTCTAATTTGAATCGATTGGCGTCAATCACAATGGTCCAGTCGTACCTGTCCGTGGACACGGAAGCGCCGAGCAATCTCCCGCTGGTAAACAAACTGATGCCCCGTGTGTCGAGTTTTACAGATCTGGTATCAGCAAAGTCACCGGAGCAGAAGAAAAACTGCTTCTTGACTGGATCAACGCTCTTTATGTTAATCCACATGTGCATAGTCAGGCCGCTGATTTGGCATTTGCGCAGGTAGGGATCCGTGATGCACTTGCCAGCCCAGTCGATTGAGTCCTCTGTTGGTCGCTGCTGAATGTCATTTCCAAGAAAGAACTGGCCCAGCCAACTGGCGCTCAGTCTGGTTATCATCGACTTGTTGTACCTATCAAGTTCTAGTGCTATCGCGGAGCCAATCAAATTGCGAAAATGGAAATAGTAAAGAGACTTTAACTGGTAATTGGTGGTGTCCTTGAGAATGAGACTGTCACCACAGATGACTGGATCGTTTGTCCAGTAGTAGCTCGCCGTCCGCATGAACCTATACTGGTCTCGAGTATAGCCCAGGAACCTATGAGACTCGAAGTCCTCAAGCGCTCGATACCAAATGGCCAAGTGGTTGAGCACAGCTCCTGATGGCGTTGTGCCACTAAAGTTTGATGAACCAATCGTCACGCTGGCAATATGGTTGCCAATGCTAGGTGTCACACCTGTATTAGTCGTTCCACACGAAACACCGTTGATGTAGAGCGACAGAGATAGCACCGCACCTCGCTGGTCATATACAAAGCCAATGTTAATCCAACGCTGATAGCTGATGAGACAGCTGATCGATCTACTTTCAGCTCTGACAAGCACGGCTATCGATCCTGCCGCGCTGACAAGTCTGAGGGAAACGACGCTGAACCTAAGAAACTCAGACTCTCCGCTTGGTACTGACTGAGCCACCTGAAGCCAAACTGAAGCTGAAATTCCAGTTGAACAGAGCGACTGAGTAGCTAAACAGCTGTGGCTTAGATTGCCGACATTCAGTTGAGCTCTGTTGGAGCTGATCTGGAAGCTGGCCTCGGTTGTGTCTCCCCGGGCCCAGTTGGTCACCGCGACGTTCGAAGACGCGGCTACGCTTGACGTCAGATCACCCAGACCCACTCCAGCTCGGAGATAGAAGTCTGCCATTTCATAGTACGGGTTGAAGCCGGCAGTCGGGTAGGTCAGATGCTTCAAGATGGTCGAATAAGGAAAGTTGGCCTTGGTCGGAGAGGTCGGCTGAGGTGTGGTCATGTGTGGCTGGTACTTGATCAGCTTATAAACTGAAATCAAAGGCGTACGCTAACTTTACTTCCAATACTCGTTGTCACTAATTGCAACAAATTTCCTATTAAAGTGTCTCACCCAGTGCTCCAGTCAAAATGATCAGATTGTCTTCGCTGATGGGCCAAAGCCACAGAGCCGGATGAACGGCCTGAGCCTGCAGGTAGCTGGTGCTACTCCAGCTGCCGGTAGCTGCTCCGGATATCTCGCACCCCATTCGAAGCTCCGCTGCCGGTAGACCTTGAGCTTCGGTACTCTGGTAAGTACTCAGGTAATAGTATGTTGATACTGAGTTGTCAATGTAGATCTACAAATGAAAAATGGTTATAGGGAATAAAAAAGTGCGCGAATTCAGTTCCTTCAATAATAATTTTTTTTGCAGGAGGGCTGCAGGCAATAGCATTATTGTGAGACACTTGACCCGAGGAGGCAATTCTGCCCATTTCGCTGACTCCTAAGCACACAGATTCCGTACGCAGGCACACACTCACACAAAGCGTGTACATCCGCCCTGACTTTCTCATCGTCAGGCAGTGTACAATTTCTCAAGGGCGTAAATTGCACGTCAAGCCTCAAACTTGAAATGAATGTGGCCTCGCCGCGGAGTCGAGCTCAGGGACCTTGGTAGCGAGCTCAGGAAACTTGTCCTTGTTAGAGAAGTTTATGTCGTTATCATCGCCAAACGAAATTATCGCTTTGTAAATTAATCAGCTTTTGACTACAATGTCGGCCCGAATGACTGCTTAAGAAAACGGACAGGACATTCTAAATGGGTCGCTTTTTGTGTTTCGTAAAAAATGACCAGATACGAAAATGATACAGTAAAAATGTGTGTAAATGTTGATCTGCTTCATTCAGAAAATTATTTTTATTTGCTTGGTTTGCACAGAATTTCAGCCTCTGTCATCTGCGAAGTGAATCGGCCGAATTGATCTAAAAAGTCGCAAGATATTTAGAGAAGTTCAATGCTTCCACAAGATACACGAAATATGATCTGGTAACACATACGATATAGTTTCTAGCTTGGACTATGACGATTTTCAGCGCAGCAAATAAACGAACATGTTTTCTTTAATGAAACAAAATAAAGAAAATAGACTACAAGAAAGGAAAATAGGAATTTACTGGTTTAATCGTTGAATGAAGGGAAATAATATATATCCCTATATTTATAATTTAGGGATGCGAGAAAACAGAGGGCAACCTTTTCGTTACAAAGACATAACTTTTAAATATCCTACTAATTGCAATTTTTTACGAAAGCAGAGCTAAAAAGTTTTCCAGGAAAACATTCCAGTGTCCTTGCTTTAGCGTAGATAAATGTGGTCCTTGGACGACCTATGCCACTCAGACTTTGACGACCCCTAGAACTGCACATTATAATACAAGCAATGCAACTATGTAGCTAATTCGGTTCAGGTCTAACTAGTGTTTGACACCTTCTCTCTTTTGGGCTTGTGCTTCGTCACGATTGGCTGGCCCGTCCTCTCATGGTAATTCTTACGCTGAGCCCTAGGCCAGCCAGGGATTTTTCCTACCCCCCAGTCTGCTTGCGATTGGCTGTGGCCGGGTAAGGCTGGTGAGTGGCCGCAATCAGTCTGGAGGGAACCATATGTCACCCGTACCGGCGTGTAGCCGGTACTTAAATGCGTATCAGGGACAGAGACTTCGGTTAGGATATGGGATTCTCAAGCAACAGGACCTTACCCTCCTACTACTGTAGCGATCACAGTAAAAGCAGTTTCCGCCAGTTTATAGTTTAATTTTATTTTTCGGGCCGTTTCGAGTGTATAATTTCAAATTCAAAGAAGCAGAGCCGCCGCTAGTTGAACAAAACTTTCCTGTTGCTAGACTGGAGCGTAGCCACAGGGGGGAAGGCCCTTGCCCTCCCCATATCGGCTAATGAAACTATGTGGCGTCCCATCGTACAAGTATTGGCACCTCCACTGGTAGTGGCGCCCGCAAAGTAGTGGCGTCCCCGTGACTGTGGCGTCGGTGGTGAGTTGGCAGAGCGGTTTACGCGTTTGCCTCTCGCACCAAGGTCACTGGCTCGATTTTGCGGTACGGCCACATTTATTTGAGTTGCAGCCGCGGAGAGAAGGCTTAGGGGCTTGTCGCGCAATTTATGCCCCACTTGGGCCGGGCCAAATAAATGGCTCCGCCAATAGGAAAGCAAGATTCATTTATCTGGCCCGGCCAGTTTTTTTACCATAGACTACAGACTTTAGCGCCGTCAGCCAAGCGAGGGATAAATAGAGTATTACCCCTATTGATTCATTTAATTTGGGCCTCAAGAGTGACCTCGGGCTGCATTTCTATGGCCTCGGCTTCGCCTCGGCCAATAAACGATGTCCGAAGACGTTTTCGGCCATAGATAAGTCAAACAAGTGGGTGATAATGTATTTATTCCACAGTTGAAGCCAGATAATTGTCACCGGACCAGATGAATGTTTATCTGTCCCGGCCAGATAAATTTCAACGGCCAAATAAATAAATTTATCTGGTCTATGGGCCAATCCAACTGGGGAATAAATGCAGCCTCGTTCACTCTATCGGCCAAATAAATAAATCCATAGGGGTAATACCATATACTTGCGTCCTTAAGGGCCAACCTCCAAGGCGGAGTGAAAGTGTACACTGCCTGACGATGAGAAAGGCAGGGCAGATACTTCGAATAAACACCTGTGTGGGCGTGTGCCTGCGTACGGGATTTGTGTGCGTGTCTGCTCAGGATTCTGTCCATCGAAATGGACAGAATTGTGTCCTCGTTGGTTGCGGGTCTAGTGTCACCGAATGGTGTGCCATTGCCTGCAGCCCTCCTGCAATTATTATTATTAAATTATTATAGCAACCTCCCCGTGGTATTGACGCCCCCATTTAGGGCGCAGTGGCACCCCCCAGTATAAAAATCCTTGCTACGCCACTGATACTCGGCCAGCTCACCCGTATTATTCCTGTGTAGCGTTCCCAAGTGAAGCCTAGCAGGCGCCACAGACCGATTTTGCGATCAAAGCCGTCAGAGCATGCCAACCAACGGCCTTGGGCTCCGGCTACATTCAGGCACAACTTGCCCCGGTCCGTGTAGAATTGGAAGCCCTGATTGTAGCCAGAGCCTCAATATTGGCAAGGAAATAAGAACATTAAAATACTGTCATCAGATCATTTGTACTGAATTCACTAACTGCAACTTTATTAACATTCAATCTTTCTTACCAGTAGCGAGCAACACTTCCTTAGCAAAATTCTCGACGGTGAAGTTTACCCACAATGAGCCGCTGATGCCATAGTCGCACAACTCCGGCTGTTGCAGGCAGATTCGGCTGTAGGGCGCGTCCGCGGACAGACTACCCAATCGAAGGCAGCTGGATGCGGAGCCATCGAATCGAACCGACTTGAAGTCTTCTGCGTCCAGTCCGTCAGCTAGAGTCAGAGTGTCTGGCAATAGCCCGTCCAGCGCGTTGGTTATGTTGGTCCAAGTGGAGTTGTAGCCCGGTACGTGGTCTAGTAGGTCCTCGTCGCGACAGGCAACGCAGCAGGACGGGTCGGGTGCCTGAGAAGGCGCATTGTTAGCCCGGTTGTCGTTGCAGGCTAAACGAAAATAGTCTCTACGTCGGTTGACCTGGGAGCGCACAAATGTCTCGCGGGCACCGAGGTCGCGAATGGTGAAGTCACTATTGAACTGCCAGTAGTGATTACAGGTTGCCCAGTAGTTGATACCTTGAATGTTTTATTGGGTTTGGAGGATGCGACCATTAAAACTGTCGTAAACCACAAAGCACGACAAAAACAAAGGCAATGAACCAGCGGAGACCCTTACGAAATCGATTCTCCATCACGGGCGGGTAGAGGCGGGGCGGCACGTAGGGCGTGGTAGTTGTCATCGGCGTTGCGGTGGTACTGTCCGGCTCAGTGCTACTGACGGTCGTGTCCTCAGTTGTTGTACTGGAAGTTGACGTCCCTAAAATATTTGAAGCCGTTCAAGACGCAAAGGGGAGGTTCTGTAGAGCGTACTGAGCTTAGTTGATCTGGCAGATGAAATGCACAATCGAAATCGACTCAAATCACAAATACAATAGCATGGCATGGCACAGTATCAGGTCACCCAAATGTAAGCAATAGGTAGGACAAATGTACAGTAGTGTGCTCCACATACTTGTACATGGGAATTGGTTCTACCCATAAACTTCCTAATCCTATATTTGAGCTTCCACTGGCTAAATAAATCCCTAAGAAAATGCTGAAGTTGAGAATAGAAAATTGGCAAGGCTCGAAATAGCTGAGGATGGAAGAATGAATCCAGGATCTGGGACAGGTCGATGTGTAGATCCGGAGCCTGCAGTCTGTTAACTAAAAATGTTTTGCTTTATGCGCGCTTTTAAATCAGTAATTTAAAGTACTCAAAGTTAACAATAACAAATAACAAAATCCAACATTACTGGATCCGTTTCACTTAACTGAATCATTCCAAAAACGATGCATTTTGAAAGGCTCGACCAGAAACATGTTTTGTTGAGCATAGTTAGGGAAAACTCAATGGATTTTTGTGGGAAAAAGAGTCGGTGAAGAAAAGCAAGGCTTGCCTGTAAAACTGTGGACTTTATATTATTGCCAGACGGCACAGGCTTGGGCTGCCTCCTGACTGGTCGTGGCGCAAGTAAACAAAACCGGGAGCGAGAGAAGAGCCCCGATGAGGCGGACGCATGCGATAGTCAACTCTGGTTACTAGGGGCAACAGGCTCCCCATTGTTTTTGCTTCGTAGCATTCACACGATGGCCGCCTAGGTTAGCTACCAGCCATCATTTACCCGCATCCCAAATTCTTGCCGCTCATACCATGCATGCTGCAGGCCCTCCAAAGTTTTTTCTTCTATAGCTCTAGAAGAGTATAGCAGATCTGAATGACAATAGCAAAGGGAAACACGAAGGCTTTTCTTTCCACATTTTGTCGCCTGAAGCGCTTCTAGAAAAAAAGACGATTATAGGGGAAGATCTTTTTAAAAAGAGTTTTTTAAAGGAGGTTTCACTGCGTGAGCTGGACTGTGTGGAAAAAGGCTGAATGCCTAAATAGAAAACTGCAATTTCTAGACAAGCTTTTCCGTAAAAATAGAAAAAGCCAGAGGCTGAAAGTGTTTTGCGTATTTTCTGGGTGGAAACATTTTTTGTTAAACTTTGGGGCTTGCCGAAGTCAAGTCATGGAGCCTGTGAATTTACAATTCACTAATTGGAGAAAATAATAGATAACTTGCGTTAATTTTAACCGATTTGAAAAGTTTTTGTGCCATGAAAAAGCTGAATTCATTCTCACCCTCTGTTGAAGCTTGCGTCTCTGCCTATTCTAGCTAGCGAATGCAAAAAATTCAACAATTTGTAATGCACAAATTTTCTTTGTTTGAAAATGCATTGACTTTAATTACTCGTTGGTTGAAAGAAACGGACTTTTCTTTCAAATACCCACTGCCTACTTCATGATAGCTTCCAAACCAAATGACTGATTGTCGTGAACGTCCAACCAAGGGGGCGAGTGGGTCAGCGGCTAACGTCGCTGCCTCGCACTCCAAAGGACGCTAGTTCGATTCACCCTTCAAGTCACGATTAATTTCGGGACTTGTTGGGGGGTTTGGACAGTAGCGACCGGCGGAGGTGCACCATATTTCGTGCAATCAAAGCTTGAAATAATAGCTTCGCTCCTACCTTCTGTGTGACTGTTCTGCGTTGTGTGAGTTGTGTGTGTTGGCGCTGGGGCGTGAGACCTTGCGGGGGGTGGCTGGAGGGCGGGTGTACACCGCCGCGCACTTTCTGGACTTCCGTCAGCGCGATTGGATAAGTGTACACTCATCACCCGCCCCCCTGAGGACTGATTTCTTATCAGCCTTCCGGCTTGGTCTGCTAGCTCGTATGTGCGTGTGGGGCTGGGGTGGGGGGCACTGCTGCCTATTCTGGGTGCCTCCTGCCCTCCCCTGCTGGTCTGTGCTGCTGTGTGTGGTGCCTGCTCAGGGGAGGCGGCGCGATGGGCGCAAAAGCGCCTAGTTCGCCGGTCTGGGGGCGTGCCGCTCCGTCGCTTGTGCGACAAGTGCCCCGGGCCCCCCTGCAAATAGATAGATACATAGAACGTCCAACCATGTGGATCAGAATTTTCGACCCTTTACGATGAACTAACTTTCAAAGCCACCAGACGTCAGCATGTTTGAAATATTCAGCGGTTCTTGTCAGAGAACCTGATGGCAAGGACAACTAACATTGCTCTGTATAAGTCTCCGTGGCGAATCCATATTAATTCGCTAATGTAAATAATAACCAACAATGATGGCTGCCATGGTTACATCATGAAGATTTGTGAGCTGAACAATTATGCCTGCATTGGTGGTTTTTTCCCAACAGACAGCCCGATGAGAATCCTTGAATCCGACGATGACGATGTGTTGTGATTTGAAATAACCCGTGGTCAATTTCTACTGTTAAGAGTTTAGTATAAATTATTCATCATTCATCATTCATTCATAGCCAGTGCTAGGCAGGATACTGAAAAAGTGTCGGTTGAAAGCGATACTCCGATTCTCTTCTCTTCCCCCCTCTTGGCCACTTCTGTGGTGGGTGTGGGGCGTAACTATTAATATTACTTTTTTTAGATGCGCAGACATTCTCCTAGATTTTTTAGGTGAAGAAAGCATGCTTAGACTTGTTTTAAACGAAGAAACCTTTACTTGAATAAATAAATTATAATAAACGAATGAAAAGCAATCAGCTGACAGCTATCAGACGTCAGCCATTTTTTATTAAAAAAGAAAAGTCATTGAAATATTTTGCCCTATAGATAATCATTGCTATACAAGTTTGCAAAAGTTCTATTTATTTTATCTCTTTGTTACTTGAGGCTAGGGACTGTGATGGACTCGGGTGCAGGGCTAGGAAAATTGACATTCTCAACACACTCAACCACTTACTGATTCGATTCACCTAGCTGTAAAATGGTTACGAGCATTTGCTGGTTAAGGAATTTCTGACAGTGTTGTAGTACACGGACATAGTCCTGAGTACACGGACATAGTCCTGAGTACACGGACATAGTCCTGAGTACACGGACATAGTCCTGAGTACACGGACATAGTCCTGAGTACACGGACATAGTCCTGAGTACACGGACATAGTCCTGAGTACACGGACATAGTCCTGAGTACACGGACATAGTCCTGAGTACACGGACATAGTCCTGAGTACACGGACATAGTCCTGAGTACACGGACATAGTCCTGAGTACACGGACATAGTCCTGAGTACACGGACATAGTCCTGAGTACACGGACATAGTCCTGAGTACACGGACATAGTCCTGAGTACACGGACTTAGTCCTGAGTACACGGACATAGTCCTGAGTACACGGACATAGTCCTGAGTACACGGACATAGTCCTGAGTACACGGACATAGTCCTGAGTACACGGCCAGAACAGTAAATGCAAGCACTAAAAAAACGGATAAAAATATCTGACTGCAAACATAAAGTCTAGCAGAATCATTATAGCAGGTGTTTATAATTCAGTCAGTAAAAAATCTGAAATATGTGACAATACCTATTTTCTTTTTATTTGTTTTAACTCGTAAAATATAAAATGAAATCTCGCCGCCTTATAATTAACAAAACAATGAACCGTACACAATTTCATAAAGTCTACAATAAATCTTTGATTTAGCTTCGCATTGTATTGGAAATGTCACAGTAGTAAATTTTATAACTTTGATTAAGGCTGTAAAATGGAGTGTAATTAAAAAAATTAGCGTGCACTAAAGACACAGTAATTACAAACTTGGATAGAAAAACTGTACATAAATATTTCTGCCCTTGGCACAACAAAAATAAGCAGCAGCTATTCGTACACTTATGTAAACCATTATACGAGCACCAATCTAGTGCCTCTCTAGTTTGATACAATAGCTGAACCCACAATCTGAGTCAACTGCTGGGGTAAACATTTATCTGAAACAAATTCTGGATAGATTTACGGAATGAGCAAAAATAATTGGCAAAGTTCATCGATTATAATGAGACAGATTTTGGATTTAGGACAGGTAAGATACTTACTTAACACAGGTAAGATCCTGCATTAGAACACAGGTAAGATCCTGCATTAGAACACAGGTAAGATCCTGCATTAGAACACAGGTAAGATCTTGCATTAGAACACAGGTAAGATCTTGCATTAGAACACAGGTAAGATCTTGCATTAGAACACAGGTAAGACCCTGCATTAGAACACAGGTAAGATCCTGCATTAGAACACAGGTAAGATCCTGCATTAGAACACAGGTAAGATCCTGCATTAGAACACAGGTAAGATCTTGCATTAGAACACAGGTAAGATCTTGCATTAGAACACAGGTAAGATCCTGCATTAGAACACAGGTAAGATCCTGCATTAGAACACAGGTAAGATCCTGCATTAGAACACAGGTAAGATCCTGCATTAGAACACAGGTAAGATCTTGCATTAGAACACAGGTAAGATCTTGCATTAGAACACAGGTAAGACCCTGCATTAGAACACAGGTAAGATCCTGCATTAGAACACAGGTAAGATCCTGCATTAGAACACAGGTAAGATCTTGCATTAGAACACAGGTAAGATCTTGCATTAGAACACAGGTAAGATCTTGCATTAGAACACAGGTAAGATCTTGCATTAGAAAACAGGTAAGATCCTGCATTAGAATACAGGTAAGATCCTGCATTAGAACACAGGTAAGATCCTGCATTAGAACACAGGTAAGATCCTGCATTAGAACACAGGTAAGATCCTGCATTAGAATACAGATAAGATCCTGCATTAGAACACATAAAAACTGGTAAAAGGCACAGAAAGTACATCTGAAATGAGCATAATACAAGTAAATAACAGTACAACATGCCATAAAAGGGTTAATATGGATAGTAATCAACCGTTCAGGCAATATGTAAAACATAGGACACAACGTTTTGAACGAACCATATAGTACTGAATATAGTACTGAATTGTATTCAGTATCAAGGCCCCAGCTAACATTTAAATGTAAAGTTTGGGACAAAAACACTAATCGACACAAGCAAAAATTGCACACACAAATTACTATATAGTGTTAAGTTTTTTAGCGTCGAAAATGCTTAAGACAAACAAAACAACAGTTATTATGAATAAGATGATTTTTAAACACGATGACATACTCGTACTTTGATAACAAAATACTCTATGCCTTAAATTGTATTAAATTTTACAAGAAAAAAATCTGTTATAATTATGATTTAAAAGTGCGCACCACGCGAACGACATTCTGTCGGCAGACCGGGCATTCGGCGCATCTCTTGCCACACCCAACGCAGGTAACCATGTGGCCGCACTCAAGCAGCACACTATCAATAGTGGCGTCCATGCAAACTTTGCACAGATCTACTGTCGCTACAGTGTCTCTTTCTACAGCCAACCGGCTACATTCGTGCTCGCGCCATAATCGACGAAGCTTATCTAGCAGCTCAGTACGTTCTAGACAGCCACGATAATCCACTCTGGAAAGAAAGTGTTTTTGGATTGCCGGATTAATTCGGTGTGCTTATCAGACACATTGTATGGCCCTTATTGGGGCCGTTTTATTAACTCAATAATACACTAATATTTATTTCTGTGTTGCTATTAGTTGGACGGGTCTTTACAATTTTTTAAACAAATAAATTTAGCAAATTAAAGAATAAATTAAACTAACCGATTCCTGGCTAATAAATGCTTCATCTCTTTTATTGACAGGCCATCTAGTTGCGATTCAACGTCCAGCTGGCTTAGGCTAAGCACTAGCTGATCCTGATGTTGTTGTTGTTGTTGCTGTTGTGGCTGCTGCTGCTGTTGCATATTAGGCAGCTGGCTTGCATTCATCAGCGAACTCTCAATACTGACCGAAGCACTTGAAGCTGCTGCTGCGCTAGGGCCGAATCGCTCCAGCACAATGCCCGCTAGCCTCCTGACCTCTCTGTCGCTATCGCCTTGACCGATATTGTTATCATCGGTCAAGTAATTCTCGCCGTTGTTAATCTGAGTGAAGCGCAGAAACCAGCGAAGATTACCGGCACCCAGGGATACCAGGTCGGAGAAGGTGAAATTCGGATTGCTGAGCACCTGCGGGTGTAATTAACAAAAATTATTGAGATTACTATCATGCAGTGAGCCACGAGCTTAATTAATATTTTTCGCAGTTGGCTGTGGTCAGGATTCCACATTGTAAGCTAAAAATAGCAACACTCAATGATTGGACAGGCCGGTGGGTGTCATACAAGCACAAGGATTCCCTATTTGCCGCTAAAAACTGCAGCACGCGATGATTGGCCAGGCCCAGTGGGTGTCAACCAAGCAAAAAAGAATAGGTGTCTGCCTGTATCACCTGACAGCGGCGACAAGCCCGCACAAAGCCGGCAGCAGCTGACTCAGCTGTGGCCAAGACGCCAGCAGATAGAGGCTGCTTGGTGCCCAGACAGACTCGACCGGCGAGTGCCACACTGGCCAGACAGCTGGCACAAAAGTCGCAACGACAGACACTGCATGGACAGCGATGCCTTGGACCGGCGCCAAGCCGGGCAAATGTCACCTGGCAGCCGGAGCAACGACTTGGCGACTGGCGTGGCTGCCGACGTTGCTGCAATGTCGCCGCGTTGCCCTGCAACATTTTAAATAGAAATCGATAGTAATTCCTGGTTTTATCTCTTTCTAAAAGAGTGTTGAAGCCTATTGGTAAGGGCACTGGAGTAATTTTTTGAAGGTCAGGGGTTCGATTTCCGACTCCAATGGTCACTAGAACTATTTTTGTCCTTTAACAAGACAATTAACTCTGCATTGCTTCAGCTCAACCAGATGTTAAATGGCTTTCAGCATTAGCAGGGTAATAGCAGGGTGTGTTGTGCCACAGTAAATTGACTAATCAATCAGCAGTATACTGCCTTCAGATGATGTACTGCACAATCTGCTGTGGATGTGTTAAACAGGGGTAGGCAAACTTATTAGCTGGCGGGCCAAAGAGAGAACCTAAAAGACGACAGCGGGCCGCATTGACTGTATAAATATGAGATAGAGGAGAGATGAGACACGGGAGAGATGAGACACGGGAGAGATTAAACACGGGAGAGATGAGACAGAAAGATGATACACGAGAGAGATGAGACACGGGAGAGATAAGACACGGGAGAGATAAGACAGGGGAGAGATTAGACACGGGAGAGATGAGAAACAGGAGAGATTAGACACGGGAGAGATGAGAAACAGGAGAGATTAGACACGGGAGAGATGAGAAACAGGAGAGATTAGACACGGGAGAGATGAGACACGGGAGAGATGAGACACGGGAGAGATGAGACACAGGAGAGATTAGACACGGGAGAGATTAGACATGAGTGAGATGAAACAGGACACTGTAAATGTCAGAAGGGGCAACGGGCCGGATTTGGGAGCTTCAAGGGCCGCATCTGGCCCGCAGGCTGGAGTTTGCCGACCCCTGTGTTAAAATATAGACATCTGACCTAATTGAGTCTGTGCATTAATTTTTGTACATGGAGTGCACTTCATTATCACATTTCAGTTGTATAGGTACAGGGTGGGAGTAACTATGAAGGTTATTCAACCTGTTTGCCTTGTCAAGTAAATAGTAGATGTTTGTAAAATAGTACTGATTAAGGTATTGATGTATGTAAAATTGAGGCTACTACTTTATTGATTACTATTTTGACTAGAGAAATATGTATAATACATTTAAAAACACTAATTAGAAACTTAACAATTTTATAAATAAAAGGGCTTGGAGAAGGTGTGTAAATGACAAATTGACAAGTAATCAACAATAAATTTAATTGGATTTTGTGGAATAAAAATAGGACCTGTCTTTTTTATTATTACAGTTATTCAATAATTATAATATATGACTAACTTTCATTTCCGCAAAACAGGCGAAAATTTTCCTGAGAACAATTGACAATCAGTGAGAATATCTAAAACGTGATAGGGCCTATACACAAGAACATAATAATGTGTAGGTCGTAGCTAGAGTGGGTGGCCATTCAGTTTCAGTGTCAGTGTCAGCGTCAGTGTCAGTTTAATAAAATTAAGTTTAATTTAAGGTAGTTGTTATTTGTCAAGTTAACCGGTTAACCACCCATGGACTTAATTTCTCCCCTTTCAATGACAACGAGCAGGAGCAACAATCCTCCCAAAGACCACTCTTGCCCTGCTGAGAGCCATCTTGAGTCTTGACCTCACAAAGACCAAACTATACCCTTGAACTAAGTTAGTCCCTGGAACAACCGAATTTCTGGAAAAGG
The DNA here is from genome assembly GCA_950097015.1 of Macrostomum hystrix. Classification (NCBI taxonomy): domain Eukaryota; kingdom Metazoa; phylum Platyhelminthes; family Macrostomidae; genus Macrostomum; species Macrostomum hystrix. The sequence continues at coordinate 34,962,428 of CATNEN010000038.1, read as the reverse complement.
TTTTAATTTTTTAATTAGCTGATAAGCGAAAATAATTTGAGACACAAACTTCAAATCTGAATGACTGTCCTTTTGCAGCTTGTTAATTATTTTATCTTACAAATGATAGAGCCGCATTGAGGTTCTCGTGGCAGCGCTACAACCCCTTATAACTTAGTTATAAGTTATAACTCGGTTAACCGGACGAAAAATCTAATTTAATTTGAGCCTTTGAGCATTTAAGCCTTAATTTAACGTAACTGAAATCCAAGTTGAAATGAAAGTATTCCTATATCGCAAAAGCCAGATAGAAAAACAAAACTTTATTGTATATATATACTGAGCGTTTGTATATTTTCTAAGATATGTCAAACATAACAAAATATAACAGGAAACTATAATTTTTTTGCAAAAGAAACTATTTTGCAGTTTGTTTATTTATTTTTTAATTTTTATTGTCCGGGCGCCGGACTTTAAAAACCAATCGTGGCCTCCTGCAGGCGTGAAGTGAAATTATTGTTGGATCTATTCGATTCTTTGATTTAAAGATGTTTTCATATTTGCAATGTGAATAGAGTATTATTCTTATTCGTGTTTTCATGACAATATATATTGTTCTTGTTTATTTATTTAGATTTTTAAAAATGAAATATGCACATGCGAAGGTACTAGTACTACTGGTGTTAGAAGTCCAGGCAAACTCCTAGTTTGCTGCGTTAAATTATTTTTACACTTAAAACCTTTTAAAAGTTAAAATGGCACGCATGGAAGTTAACATGACAGAGTTCAAAGTTTTAAAATGATGTAGTCAACAATCAATAGTAATGGGCAACCCAGTAGAGGAAGTTGCCACACATTTTCTCCGGGAAGAGGCGGCCAGAGATACTTGTTCAGGTGAGTAAGTCTCAAATAGTGCGTCACTTGTGCCATGTATTCTTCAGAACTTGTCCTTCACTTTGCCCACGATCCCTCAATGGTATTAGTTACTATTGACTGTTGACTACATCCTTTTTAAAACTTTTAACATCTTTTTAACTTTCACATGCACCATTTTAACTTGTAGAAGGTTTTAAATGTAAAAATAATTTAACACAGCAAAATAGGAGTTTGTTCTTCAAAATAGCTCTGTTTGTAGTTTGGACTACATGTGCTATGAGTTTATTACAAGACAAAAAACTTTTTATAATAAAAACTTAATTAAATACATGTGTGAGGCCCAATTGAATTGTTTAGGTGAAATTAAGTCTAAGCAAAGTAAGTGCAAAAAGTCAACTGATCAAAAGTAGGAAAATCAAAGGGGGGACAAAAAGACGAGAACAGCAGAAAGAACTAAAATAAGGAGAAACAAAAGTCTCAGAGCAGCTCTTAGAGCCATTGTAAAATGAAACAAAAAGCTAATGCTTAGGTCCATTTGTTGTCTTTTGTGGTTCATTTTGGTATTTGCTTGGACCCTTATTTGAGAGCCTTCTCAACCTAAGTCATCTCTCACTCACCCACACAGTTGAATTTTAGGATAGGCCTAGGCCTATGTGACACAAATAAATTATACTTAAAACTAGTATTCTGCTATAAGTTGGAAAACTGCTGTATGCTATGTCCATGTGCCATAGCATAACCATAAGCAAAACTATGGCTTGTTCCAATTCTCTATATTCCATAGCCATAAAGACAATATTACTATATTCTTGTAATCTGTAGCTGTAGCTGTAGTTCTGACAAATCTCAAAAACTCAGATATTTTGAATATAGAACTTAGAAGATAGCCCGGAATATAAACAACTGCAAATTAAGGTGCAAAATAAAACAAAAACTCTAAATTGCATTTTGTAAAATGAATGTTTCCATCTATCTAATTCTGAAAACTATTTGTGCAAGAAAAAAACATTTATAACATAATACATTTTTAATCTCTTTAACCTTATCAGATAATTAGATTCTAGGATCAACATTAAATTCTAGAATTTAGTAAATTTATTATATTAGATTACTTTTTATATGCATTCTTTGTGCTGTATTGATTGTGGTTTTATTTGCTAATAGTCTAATGAGCCAACAAAGTACAATTTGGGAAGCATGTTACATTATTTAGGCCTATTCCATGATCTATGCCTTAGCAATGAAACTAAAAATTGACACAGTTTAATAAAAATAATTGAGCAAATCAAACCGGACAGTGACACTTATTCACAAATAAAATAACAATTAACAATATATAGGAAATAAAATGTTAAATGATGACACAATTATAGTGTAGGGGCCACTTAATAGATGATTCTGAGGCTGTTTAAGGATGGTTGGGTTGCTATCTTGATTATGATGATTGAAATAGCTATTTAAGACTTTTTCAAGGGTTGTTAAATAGCAACTCAGATGTTCAATAAAATTATTAGGGTAATGTATCATCAACCAAACAAGAATGTGTATTTTTTTAACTTCAAACCTAAGCTACAGATTTTCTATTTAAGATATGATTATAAATCAAAAGCCAAGTTATAGAAAACAGTTACATCTTTCTAAAAAGTATCTGCTTTTGCTATTTTGTCAAATAGAAAAAAAGTTATTCCTGCTTTTTATCTAAAACCAAACAATGATTTTCATATATCTTCAAACCAAACAGAGAATTTGATGTTTGGTTTTAAAATTTGAGTGAGTGGTTTAATCTTATTTTAAGGAGTGAACTATCATGAATTATGTCATTTGAAAGCATTTTTCATGCTCTATAAGTAACTACATTTATGGTCATTTAATTGGCAAGCAACCACATACAATCTTTGTCTAAAGTACTTACTGAAAAAATGTTGTTAAAAAGTATGATTTTGCAATAAAAATTTCTACTGAAACATCAATATCTTTCTTTCCTCTTAATGCTTCATTGCACATCATGCCTCAGCTTGTAGATAATTTCTTCAACTTTCAAATTAGTTGTTCTGTGAAACACAATAGCTTGTTTCTGTCTTGCACGAGACCAAGGAAGGAGTCAAAATTCTTGTTCGGTTTTGAAGATACACTGTTCGGTTGATGATACATTACCCTAAGGATAAATTTGAGCTCTTGAGGCCTAAGGGAAAATTTCAAAGTATTGTTTAACCATCAGTATAAATACTGACAAAGTGTCCTACCAAACTGGAGCTCACAGAATAGCAGGCCATGTGCAGTCTAATTTAAATTTGTTGTCTTCAAGCGGGATAGGCCTACTTTCTGTTATCAGGTTTTAATTATCAATTTTCCCATAATTCTGCTTAATAAAGAGCAGGTAATTGGCAGACTAGTTGTGCTTGGCCCTAACAACAGATCTAGCAGCGCTGAACAACTGCTCAGTATTGGCACTAAAAGGTGGGATGCAGAGAACTGGTTTAGCCAGTGTAGTCAAGATAGGAAAGCTGGCACCATGGCCCATAGAACTCCAGAATTTTAGGTTTTTGGCTGACTAGGTCTTGACTGTGTTGGTATGGTAATATCTACAATAGCAACTCAAGATCCAGGCCTAATTACAGAAAATTGTTTCCATCTGCATTCTGTCATGTAATTTGTTTTTTTGTAGCTTTTAGCTAAATACTAGCAATCCATTCTATTCCTTAAATCCATTGGATAGATTATGAACCCCAGTCTTATCCCTTTGGTGTAGGCCTTATTAATCTTTCTTTCAGTATATATGGCTTTCAGACTGCCTGCTTAAGGTAGCCTAAGTTCTTCTGTCAGATAGCTTGGTAGGGTAATTGTTGCCACCAAGAAAGTCTGGGCTCTTTTTGTGAAAACCCATTCTTGCAGGCCGCCAAAATTAAGAATGATAACAATCTCTTCAAAGTAAAGTGCTGATCAAATTCTAGCATTCCTGCAACTCAGGCAGGAGGGCAGGAAAAAAGTTTTGTTAGTCAGATCCTTAACAGGCTAAAATACAAAAATGTGAACTAAAGCACCAAAATTGGAAGCTGCTAGGGCAAAGATGGACAAAACAGGACTTTAGCCCAAACGGCACAAAGTCACAATAGAAAACATGACTTTAGCTCGTAATCAGGACTAAAGTACTGAGTACAAGGTCGTCGTACTCAGGAAGCTTCCATAGGGTGTTGTCAATGGGCAGACGCAAGTCCCTCCCATAGACAAGGTAGTACTGACTGTACCCAGTCACACAATACACGTTATATCATAGAGCCACCAGAAAAGTCAGCTTGGCTGTTTCATTGCCTGCCAGTGTGTCTGGCCTGTTTGTTAGCTCTTGGGACAGCTTGGTCATTAGTCTTTGTAACCGTCTAAGTGGGTATTTGTTAAATGCAGTTGAATTTTTTGAGCAGCTGCATCTAAGCTTGCAATTCATTGCCCTGCCGTCTTCCTTTTTGGCGTGTTGTGTTTTGACTAGTCACGCAATGGTGACTGCTTTGGCGGCTCTTGTATTCGAGAATATCTACCATGGCTACATCTCGAAGCTATTTATTCCTAGCAGAAAAATGTCGTCAATAGTTAATTAGTTTTCTTCAAAGTTTTTACTAAGCCAATGCTATTGATCATAACTTTTCAGTTTACTTAATTGGTATATTTTATTTAGTACGTACTCAATGCTTTTCCAGTACCTCCAGTTCACATTCGCATTGGAAATAATTCAAGTCGTCATGGCAACAGTTGCCGCAGCAGCCAAGCGACTGTTAGCAATGGCCGCATCCGCCAGTGCGAGTGCGGCGTCTCGCACCGTGCTTGGACGAATGTTTCGCTTTAATCCGGCTAATAGATTCGCCTGCCTATTAGCTAGGCTGCATCTGCGCCTAGCCTGGCACTGTCAGATGCTGTGGCGATATACTATTCGCCGAAGAAATGCTTATTTAATGCCAGACGACTTGAGGATTGTGTACGAGACAGACAATTTCATTGTGGTTAATAAGTCCTTCGATTTAAGTGTCAATACCAGTTCGCGTTGGTTTAACCCGTTGGCGCTTAATACCCAGGTGTGAATTGCAGTTTTCTAATTTTTAATAGAAAGGACTTATAGTGGTTTTTATAGATCGTTTTCAGAAAGGACCATTGTGGTCATATATAGTTTCAAAAAAGACAATTGTTGTCACAGATAGTTTCAGAAAGGACCATTGTTGTCACAGATAGTTTCAGAAAGTAACCATTGTCGTCACGGATAGTTTCAGAAAGGAACCATTGTCGTCACGGATAGTTTCAGAAAGGACCATTGTGGTCACGGATAGTTTCAGAAAGGACCATTGCCATCACGGATAGTTTCAGAAAGGACCATTGTGGTCTCAGATAGTTTCAGAAAGGAACCATTGTCGTCACGGATAGTTTCAGAAAGGACCATTGTGGTCACGGATAGTTTCAGAAAGGACCATTGTCGTCACGGATAGTTTCAGAAAGGACCATTGTCGTCACGGATAGTTTCAGAAAGGACCATTGTGGTCACGGATAGTTTCAGAAAGGACCATTGTGGTCACGGATAGTTTCAGAAAGGACCATTGTGGTCACGGATAGTTTCAGAAAGGACCATTGTGGTCACCGATAGTTTCAGAAAGGACCATTGTCGTCACGGATAGTTTTAGAAAGAACTAGAATGGTCATATATAGTTTCAAAAAGGACCATTTTTGGTCATATATATTTTCAAAAAGGACCATTTTTGGTCATATATAGTTTCAAAAAAGACAATTGTTGTCACGGATAGTTTCAGAAAGGACCATTGTGGTCACGGATAGTTTCAGAAAGGACCATTGTCGTCACGGATAGTTTCAGAAAGGACCATTGTCGTCACGGATAGTTTCAGAAAGGACCATTGTGGTCACGGATAGTTTAAGAAAGGACCATTGTGGTCACGGATAGTTTCAGAAAGGACCATTGTGGTCACGGATAGTTTCAGAAAGGACCATTGTGGTCACCGATAGTTTCAGAAAGGACCATTGTCGTCACTGATAGTTTTAGAAAGAACTAGAATGGTCATATATAGTTTCAAAAAGGACCATTTTTGGTCATATATATTTTCAAAAAGGACCATTTTTGGTCATATATAGTTTCAAAAAGGACACATTTTATTGGTAGGGTCATATATAGTTTCAGAAAGGACCAGAGTGGTCATAAAACTGTTCGCCATGCTCACCCTTTACCTCAGACTTGAGTTCTGTACATATAATGTCGCAGCCGACCCCTGCAAAAAACAGGTGTTCCTGGCCAGGTACACACTGGCGGATCCGAGCGCCTATCATTGGTACAGGTTCTGCCACCAGATTGATCACGCCACGAGTGGCCTATTATTACTGGCCTATAATCAGGACGCTGCCATGCGAGCTTCTAAAGCCTTTTTAAATCGTCGAGTACTTAAACAATATCTAGCTATTGTTTGGGGCCACTTTGACACCAGTGAGACAGTGACTGTTGATCAGCCAATCGGTTGGGATCGTTTGGACATTGCCAAGAGCGGCGATGTGCGCAAGTTTAGTGTCACACAGACTCACTATCGGTGCCTGGATCCCAAGCCGGCGCTAAGCCAGATTATACCATTGGAGCGCGGACTCTACGATGGCCAGCCGGCTACAAAAGTGCTGCTACTGCTCAAGCATGGCCGTACTCATCAGCTGCGCGTGCACACAAACTGCATTGGTAAGTTGCTGTTTTCCTGACCCCCTCCGCTGTCACTTTCTCAGCCCTGACCCCCTCCGCTGTCACTTTCTCAGCCCTGACCCCCTCCGCTGTCACTTTCTCGGCCCTGATCCCATCCGCTGTCACTTTCTCAGCCCTGGCCCCCTCCGCTGTCACTTTCTCAGCCCTGACTCCCTCCGCTGTCACTTTCTCGGCCCTGATCCCATCCGCTGTCACTTTCTCAGCCCTGACCCCCTCCACTGTCACTTTCTCAGCCCTGACCCCCTCCGCTGTCACTTTCTCGGCCCTGATCCCATCCGCTGTCACTTTCTCAGCCCTGACCCCCTCCACTGTCACTTTCTCAGCCCTGACCCCCTCCGCTGTCACTTTCTCGGCCCTGATCCCATCCGCTGTCACTTTCTCAGCCCTGACTCCCTCCGCTGTCACTTTCTCGGCCCTGATCCCATCCGCTGTCACTTTCTCAGCCCTGACCCCCTCCACTGTCACTTTCTCAGCCCTGACCCCCTCCGCTGTCACTTTCTCGGCCCTGATCCCATCCGCTGTCACTTTCTCAGCCCTGACCCCCTCCACTGTCACTTTCTCAGCCCTGACCCCCTCCGCTGTCACTTTCTCGGCCCTGATCCCATCCGCTGTCACTTTCTCAGCCCTGACCCCCTCCGCTGTCACTTTCTCAGCCCTGACCCCCTCCGCTGTCACTTTCTCAGCCCTGATCCCATCCGCTGTCACTTTCTCAGCCCTGACCCCCTCCGCTGTCACTTTCTCAGCCCTGACCCCCTCCGCTGTCACTTTCTCGGCCCTGATCCCATCCGCTGTCACTTTCTCAGCCCTGACTCCCTCCGCTGTCACTTTCTCAGCCCTGACCCCCTCCGCCGTCTCTTTGCCGGCCCTGACCCCCTTCCCCACTGTCTCTGCCGGCCCTGACCCCCTTCCCCACTGTCTCTGCCGGCCCTGACCCCCTCCCCCACTGTCTCTTTGCCGGCCCTGACCCCTCCCATGCTTTACTTTTGTAGGCCATTGACCATCCAAGCTCCAATGTTGTCTCTTTTTGGGTGCAGACCGACCCCCCCTAGAATCTATTTGCCAGCCAGCCTTTACGGCACAGTTCTTTTAAATCTCATCGACAACAATTCAGGCCATCCGGTTGTTGGCGACGTGATGTACAGCCGACGCGAGCCGGACTTTCGCTGCGATCGCATGATGCTGCACGCCTATAGGCTGTTTGTGCGCCTGCCTCGCCTAGACGAAATTATCGACTGCCTTTCTGAGGATCCATTCTCAACGTTGAACGACCCGAAATGGCAGGCAGAATCAGTGCAGAATGATTATGAGAATTTTAGAAATTGTGCTAGAATTCTAGAATCTGGCGAGCAGCTCACAACTGATCAGTTGTAGCGGCGATCATCGTCAACAAGTACATGAACGAATGCTGCATTTTTTAAATAGCTGTAAATGAGGCATTTATCATTGCAATCAAGCCAAATAATGGTAAATTACGTAGGGTGTCCCAGAAATAGCGGGTAAAATCGATGCACAGGCAAACTGGTGAAACATAGTTTATTGAAACTCACGTCACTGATAAATAAACATTCAGCAGTTCTAACGCTTTTTTATTCAAGTAAAAATGTCAATTCATTAAAAAGTTATGGCTAAAATTAGAACAAGAGATAAGGGGTAGAGTTACACCTAGTCAAGGCTAGCGGAATCGGTCACGCAGCATCGCCATCGCCGTCGACTGACGACTTTTCGACGAAGTCCCCCCTTAGCTCGCAGCACTTAGTCCATCGCGTGAGAAGCGCATTGATGGCATCTGCATTCACCCTTTGAATCCAAACTGTGTCACAGTCTTTGCTGTTCATTGTTTTCATTCTTTCGGGTTTGAGGTGTGCTTAAAAACCATTTTCATATATCAGTAGTTAGCAGTAGTATAGCTACTAGTTTGTAATTAATTTTGTAGCTAAATGATTTCGTAACTAATATTTGTATCTGAACTCTTAAAGACGTATTGTGTAAAGAACTACGAGTAAAAATATAAATGTCCAATAGGTTCCCAACACTCCAAGATCCCTAAAGTCGGTTCCCAACACTCCAAGATCCCTAAAGTCGGTTCTCAACACTCCAAGATCCCTTAAGTCGGTTCTCAACACTCCAAGATCCCCAAGTAGGTTCCCAACACTCCAAGATCCCTAAATTCGGTTCTCAACACTCCAAGATCCCCAAGTAGGTTCAAAACACTCCAATATCCCTAAAGTAGGTTCCCAACACTCCAAGATCCCCAAGTAGGTTCCCAACACTCCAAGATCCCTAAAGTAGGTTCCCAGTCATGTTTTAATTTTAAGCCACTATTTAAAGTACACTTATTTCAGCTCACATTAAAATACAGCAATGAATTGTTTGCCAATAAATGCAGCGGCTAGCTTTCTATCGCGCTTTGCTAGCTTGAATCGTGTCTCCATGGCATCTGTTCGGAAATTAAGCTACGCGTCAAAAGCTTCAGATAGTCAGCAGCAGCAGCAGTCTCCGAATGAGATTTCCGACTCGAAGCGTTCAACCCAGTCTCCTGGCTATCGTTATAGTTTCTATGGCGGAGACTTCAATGAGATCAATCTATTAGGCACGGTCTCTAAGATTAACGAGAGAGAAATGTTGAAAACTTCAGGCGCCGAGCAGTACATGGTGTTCAGCGTAGTGACGCTGTTTCGTTATAAAGACAGCGTCAGCGGCACTATGCGTTGTAGGAATTCGCATCACAGAGTGTCCACATTCAATCCCAATCTGATGAGGATAGTTCGCAATATAAGTCCCGGCGATCGGGTCTTTGTCTCCGGCCGAATGGAATATTTCTTTGTTAATAATAGTCGCGTAGCTTCCATAATGCCGCACCAGATAGTGCCGCTGCTGCCAAAGAATGTCACTAGCGACGCTGCCGATGTCGATAATCAGGCTGACCACCTTGAATTAGATGAGAACGATTTTAGATCTATCTGATTCAATGATTCATTCATTTTGGCGCAATGTCGGTGCACTTAAATCAGGCGTGTTCGGGTTCTTAGCGTTTATTTTTGCTTTGAAATCTATGCTGAGCATTTTTAACGTTATTCAAATATTTTTGCAGGACGCTTTTCGTCATAGACTGAAGTCTTCTGGTCATAGACTGAAGTCTTTTTGTCATAAACTGAAGTCTTCTGGTCATAGACTGCAGTCTTCTGATCATAGGCTTAAGTCTTCTGGTCATAGACTTAGACTTGAGTCTTCTGGTCATAGACTTGGATTCAAGTCTTCTGCTCATTGACTTAGACTTAAATCTTCTGGTCATAAAATGAAGTCTTTTGGTCGAAAAAAGCTTATGGTCATGGACTGAAGGCTTTTTGTCATAGATTTAAGACTTCTTGTGATAAACTGAAGTCTTCTGGTAATAGACTGGAGTCTTCTGGTCATAAACTGGAGTCTTCTGGTCATAGATTGAAGTCTTCTGGTCTTAGACTGGAGTCTTCTGGTCATAGACTGGAGTCTTCTGGTCATAGACTGGAGTCTTCTGGTCATAGAATGGAGTCTTCTGGTCATAGACTGGAATCTTATGGTCATAGACTGGAGTCTTCTGGTCTTAGACTGGAGTCTTCTGGTCATAGACTAAAGTCTTCTGGTCATAGACTAAAGTCTTCTGGTCATAGACTAAAGTCTTCTGGTCATAGTTTAAAGTCTTCTGGTCGAAAAAAGGAGGCCATTTGTCATAGACTGAAGGCTTAATATAATTTTTATGTTTCGAGTGTCTTCTTTACTGTAATAATCATATTTTTTGTTTCAAAATCTCAATTTTACTGTAAGTTGTATGCTGCGCAATCGAGGGAAATCGTTCTCTAAGAAAATCTGTTCAGTTAACTTAGGAATTATCATATTTGGACTGTATATTTTAAGCGCACCAAATAATGTAACGATTTTTCAAATTCCTGTTGATTTTTTATGCTTTTCTTTCAAATGTGCCTGTTAGTTCGCATTTGTAGTTGAAACATTTTTTGTCGAATCATTGTTGGTCGTAGTCACAAATTGCTAAGCAAGAAAATAAGCATTAAAAAACCTATTGAGAAGCAGCAGCGTTATGGTTGTGCTGAAATAATATATCTTGTGTTTTTTTCATTCAAAGTTTTGTCGTGTATAGCTGGCTAACTATAAAATAGGATATCTAGCATTTAGTATAGTATCAGGATTATAGGTGTCCCATTTCACTAAGTTCTACCATAGTATTTTCATCTGCTTGCTGCAGCATGTTTTTGCAATTACTGTGTACAGTAGAGGACAGAAAGAGAGATTGAGAGATAATTAGGATGGCTAGTGTGGATGAAAATGTGGTGCATTTGGTGTACACTTTCTTTATATATAAAGTGGGCTTTTGAGCACTCGGGATTGAGGTTGGTTCAACGTGGAGCTCACAAGCTAACCCTCTTCTGACTTGTTCTCTTCCTCCAAAAGAAGCAGTTCTAATTTTCCTGCCCTGTCCAATGCGCAGTGAGTTTCAGTTGACTGTACAGCCTACACATGTATAGCTAGCCTGCAGTCTTAGCTGCTGGTGTTGGTGGTGGCCTGAGAGTAGAGAGATTTATGTTCGAGTGTATCTAGTTTCAAAACTGACTGGATATATATATATATATATATCTAAATTGACGCCCTTAGGCACACACACGCACACAGACAGGCAGACAAAAAACACACGCTTTTTCAAACTCGCTATAGCTAGTCAGAGAGGTATTAGCATATATCATGATTAAGGCTAAGCAATACGACTGGAAGGATAGTAATTTAGCACTGTTTGGTTCTGATACCGAGCGACAGGTTAAGAGTAAGTTAATCGATAAGATTTCGTGTCTTATAGGTCTTGTTGTAATGTAATGGATTGCAATTGTTTTATTTTTATTTGCATTTCAGAAGAATCCGCTGAGAAGGAACCAGCATGGACTCCAGTTTTGGAGGCCCAGAAGCCGCATCTGTATGTCTGGCGAATTGAGGTCAGTTGTCTGGGATAAAATAACGTTTAGAGATTGTAACAATAGCTTGGGGATTTTTAGGATTTCAGGAATTTGTGGCCTAAGAAGGTTTGGCATTTTGAAGTTGATAGATTGTTAAGGTTTGGCATTTTGAAGTTGATAGATTGTTAAGGTTTGGCATTTTGAAGTTAATAGATTGTTAAGGTTTGGCATTTTGAAGTTGATAGATTGTTAAGGTTTGGCATTTTGAAGTTGATAGATTGTTAAGGTTTGGCATTTTGAAGTTGATAGATTGTTAAGGTTTGGCATTTTGAAGTTGATAGATTGTTAAGGTTTGGCATTTTGAAGTTGATAGATTGTTAAGGTTTGGCATTTTAAAGTTGATAGATTGTTAAGGTTTGGCATTTTGAAGTTGATAGATTGTTAAGGTTTGAGATTTTGAAGTTGATAGATTGTTAAGGTTTGAGATTTTGAAGTTGATAGATTGTTAAGGTTTGGCATTTTATAGTTGATAGATTGTTAAGGTTTGGCATTTTGAAGTTGATAGATTGTTAAGGTTTGGCATTTTGAAGTTGATAGATTGTTAAGGTTTGAGATTTTGAAGTTGATAGATTGTTAAGGTTTGGCATTTTGAAGTTGATAGATTGTTAAGGTTTGAGATTTTGAAGTTGATAGATTGTTAAGGTTTGAGATTTTGAAGTTGATAGATTGTTAAGGTTTGGCATTTTATAGTTGATAGATTGTTAAGGTTTGGCATTTTGAAGTTGATAGATTGTTAAGGTTTGAGATTTTGAAGTTGATAGATTGTTAAGGTTTGGCATTTTGAAGTTGATAGATTGTTAAGGTTTGGCATTTTGAAGTTGATAGATTGTTAAGGTTTGAGATTTTGAAGTTGATAGATTGTTAAGGTTTGGCATTTTGAAGTTGATAGATTGTTAAGGTTTGAGATTTTGAAGTTGATAGATTGTTAAGGTTTGGCATTTTGAAGTTGATAGATTGTTAAGGTTTGGCATTTTGAAGTTGATAGATTGTTAAGGTTTGGCATTTTGAAGTTGATAGATTGTTAAGGTTTGGCATTTTGAAGTTGATAGATTGTTAAGGTTTGGCATTTTATAGTTGATAGATTGTTAAGGTTTGGCATTTTGAAGTTGATAGATTGTTAAGGTTTGGCATTTTGAAGTTGATAGATTGTTAAGGTTTGGCATTTTGAAGTTGATAGATTGTTAAGGTTTGGCATTTTGAAGTTGATAGATTGTTAAGGTTTGGCATTTTATAGTTGATAGATTGTTAAGGTTTGGCATTTTGAAGTTGATAGATTGTTAAGGTTTGGCATTTTGAAGTTGATAGATTGTTAAGGTTTGGCATTTTGAAGTTGATAGATTGTTAAGGTTTGGCATTTTGAAGTTGATAGATTGTTAAGGTTTGGCATTTTGAAGTTGATAGATTGTTAAGGTTTGGCATTTTGAAGTTGATAGATTGTTAAGGTTTGGCATTTTGAAGTTGATAGATTGTTAAGGTTTGGCATTTTAAAGTTGATAGATTGTTAAGGTTTGGCATTTTGAAGTTGATAGATTGTTAAGGTTTGAGATTTTCAATACAAGCATTTTCTTGTATTCGACCACTCAGATATTCACAGTTCATTTTCGACATATTTCTCTTGCAGAACTTTAAAGTTGTCGAATGGCCCAGAGAATTGTATGGCAAATTTTATAGCGGCGACTCCTACATAATTCTCAACGCCTATATGGAGGCCGACAAGCTCTGCTACGATGTGCACTTTTGGATTGGTAAGGAGAGCACAGCTGATGAGTACGGCACCGCGGCCTACAAGACTGTTGAAGTGGACACCCTGCTTGACGACTTGCCTGTTCAGCACAGGTGCTCAGGGAAGGGATTGGCCATAGACAGTAGCGTATTCATTCGCACTTAGGATTGGTCATTTTTTTGACTTAGCTACAGGGTGGTCCATGGACCCAGCGGGGAGGCGAGGATCGCCCATACCGCTAACTCCTGTAGGGATTGGCCATAGACAGTAGCGTATTCATTCGCTTTTAGGATTGGCCATAGACAGTAGCGTATTCTTCAACTTTTAGGATTGGCAATAAACAGTATAATATTTATTGACTCATAGCATTGGCCATAGACAATAAGGGATTATTTAACTGAGGATTAGTCAAAGACAGCAGGAAATTAGAATATATGAGATTATAAATGGACTTCTAATTGATCCAGGTATAGTTTGTTATATGAATTTCACAAGCTATCAATTATTTCGCCTGGTCTTTACTTTCCAGGGAGGTTCAGGGTCACGAGAGCGCCCTGATGCGCAGCTACTTCCCTGAGATTACTTATTTAGCTGGCGGCTGTCCCAGCGGTTTTCGCAATGTGAAGACGCGCGAGTATCAGCCGAGATTGTTGCACGTGCGCGGCGAGCGACAGAATGTCATAGTAACGGAGGTGCCTCGCTCGCGCAAAGCTCTGGACAATACGGATGTGTACATACTGGATCTGGGCGATCGGGCCATCCAGTGGAATGGAAGCGGCGCTAATAAGAATGAGAAATTCAAAGCTGCTCAGTATTTAACCAATTTGAAGAGCGAACGCAACGGCAGGCTGTCTTCTAGCACGCTTGAAGAGGAGGACGCATCCGCTGAGGTGATTGAGGCAGCTTGATTGAGCTCGGAGACAGTCAATAGCGTTAGCGAGGAGGGGGCAACTCAACTAAGATCAGGGGGTGGTGAGGCAACCCAAATAAGGTCAGGGGTGGTGAGGCAACCTAAATAAGGTCAGGGGTGGTGAGGCAACCCAAATGAGGTCAGGGGTGTTGAGGCAGCTCAAATAAAATCGGGGTGGGGAGGCAGCCCAAATAAGGTCAGGGGTGGTGAGGCAACCTAAATAAGGTCAGGGGTGGTGAGGCAACCTAAATAAGGTCAGGGGTGGTGAGGCAACCTAAATAAGGTCAGGGGTGGTGAGCATACATGCGCAACACCCGGCCGACCCGGCCGAACCGGCCGGGTGAAACGAGGGCCAAGCAAGGTAAGTCGCAAAAACCAATCGACCAAGCGCCAAAAAATCAAAGGGGGGACCAAGGGACAAAAAAGGAAGGCGTGAAGAAAAGGAAAAAGGGGAGAGAAAAAGAGAGCAAATGAGAGCAAACTAAGTCGTAAATAGAGCAATGAAACGAACTAAGTCGCAAATGAGAGCAAAAACTAAGTCGCAAGGCCGGCTAAGATTTGGGAGGTTGCGCATGTATGGGTGGTGAGGCAACCCAAATGAGGTCAGGGGTGTTGAGGCAACCTAAATAAGGTCAGGGGTGTTAAGGCAACCTAAATAAGGTCAGGGGTGGGGAGGCAGCCCAAATACAGTCGGGGTGGGGAGGCAGCCCAAATAAGGTCAGGGGTGGGGAGGCAGCCCAAATACAGTCGGGGTGGGGAGGCAGCCCAAATAAGGTCAGGGGTGGGGAGGCAGCCCAAATAAGGTCAGGAGTGGTGAGACAACCTAAATAAGGTCAGGGGTGGGGAGGCAGCCAAAATACAGTCGGGGTGGGGAGGCAGCCCAAATACAGTCGGGGTGGGGAGGCAGCCCAAATACAGTCGGGGTGGGGAGGCAGCCCAAATACAGTCGGGGTGGGGAGGCAGCCCAAATACAGTCGTGGTGGGGAGGCAGCCCAAATACAGTCGGGGTGGGGAGGCAGCCCAAATACAGTCGGGGTGGGGAGGCAGCCCAAATACAGTCGGGGTGAGAAGCAATTAAAACAATAATTTCATTATGCCCCCATTTACAGCACGAATTCTTTAATTTGCTAAATGACGACGAAGTCGAACCGCGCGACGCGGCAGCCAGCGCTTCAACTGCCCAGAAACGAATGATGAAGTGAGATTTATTAGTTTTCTAAATTTTTATAATTCGATTGTTAATCTGGCACATTCTGATCCTCATTTTAGGCTTTCCGATGCCAGTGGGAAGCTCAACTTTGAATTGGTATCTAGCGACTCACTTAGCAAGAGCAGCATTAACGAAGATGTGCGTGTTATCTTATTGCTTCCATTTACATTTACCTATGCTACATGTACTAGCTTATTAATGCCTAACTTATATCTATCTGCCTTTCAGGATGTCTTCATCATTGACAATGGCTTTGAGGTCTACGTCTATGTTGGCGAGAGAGCCTCGGTTGCTGAGCGTCGAAACGCGCTTGCTTATGCTCACGTGAGTATTCTGATAGCTACTAAGTCACTATCTACATTAGTAGGTCATATAGATACTTCAGCTGGTCATTAGCTACTTCAGTTGGTCATTAGCTACTTCAGTTGGTCATTAGCTACTTCAGTTGGTCATTAGCTACTTCAGTTGGTCATTAGCTACTTCAGCTGGTCATTAGCTACTTCAGTTGGTCATTAGCTACTTCAGTTGGTCATTAGCTACTTCAGTTGGTCATTAGCTACTTCAGTTGGTCATTTACTATTTCAGTTGGTCATTAGCTACTTCAGTTGGTCATTAGCTACTTCAGTTGGTTATTAGCTACTTCAGTTGGTCATTAGCTACTTCAGTTGGTTATTAGCTACTTCAGTTGGTCATTAGCTACTTCAGCTGGTCATTAGCTACTTCAGCTGGTCATTCGCAACCAATCCTCTAGACAGATGCCCTCGCTTTAAACGAATTCAAATTTTGGTTGCAGAATTACCTTCGCGACAGCGTCAACCCGTTGCTACCGGTTACCGTGGTAACGCCGCAGGCTCCAAACAAGACCAAGGCAGCCTTTGATGCCGTGTTTTAAAAATTACCCGTTTTAAAGATTTTGAAAAAGAAATTCAGAAGGAAATATACAAAGACCATCACCTTTAACTAACAAATTCTATTAAATCACGGATTAAAACAACAGACATTGTATCTCATTACGTTTGTTTATCAGCTTTTTTATTTATTTTAAATGACTAATCCAATATATATATATATCATTTTCTTGTTACGAACATAGTTAATTCGCTCGATGAATTATTAATTATTTATATTATCCTATTTCACGATAAATTCTTTTATTAACACAAGTTTGAATCTGAATCTAATAGTAATCGGCTTTTATAGTACTTTACTTTTTAATTTTAAAACACCAAATCAATTTTCCTACTAATGCTGATACCTAATGTAACCGGCAATGATTTTTTCCAATAGTTTTTTGTTTTCCTTCGATGGAATCCCAAATATATTGAATCCATCATCAATTTTACTCAGTTTTTACTGGTCAGTTTTCTATATTCTCATTTTAAGTTAGTAGTAGAAGGTTAAATAACTGATTTAATGGTCACAAATGACTCCTAATATAGAATAACACCTACTCAGTCTAAAGCAGAGGTCGGCAAAATCCGGCCCGTTGCCCCTTCCGACAGCTATAGTATACTGTTTCATCTTTCCCCTGTCTCATCTCCCCCGTGTCTCATCTCCCCCGTGTCTCATCTCCCCCGTGTCTCGTCTCTCCCGTGCCTAATCTCTCCTTTGTCTCACCTCTCCCGTGTCTAGTCTCTCCCGTGTGTCATCTCTCCCGTGTCTCATCTCCCCCCGTGTCTCGTCTCTCCCGTGCCTAATCTCTCCTTTGTCTCACCTCTCCCGTGTCTAATCTCTCCCGTGTGTCATCTCTCCCGTGTCTCGTCTCCCCCCGTGTCTCGTCTCTCCCGTGCCTAATCTCTCCTTTGTCTCACCTCTCCCGTGTGTCATCTCTCCCGTGTGTCATCTCTCCCGTGTCTCGTCTCCCCCCGTGTCTCTTCTCTCCCGTGCCTTATCTCTCCTTTTTCTCACCTCTCCCGTGTCGCCCCTGTCTCATCTCTCTCCTGTCTAATCTCTCCTCGGTCTCATCTCTCCTGTGTCTCATCTCTTACCTATCTCTGATATATTTCTCTTATATTTCTACCGTCAATGCGGCCCGCTGTCGTCTTTTAGGTTCTCTTTTTGGCCCGCTAGCTAAAAAGTTTGCCGACCCCTGGTCTAAAGATTAAGGCCGCGCCACACCCAAAAAACTTATTCTCTCGTTAAAAAAAGACTCACTCTGTTCTTTAAACGGTAAAGGCTAAAGTTTAAATAGCTGTCTTTTGCCATAGACATAAAACACAGAGTTAGGGTTTCTATCTTATACAAGCGATAAATGTATTCCCCGTTTGCCCGCCAACGCAGTCGATGTCTTAAAGCATTTCATTTATTTGCCCGGGAAATAAATAATTTATTTCCCGCTCGCCCGGGGCGGATAAACGGAACGTTTACCATAGACAACTCAAAGACGTCTGGGGGAATAAAAAGAACGTAGCTCAATGCTAGCCATAGCTCAGACAGCCTTTCCAGCCTTACACGCCTAGTGTACACTTTTTACCACAGACCCATCTTCTTCAAACAGGTCTGCTTTTTACCATAGACTATGGGCAGAGTAAGAGAGAAAGAGAGAGTCAGAGTTTATACCAAGGACTTCTATAAATAGCTTCCAGTCCAGATGCTTCTATTCAGGGGTCCTTGGTTTATACACAGAGCATAAAAGTGCAATCAAAGTTGGTGGGCAAACGGGGAATACATACCATATTTCACATTTATTTCGGCTGTCTATGGTGGAAAGGCACTCGGTGCGACATTCAATGACCTCGGCTTCGCCTCGGTCAATAAATTTGCGCCTCGAGCATTTCATCCTAGGGAGCCGAAATACAGGGAAAATATTATACATTTATTTTCTATTTTTAACTTGCGCAAATAACGCATGACTCGTGTTGGCACTGATAAAAGTTGTCTATGGCGTAAACCGTAACATTTCTATTATTTAGGATCCTGTTGTCTATCCTATCCTTTAATAAAAAAATTAATAGTTGTATTACGAGAATTATGTCATATTTTTTCATACAAAATCAGTACGCCAAGCTAATAGTCTAATTTTATGTCTGATTGGTTGTTGCCATTGTGCTTCATAATAAATTAGTTCCTATTATTCAATAATTATTCATAAGTTTCTATATCGTTAGTGCAAGTTTTCCGTGAAATAAATTTTTCAAGAAATAAAAGTGTCCCGCCCTTCCTCTAGTGGTCCATGAGTAGAAAAACGTATTTTTATTAAGTTATCGGGATTTATTTATTATATATTATTTCTATATTTTTTTTTTATTGGGAATATTGAAGCTTATCTTCTTCACAAAGCTGTGTGAGAATGTTTCTGAGACTAGTAAACTAAATGAAAGCACAAGGAACTGGTGATCTAAGATTTGTTTTAATATTTTTGAACAAAAATTGTTTCAGCTTCTTCGTTGTACTCTCTGTTTGTTAAAAATAAAATAATATAATATATCAATCATCGAAAGTTAGTCATCTAAACGCACCGCGTTGAATATGGAACGTGGTCCTAATCACTATCAGCAGCAGCAGCCGCAGCAGCAGCCTCTGCAAAATCCCTATTATCCCAGTGGACAAGCGGCTAATCCGCCTAGCAACTATTATGCTTCTGGCCCCGGCAACAACGGTCGCTCCAACTATCCGCCAATCATTGGCGGCGGCCCTGGCGAGCATTTGTTCTTCTTTAAGAAGCGTGCCGAACGCCTCGACTGGCGACGTCTAGCCGCCGTGGATGTCGATAGGATTCAGCGCGATCTAGACTTTGTCACCCTGCAGGAACACCTAGCCGGTGTGACTTACTGCGACGCTGACGCGGAATTTGCCAGGTGCAATGATGCCAACTTGGTGAAATTGTTTCGCCTGGCCCAGCTGATGATTGAGTATCTGCTGCACTCGCAGGTGCGGCTTAGCTTGCTCTGGCTATTTGCTCTGGCTATTTACCCTTTACATCCCCCTTCATATCTCCCTTCATATCTCCCTCCATATCCCCCTTCACATCTTTCCACACATCTCCCTTCACATCTCCCTTCAGATCTCCCTTCACATTTCCCTTCACATTTCCCTTCAGATCTCTCTTCAGATCTCCCTTCAGATCGCCCTTCAGATCTCCCTTCAGATCTCCCTTCAGATCTCCCTTCACATCTCCCTTCACATGTCCCTTCAGATCTCTCTTCAGATCTCCCTTCAGATCTCTTTTCAGATCAATTTTCATCGCCCTATAAATTTAAGCTATATTTACACGCCACACTACTAACATCGCAGGAGTATCTGGCGCACACTCGCGGCCATTTAGAGCGTCAGGCCGCCGAGTCGCGCGCCGAATCTCTGGCTTTGAAGCAGCGCCTAGCTGACAAACAGCGAGAGGCCAGCGATTTGAAGCGGGAGTGTCACAAGCGAAAGAAACTACTCATTGCTCAGCAGCAGCTCATGGAAGCTGGACCACAGTCCTACCAGCGCTGTCCTTATTGTCCAAAGGCCTTTCTAAATAACGCCTTCTTGCGTGCCCATATCAATAGGAGGCACGCCGGAGCTGAATATCCCGGATCCGATACTGCCGCTACTGCTGCTGCTTCTGGAAGAGATTTGCAGGTAAGCAATTAATATTAATTTATAAAACTAGAAGACAGGTAGATTGAGTGAGATTGAGACAGGTATAAGAGTGAGTGAGATTGAGACAGGTATAAGAGTGAGTGAGATTGAGACAGGTATAAGAGTGAGTGAGATTGAGACAGGTATAAGAGTGAGTGAGATTGAGAAAGGTATAAGAGTGAGGGAGATTGAGACAGGTATAAGAGTGAGAGAGATTGAGACAGGTATAAGAGTGAGGGAGATTGAGACAGGTATAAGAGTGAGAGAGATTGAGACAGGTATAAGAGTGAGTGAGATTGAGACAGGTATAAGAGTGAGTGAGATTGAGACAGGTATAAGAGTAAGTGAGATTGAGACAGGTATAAGAGTGAGGGAGATTGAGACAGGTATAAGAGTGAGGGAGATTGAGACAGGTATAAGAGTGAGTGAGATTGAGACAGGTATAAGAGTGAGTGAGATTGAGACAGGTATAAGAGTGAGTGAGATTGAGACAGGTATAAGAGTGAGTGAGATTGAGACAGGTATAAGAGTGAGTGAGTATGGCACCGGTAGAGTAGAAATCAAGAGAGATAAACGGACAGAGTGAGACGGTGTGAATGAAATCGAGACTCTAAGCGTGTGAATCGAGTACCTAGATTGGCCTAGTCAGTGCTTACTCCTATCTTTCCTACCTGTTTCACCACAGATCCGGGTTGACCTGCTGTCGCAGCTGACTCGCGAGGAGCTGCTGGCTCGCCTGCGCCAGCTCGATGCAGCAGCCGCCGCCTCGGCTGCCGCTGCGCCTGTTGAAACTCCAGGACGTCGGCAGAGAGAGCTTCAGCAGCAGCTGGCTGAGATGCAATCCAAGCACGAGGCTGAGCTGGCTAGACTGCGGGCCTCGCTAGAGCGTCGGCTACGTGAGCAGCAGCAGCAGCAGCAGCAGCAGCAACCACAGTCGTCCCGCCGTCGCACCAATCTTGGCGAATTATTGATGGACGACGACGACAATAAAATCAATGATGGCGTCGGTGTCGACGAAAAAGTCTCGGCTCGTCGAATCGCCCTGGCTGCCGCGGCCGCTTCTAGCAATTCGATGCCGCAGCAGCAGCAGCCGGAAGATGACATTGCCGCCGTGTCCGCCCAGATGCGTCTTAATCTGGACATGCGCGCCAGCTCGCGCGAGTCCCTACTGATGGGCAGCACAGCCGAGGATAGCATGGCCCACGGCATTGAAGCTATGCGCACTAGCGGCCTATTGGCTAGGCTGAAAACTGATCAGGGAATTTTCGAAGGCTTAAAAAGCGAGTTATCTCAGCTGCTGGATGAACAGCTGGAGGAGCGTGGCATACCACCTAGCACAACTAGGATTAGTAATCGATTGTTGAACGAAAAATTGGCCATGCTGGCTCGCGAAAGAGAACAGATGGCTTTCAAGTTTAAGAATTTCGACCAGCTAAGGAGGGAGCACGCTTCTAAGGTGAGTGGGACCTACAGAATTCCTTTCATTTCTTCCTATGGAGTAGAAAGAACACTGGGTGTATTTCAAATACCCACAGTCAACTTCACGATTGCTTCCACATAGATCTATCAATAGACTGATTTTCGTGAAAGTCCGCCATGTGGATAAAAATTAACCAGCTTTCAAAGCCGCCCGTCGTTTCTTGTCAAATACCCTGCTGACAAGGACAGCTAACATTGCTCTGTGTATAAACCTTCATGGCTAATTTATGGTCTTTTGGTCCGTGGCCTTTTACTGATCAATTCTGTAATACTTTTTAACGGCAAAAAATTTCCAGGTCGACAAAGAGGCTCGGCGTATATTGATTGCCACAGCGGCCGCTGGTGCCAATAGCACAGCTGGCACACAGTCTCTAACCCGACTGCAGTTGGAGCAGCAGCTGCAACAGCAGCAGCAGCAGCAGCTAAAACAGCCGCAGTCGCAGCAGCGTCCAAGCGTTCGCGTTACGCATGCCGAAGATGAGGAAGAGTCCGAAGAGGATGACGAGGAAGATGAGACGGACGAAGAGGAAAGCGTCACTGATCCTAGACGTTTACAGCAGCAGCAGCAGCTTAACGCTAGGGTAAACACTTACAGAACTTGTAAAATTAGCTTAAATGATCTCAAACCTCCCATCTCAAATGATCTCAAACCTCCCATCTCAAATGATCTCAAACCTCCAATCTCAAATGATTATTGTAGGTGAGCAGGGGGGGCTCAATAATCATCAGTGAGTGAGCATGGGGACTCAATGAGCATCAGAGAGTGAGCAGGGGGACTCAATGATCATCAGAGAGGGAGCAGGGGGACTCAATGATCATCAGAGAGTGAGCAGGGGGACTCAATGATCATCAGAGAGTAAGCAGGGGGACTCAATGATCATCAGAGAGTGAGCAGGGGGCTCAATGATCATCAGAGAGGGAGCAGGGGGACTCAATGATCATCAGAGAGTAAGCAGGGGGACTCAATGATCATCAGAGAGGGAGCAGGGGGACTCAATGATCATCAGAGAGTGAGCAGGGGACTCAATGATCATCAGAGAGGGAGCAGGGGGACTCAATGATCATCAGAGAGTGAGCAGGGGGCTCAATGATCATCAGAGAGTGAGCAGGGGGACTCAATGATCATCAGAGAGTAAGCAGGGGGACTCAATGATCATCAGAGAGTGAGCAGGGGGCACTCAATTATGATTGACTATCACAACAAAATAAATGATACTATTTTTAAGCAGCAACAGCAGCAGAGACAACCCGGCCAGTCTCAGGTAGCCGCCCAGGTGCACTCATCCGGTGGGCAAGACCAATACGACTCCGACGAGGATGAATACGAAGACGAAGAGGACGAAGACGAGACCGCGACGCGCACAGCGGACGACCGCCAGCGGCACCCCGAGACAGCCGTCTCCGCCGGCGGTTCCCGCCGACCGCCTGGAGTGCCCGATCTTCGACTAGGCGGCATCGGAGCCGGCGGCGGCGCTAACGCTAATCCGAGTCCACGCTTGCCCCGGTCGCACCAGGCACAGCAACAGCAGCAGCGTCTAGCTCTAGACTCGCCCGATATTGTTCATGCATTCGACTCGCCCGACGGTGGAGTCGGCGGGCGCGGCGGAGCTGTTCGCAAACCCCAGCAGCGCATGGCAGCCGAAGCTTCGTCATCCTGGGACTCGCAGGGCGAGGAAATCTCCGAGCTTAACAATGTCACAAGTACGGCCGGCGGCCAGCAACAGCAGCAGCGAGATCAGGACGCTAATCTCAACGACGAAGTCAATAATCTGCTGCAGATTCTTGGGCCGTCTGGTGGCGTCGGGGGCAGCATGAATTTGCGCGCCTCAGCCCAGACAGACAACAGCAACACTCTGGACACGTCACAGTGGGCCGTCACTTCCAATGTGGTTAGCACTGTGAATCCTGGGGCCACTGGTCGCTCGCTTGGCACTAATAAAAGTTCTGATATCGGCGACGACTCGTTTGACGATTGATTGACACGTCGTCTTACTTATTTTTGTTCAGTGTTATTTTCGGGCACGCGACTTGAAGGTCGGGGGTTCGATTCGTCACATCAAACTAAATGATTACCCTAGTTATTCAAAGTTTACCTTAATTTAAGGCTGACTGCAAAGTACAAAGTCACCGCGCGAAGAGAGAAAGTACAAAACCAGGCTATAGGTTTCTAGATAATTTTACCTTTATCTGTTTCTAATGCTTAGTTTTATTTTTGTGCGTAAAACTGGATAAGACTGTTATATTTTTATACTACTACTTACGTTCTTACATATTGTAAGTAGTCTCTATTGCATGAAAGGTTCTAAATATTTATTTGTAGTTTTTCTTCAAGGACGCACCCTGTTCTATAAAGTTCTCCATTTGCTTTCTAAATTTATAAGAATCAACTGGCTATAATTATTTCTTTCTTTAATTTAATACTTTAAATTTATTCTGCCTACTAATAATAGTAGTAGCTACGATTTGTCTTCCATTATTAAAATTTAATATTATTTTGAGTTTGCTACTAAAGCACATATAAGGACACTTCTTACGTTAATTTTCTTCAAACACAATAGTTCCTTCTGTGATAAATGGATGTTTCGTTTTGAACTAGTTTAATAGAAATTCATTTGTTCTTTTTATATAAAAAACGGAAATAAATGGCTGGACCTGAAGTTTGTGCCTGAATTTTTTATAGTACAAACTAATTTTTTTAGTTTTTGTTTTTTTCTATAGAGGTAAAGCTGGTCTGTCTACTTGTCATGTCAGTAGTACTGACTCACTAGTTATTTGTTTGAATGCTATCCTATCCATGGCTATTTTTGCTTTATAATTGATTTACTTATCATTTCGTTGTAAAGCCAAATTTATAGCTAGAAAACAAGTCCGTTCGTCAAAAACAGTTTTGCTGTGCTGTTAAAGATAACTATGAAGCTGTGCTCATTCTTCTATGCTACTCAATTTGTACTTGTGGGTTTAAAAACTGTTGGATAGCTGCGAAAGTAGAGTTTTTATTCTTCAAATTTAATAGATTTCGATTTGTACACCTGCTTATATATAAATAAAAGTGTAAATCTTATTTGTATTGCTTCTAGATTAGCTTATCGTTTTTCTCTTCTAATTGTCGTCTTTATATTTCTTTCTTGCTATAGAGAAGGTTAAGAACAATAGAGATTTTTTTGCTTTCTTGTAGCCTAATTGAATTAGCCAGATTTACAGCTTTTTATTTTGATCAGGAGGTCATGAGTTCGAGTCCTAGCTATGAACAGTTCCCTTCTTTGAATGTTTTTGTTTAAAACACTAAACAAAAAACTTCAAAAATATTTAGTAGCAAATTAATATTTTCCCCCAAATTTACACTACTTACAGTAGTCAAATGTTCAGAAACACCGGACATGTCACT
This sequence comes from Macrostomum hystrix, assembly GCA_950097015.1. Taxonomy (NCBI): domain Eukaryota; kingdom Metazoa; phylum Platyhelminthes; family Macrostomidae; genus Macrostomum; species Macrostomum hystrix. The sequence goes on along the minus strand of CATNEN010000038.1, from coordinate 34,937,581 downwards.
CAAGCCAGAACCAAGCTTGTAACAAATTAAAAATTTACCCAAATTTACACGACTTACAGTAGTCGCACGCAGTCATGAAGTGTGCCTCGCCGCTGTCTCGCCAAGCCCTTGCGTCAGCTGTTGGCATCGGCAGTAGGCATCACCAGCATGTGTTTGCATCGCGTCCCCTTGTATTATTATTCTCCGCCATCGGCCTAATGTGGCTTTACTGTTTAGCTATATCTGGCTACGGTAGCTCCAGACAGAATCCGGAGGCGCTGCGCGAACAGCTGGTGGATCTGTCAAAGAAATATGTCAAAAGTTTAGCCAGCGAAACTGGCGAACTAGTCGACGGACCCTACTCTGGCCGGCTGACTGGCTACGATTTGAAGAAGACTCTAGCCGTACTCCTGCAGGACCTGATGGAGAGGCTAGATCGCATCGAGAAAAGAGTCTTTCCTTCGCGCAACGGCAGCAGCGGCGGCGGCGAAGCGAGTGTCTTTTCACCCGGAGGGCATGTCACAAGAGTGAGTTAATAAGTTTATTTAGAGCTAGAACTCAATTTGAAACAAGATATACTTACTAGAATCGTCTCAACCCGTTTGGAATCGCTTCAAACCATTTTATCATTGCTGTATTTACCTCTAAATCACTAAATCGCCACAAACTACATCGACACAACCCCGTGGAATCGCCACAGATTCCTGGACTTGCCATAGAACTCCTGGAATCGCCACAGACCCCTGGAACCGCCACAAATCCCTAGAATCGCCACAAATCCCTAGAATCGCCACAAACTCCTGGAATCGCCACAAACTCCTGGAATCGCCACAGACCCCTAAAATCGCCACAGACCCCTAAAATCGCCAGAGACCCCTGGAATCGCCACAAACCACTGGAATCGCCACAGACTCCTGGAATCACCACAAACTCCTGGAATCGCCACAGACCCCTAAAATCGCCACAATCTCCTGGAATCGCCACAGACCCCTAAAATCGTCAGAGACCCCTGGAATCGCCACAAACCACTGGAATCGCCACAGACTCCTGGAATCGCCACAGACCCCTAAAATCGCCAGAGACCCCTGGAATCGCCACAAACCACTGGAATCGCCACAGACTCCTGGAATCGCCACAAACTCCTGGAATCGCCACAAACTCCTGGAATCACCACAAACTCCTGGAATCGCCACAAACTCCTGGAATCGCCACAAACTCCTGGAATCGCCACAAACCCATGGAATCGCCACAGAACTCCTGAAATCGCCACAGAACTCCTGAAATCGCCACAGAACTCCTGGAATCGCTGCTAATCCCACAACTATGTTTTTCCCCGGTTTTTCAGCCTCGCCCGGCCGCCATCATTCGACAAATAGACGACGCCGGCGATTCCCGACGAAGTCGCCAATCTTCTGTTCAATCAGGGTCAGCTGATTCTTCGCTGAAGCGTGGCCAACAGTCGGCATCGCTGAATGCCGCCGCTTCGTTCGAAGTTGACGCCGGCATGCTGCTAGATGGATATCAGGAGAATTGTGAAATTCCTTTAGAGAGCAAATTTGAATTTCCCGAATGCGAAGCCAAAGTCGAATGGATGATGAAGCACTGGCGCGACGATCCTTGCTATGCTAGGTAAGGATGGTGGTTACTATGGAGGTGTTGTTATTACAGTGAGTAGGGAAGAAAGTAGGTCAGTTAAGAAGATAGTAGGTGAGTAGGGATCATAGTAGGTGAGTAGGGATAATAGTATGTGAGTAGGAATCATAGTAGGTGAGTAGGGATCATAGTAGGTGAGTAGGGATAATAGTAGGTGATTAGGGATGATAGTAGGTGACTAGGGAAGATTCTAGGTGAGTAGGGATGATAGTAGGTGAGTAGGGAAGATTCTAGGTGATAAGGGATGATAGTAGGTGAGTAGGGAAGATGCTAGGTGAGTAGGGATAATAGTTGGTTAGTTGGTGAGTAGGGAAGATATTTGAGACACAGGCAGGTGAGTAAGGAATACATAAAAATCCCAATCCAAAATAATCCCTTAGACACGGCGTTGATGGCAGCGAATGCAGTATGAAAATATTTTTAAGCGAAGTGGAAGAGTTCTGTCCTATCCTGCCATTCCGGCAGCATCTGTTGCGTCAGAACGAATCCCTGGCCTGGTTCACTGGTCGCCTATTAGCAGATCGGGCTATTCGCGAAAACGCCAAGCTTAGCCTGCTGCAACAGCTGACCAAGGCGCCCCGTCTGCTAGCCAGAGTTGAACAGCGCTGGACGGCTTTAGCCGATGCCTTCGACGAAGCGTCCGTTGTCCGGCACAATCGCTGGCTGGATCGCTGGCCTAGGCGGCGAATACTAGCTCACGTTGGCTACCTTAGCGCAGATTTGGTTGCTAAGCAACAGCCGCCGCCGCCGCCGCACGAGGCAGCTCAGTGGGCGGACCTTCTAGCCGGTATGGGTCTTCTGGGCCATCGGCTCAGTGTCAGTCTTGATGCGATTGATCTGAAGCGTCAATTACAGCGATTGAATTATGCCAGAACTGAGTGTCAGGGAAAGCGAGACGCCGTACTTGACCATCTGGTCACTGATCTGGTTGGCATTCTGCAGGTTAGAGTTTCTTTCTGAGTAAATACACAGATTTATCTAGTGCTTCACTACACATAGCTGTGCAATGGCACCAGCTTTAGCTGGAGTAGAAATTAATCTGCATGTACAGTACAGGCTTCCCCAGTCCATGGACTAAATTACTGAGCATAGCATTTTGATTGTCTCACCTCTTGTATGTCTCATCTCTTCCCCGTCTCATCTCTCCCCTCCCTCATCTCCCCTGTCTTATCTCTTCCGTGTCTCATCTCTTCCGTGTCTCATCTCTCCCCTCCCTCATCTCTCCTTTGTCTCATCTCTCCCATGTCCCATCTCTCCCGTGTCCCATCTCTCCCGTGTCTCATGTCTCCCTGTCTCATATATCCCCTGTCTCATCTCTCCCGTGTCTCATCTCTCCCCTCCCTCATCTCTCCTTTGTCTCATCTCTTCCGTGTCTCATCTCTTCCGTGTCCCATCTCTCCCGTGTCTCATGTCTCCCTGTCTCATCTCTCCCCTGTCTCATCTCTCCCCTGTCTCATCTGTCCCGTGTATAATCTCTTCCGTCTCATTTATCCAGCATTTCATAATACTATCTTAATACTTATTTTCGCCGTCATTGCATTGTTTTATTTAATCTCAATCCATAATGGCACTGTCACACAGGTGCGCTCCATCCTAGGCAAGAGTTTTTCTCGTTTCGCCTGCCTCTACCGCGTCCTTGCCCCGTTCGGTGTGGAACCGAAATTCAACGACCAAGCATTCGCTTCAGCTAACGATTTGATCACAACTGTTAGCGGCTTAGATCTAAATCCCATGCAGTACCTGAGCTTGTTCCCGTTCACTCTGGAAAATTTCTTTTTGGGCTCCGCTCTGCCGCCGCCGCCTCCGGCGTCATCGTCGAAATCTGGCGTCAGAAATTCCAGTCTAGAAGCGTTCGTATTTGGCTACGGAAATTCCGTGTGGAAGGACGCCCAGTTCTACCTGTCCCAGCTGCGGCCCATCTTTAGTCGATTGCACACAGCCGTTGACTCGGCTCAGCATCCTGACATTCCAGCATTCGTTATTAACCACGGCCAATTAAACTATACCCAGTATAGGCGGCTGCTTCTGGACATTGTGTCTAATGGCGGCGGCATCTATATCGGCCTCGGCTTCCCCTACGAGCATCCAGCACCGTTGGAAGCTGTTTCGTTTGGTCTGCCGTTCCTTAATTTGCGATTCTCTCCGCCACTGGATAGGACTAATTCTGCCTACCTGCGCGAATTGCCCGTATCTAGGAAGCTGCACTCTCAGGTAATAACTAAGGTCTGACAGACACCCTGACCCGGATCAGACAGACACCCTGACCCGGATCTGACAGGAATCCTAACAGCACACATCCAGACCTGACAGGCACATTGACCCAGATCTGACAGGCACCCTTAGTCGGACCTGACAGGCACCCTGACCCGGACCTGACAGACACCCTGACCCAGATCTGACAGGCACCCTGACTTGGACTGACAGGCACCCTGACCCTGACCCAGATCTGACAGGCACCCTGACCCGGACCAGACAGGCACCCTGACCCAGACCTGACAGGCACCCTGACCCGGACCTGACAGACACCCTGACCCAGATCTGACAGGCACCCTGACCCTGACCCAGATCTGACGGGCACCCTGACCCGGACCTGACAGGTATCCTAACAGCACACATCCAGACCTGACAGGAACTCTGACCCCGAACTGACAGGCATCCTGACACAGATCTGACAGGCATCCTGTCTCGGACCTGACAGACATCCTGACATGACAGGCACTCCAATTTCTCCCTCAGGATTCCTATCTGGAATCGGTCGGCGAGCCCGCGTCGTTCCTAATCGATTTGGAGGCCAAACAGCTGATTCCGGCCACTTTAAATCGAGCCGCAGCCGCGGCATCGTTCCCTAGCAACGTCAGCCGCAGCGTACCAACAGATTTCTCTCCTCTAGCCTATCTGTCGCGGGTTCGCGCTCTCTTCTCGGCTCCGTCGATGTGTCGCCTAGCTCCCCTAGACGATCCGGCGGCTGGCAACTGGCCGAATCGGAATGCGTCTCACACAACGGCCGCCCCGGCAGACAGTGTCGCAGCCCCCGCTGATGCGTCCGACCCCTTGAACACAGTCAGCGCCAAATCCGTCCGGTTCTACCTGGGCCTTGACGGCCGCTCCTGCGTCGAGACCTGCGCAACCGCCTCCGTCGGTGCCGTCTGCGCTCCCGAGCACATGCGGGTCGTCAATCGCCGTCTGGAACTGCAGGAGCGCGGCATCCGGTGTCGCCGTATCCGATTCGACAATAGCTTAGTGTACCCGGCCCTGTCACAGCCGGGTCATTGTCATTTCCTGTCGCATGAGCGCCTGTTCTCTTGTAGCGAACGGCAATCTGGTTTTAGTCGAATCTGTCCTTGCAGACTGCCGACTAGTTAATTGTTATTCATTCTTTCTTTTCCTTTGAAATATACTCCAGTGCCAATTCAATTTAACTTGTCGAAGCTCTGGAGTAGTACTTTGAGTAATACCGTTTCCCCCCTTACTTCAGGTAGCTACTTTCCCTTCCCCCGTTACTTCAGGTAGCTACTTTCCCTTCCCCACGTTTCTTCAGGTAGCTACTTTCCCTTCTCCATGTTACTTCAGGTAGCTAATTTCCCTTCCCCCGTTACTTCAGGTAGCTACTTTCCCTTCCCCACGTTTCTTCAGGTAGCTACTTTCCCTTCTCCATGTTACTTCAGGTAGCTACTTTCCCTTCCCCACGTTTCTTCAGGTAGCTACTTTCCCTTCCCACGGTACTTCAGGTAGCTACTTTCCCTTCCCCACGTTTCTTCAGGTAGCTACTTTCCCTTCCCACGGTACTTCAGGTAGCTACTTTCCCTTCCCACGGTACTTCAGGTAGCTACTTTCCCTTCCCCACGTTTCTTCAGGTAGCTACTTTCCCTTCCCCCGTTACTTCAGGTAGCTACTTTCCCTTCCCACGGTACTTCAGGTAGCTACTTTCCCTTCCCCACGTTTCTTCAGGTAGCTACTTTCCCTTCCCCACGTTTCTTCAGGTAGCTACTTTCCCTTCCCCACGTTTCTTCAGGTAGCTACTTTCCCTTCCCCACGTTTCTTCAGGTAGCTACTTTCCCTTCCCCACGTTTCTTCAGGTAGCTAATTTCCCTTCCCCTGTAGCTTCAGATGGCTTCTTTTCTCTTTTCCCGTTACTTCAGGTTTCAAAATTTCCCTTCTCTCATCGCTTCAGGTGGCAGTTTCTACATTAAACCGTTCGTTAATTATGAGTTCGTAAATTATTCTACCATTAATTTGAGCTTTTGTGACATTGTGTCCTAATCGGAGTGTAACCTTGGGAGTTGTATATAAAAGCTGTCTGTGTCGATGCTTTCTGTTCGCTATCTTCACAATGTCGTAGTACTACACTCCTAGTACTTGGTATATTGTTTTCTGACGAGTATTATTTTTTCTGCTATGCTTGAATACAATGGTGTTGCACAATGAACAACAGTTCTTATTTATTATACTGCTCGCATATTCATATTCATGCAAATGTGTTCCAAGATATTCTTTCTCTGTGATCTGCGATTAGCAAATTAAATTTCTGCCTCGATCAAGCCTTAATAGTTTTACTTTTACTTTTTTAAACTAATGCTATCGTAGCATTGTTTCTCTAAAATTAATACTTTCCCCCTGACCTTCCAGTGTTCCAGCCTCACCCCACCCCTGACCTTCAGTGTTCCAGCCTCACCCCACCCCTGACCTTCAGAGTTACTGCCTCACCCCACCCCTGACCTTCCAGTGTTCCAGCCTCACCCCACCCCTGACCTTCCAGTGTTCCAGCCTCACCCCACCCCTGACCTTCAGTGTTCCAGCCTCACCCCACCCCTGACCTTCAGAGTTACTGCCTCACCCCACCCCTGACCTTCCAGTGTTCCAGCCTCACCCCACCCCTGACCTTCAGTGTTCCAGCCTCACCCCACCCCTGACCTTCAGAGTTACTGCCTCACCCCACCCCTGACCTTCAGTGTTCCAGCCTCACCCCACCCCTGACCTTCCAGTGTTCCAGCCTCACCCCACCCCTGACCTTCCAGTGTTCCAGCCTCACCCCACCCCTGACCTTCAGAGTTACTGCCTCACCCCACCCCTGACCTTCAGTGTTCCAGCCTCACCCCACCCCTGACCTTCCAGTGTTCCAGCCTCACCCCACCCCTGACCTTCAGAGTTACTGCCTCACCCCACCCCTGACCTTCAGTGTTCCAGCCTCACCCCACCCCTGACCTTCCAGTGTTCCAGCCTCACCCCACCCCCTGACCTTCAGAGTTACCTCCTCACCCCACCCCCTGACCTTCAGTGTTCCAGCCTCACCCCACCCCCTGACCTTCAGAGTTACTGCCTCACCCCATCCCTGACCTTCAAAGTTACCGCCTCACCCCATTTCCTACCTTCAGAGTTCCAACCTCACCGCATGGCTTTAAAATGCACCTAAAAATCTCCATTTTCCAGCTACTAGTTCCGTCACAGACATGACCGCCACAGACTCAGCCAGCGGCGCCAAGAAGTTGAAGCTGCGCTCTCCAGGCCGCCTGTACGTGAAGGCGGTTTTCACAGGCTACAAGCGCGGATTGCGCAATCAGCACGAGAACACCGCCCTGCTACGCATTGATGGCGTCGACAAGCGCAACGCCGTTGATTTCTACCTTGGCAAGCGCTGCGCCTACGTCTACAAGGGCAAACGCCAGACACCTGTGCCTGGCAAGGGCAAAGAGAAGTCGCGGGTTCGCGTCATCTGGGGCCGGGTCACCAGGCCGCACGGCAACTCCGGCGCGGTGCGCGCCAAATTCACCAGCAACCTGCCACCAGCCGCGATGGGCAAGCGAATCCGGGTGATGCTCTATCCGTCTCGCGTCTGAGCAAACCGTGTTTTATAGGCCTATGTTTACTTTAAACAGCATGTGTGCTCCCAGAAACTTTTGTCTCTCTCTCTGTTTAGTTAGGGAGAGAACGGTTGCTTTGGAAACAATAGGTGGCGAGTGGCAGGTTAATATATGAGTGCGTGAGCAAACAACTAGTTTTGAAGTGAGGTTGTTGTCGAATGATTGGAAACAAGACAATTTAATGTAGACTTCCTTCTTTTTTCTTTAACGGCCGCATTTTAGAGAATTTACCAGAGATTTGTTTTGATAATGTACAATAGTGTTTTTGCAAGGAGGGCTTGTAAATATACGTTTTTTCGACAAAAACGATATAATTATTTTAGTCAAGAAAATTTGATTAAAAATCCAAAGATCAAAAACGAATTTATTTACTGAAAGATACTAAATGAGATTATATTTCTGTTCGAAGTCGAGATGATATCAACAGAGATTTATCAGTCGAGAATCGATAGAGATTGATTAAAGTCGAAAATACATAAACAGAGATTTATTGGAGTCAAGAAGACATCAACAGAGACTGATTGGAGTCAAGAAGACATCAACAGAGACTGATTGGAGTCAAGAAGACATCAACAGAGACTGATTGGAGTCAAGAAGACATCAACAGAGACTGATTGGAGTCAAGAAGACATCAACAGAGACTGATTGGAGTCAAGAAGACATCAACAGAGACTGATTGGAGTCAAGAAGACATCAACAGAGACTGATTGGAGTCAAGAAGACATCAACAGAGACTGATTGGAGTCAAGAAGACATCAACAGAGACTGATTGGAGTCAAGAAGACATCAACAGAGATTGATTGGAGTCAAGAAGACATCAACAGAGACTGATTGGAGTCAAGAAGACATCAACAGAGACTGATTGGAGTCAAGAAGACATCAACAGAGACTGATTGGAGTCAAGAAGACATCAACAGAGATTGATTGGAGTCAAGAAGACATCAACAGAGACTGATTGGAGTCAAGAAGACATCAACAGAGACTGATTGGAGTCAAGAAGACATCAACAGAGATTGATTGGAGTCAAGAAGACATCAACTGAGACTGATTGAAGTCGAGAAGACATCAGCAGAGATTGATTGAAGTCGAGAAGACATCAGCAGAGACTGATTGAAGTCGAGAAGACATCAGCAGAGATTGATTGAAGTCGAGAAGACATCAGCAGAGACTGATTGAAGTCGAGAAGACATCAGCAGAGACTGATTGAAGTCGAGAAGACATCAGCAGAGATTGATTGAAGTCGAGAAGACATCAGCAGAGACTGATTGAAGTCGAGAAGACATCAGCAGAGACTGATTGAAGTCGAGAAGACATCAGCAGAGACTGATTGAAGTCGAGAAGACATCAGCAGAGATTGATTGAAGTCGAGAAGACATCAGCAGAGATTGATTGAAGTCGAGAAGACATCAGCAGAGATTGATTGAAGTCGAGAAGACATCAGCAGAGACTGATTGAAGTCGAGAAGACATCAGCAGAGATTGATTGAAGTCGAGAAGACATCAGCAGAGACTGATTGAAGTCGAGAAGACATCAGCAGAGATTGATTGAAGTCGAGAAGACATCAGCAGAGACTGATTGAAGTCGAGAAGACATCAGCAGAGATTGATTGAAGTCGAGAAGACATCAGCAGAGATTGATTGAAGTCGAGAAGACATCAGCAGAGATTGATTGAAGTCGAGAAGACATCAGCAGAGATTGATTGAAGTCGAGAAGACATCAGCAGAGATTGATTGAAGTCGAGAAGACATCAGCAGATATAGATTGAAATCGAGAATCTGTCGAAATATATCTATCAAAACGTTGGTGGGCCTGGCGTTTGCGTGGGTAACGTTTTCGGGTGGCAATGGAAATATGGGCGTTGCCTTCATAAACAGCAGCGTAAACCGAGCGCTGAAAAAATATTTAAAATTTAATGAATAAAACTAACGCGATTCAGAAAATAACGATTGAAGCCGTCAGTAATTAAGAAGTAATTAGGCATTACTGAAAAAATAATTAGCTAGAATTAATTTTTCAAGTCTTGGTAGCTGACCAATCGTTTTTATGTAATTTGGACATCAAATTAACTGCAGTTTGCTTGCTACACGCTTCGTGACAGTTGCAACAATTAAACAGCTCATTATTGAGTCTTTTGATCGTGCTTCGTCCAGCCAAGCTAGACTCAGTTGACGGAGCGTCAACGGATTCAGGATGGTCGATTTTCGCTACCTGCAGCTGATGACGGTGCCGGTGACAAGCGCTGGCGTCCTACTTAACATCCTCCTATTTGCCTTCGCCGTTCGGCACAAAGTGGCCTCCACCTCTGCCACGGTGCTACTGCGCATCCAGGCGATGCTGAACCTTCTATCGATAGTTGGCAATTTGCTGCTGGTGCAGCTGACCGTTGCGAAAGGTCCCGCGATCACCGAGGTGACTGCTGGCTGGGTCTTTTACTGCTCAACTCAATTCCATTTGGAGAACTCAATTCCAATGTGGTACGTTGTGCACTGCAGCAGGTACAACCTGATGGTATTTTCCATCGAGAGATGTCTCTGCATCTGCTGCAACTTCTGGTGGCGCCTGCATAAGCGCAGTGTGATGAAAGTGCTGTTCGTTATCATGTACGTCAGCAGCATTATTGGCTACTTTCCGCTGGCTATTTTCTCGATCAGGCCCCAGCGGATTGAGTTATTCGATGACAATGGCACCTCGACTGGGGCCCGAGTCACTTGTGACAGCCGCATGCATGTGTCTCCAGTGGTGATACGCATCTTGGCTTCATTCAGCAGTTGCGTAACCACATTCCTGCCAGTATCCTTTATGGTGATTAGCTTCACCGCTGTCCTGATTCACCTGCACAGGTCGGCGAAAGTGTCAAGCGCGTCGGCTAGTAGAGTCGAGTCCGCCTCGCGTCGGTTCACTCTGGTGGTTGGCCTCACTATTCTGGCGTTCTTACTACTCGTCATGCCCGATAGCGTCAACTTCCTAATGTGGATCCTGGGGCTTGAGCCGAGCTACATCATCCTAATTGTTTCGGACTTCTTACTTCCATTTTTATCAGCAATCAACTTTTTGGTGAATCCGATCATCTACCTTGTGTTTTTTATCGGCCCTTCACTAACTTTCCGATGCCATGTCTATCCGTCGAAAAATCTAAGGCCAGCGATGGTGTTCAACCTGCTAGCCAGCGTAATGCCTGGAGGATGCATCAATGAAGCTGAACTGAACAAATGAACATATTTATGAACACTTAAAACTCACAGCAACCAAGCTTTGTGTATAGCCTTGTGTATTCATCAACATACCAAATCGGCTGGTATCTATAATCGGTTGATTTGCATTCGCAAACAATTTTCTTCCATTCGGTGTTTCGATCTTATTTTGAAAGTTGTAGGTACTTAAAAACGGATTAGTTCCACTTCACTGCCCACCAGGTAGGGACTAGTCAATTAGGCCTAGTAAAATGTGAAATAACACGACTCCTAACCCTAATCTAATGAGCATTGGCCTCAGACATACATGGCACGTCGATCTGATTAACCGACCACGCCCTAAGTGATCAAACCCTTGACTCGAAGGTTTCAATTTGGAAATCAATATAAAATATTTGTCCACTGAAATTTGTCACAGTATTACTATGATTTTAAAAAAATTGATTACAACTGCCCCTATCAGTGATTCAAGGGGGTGAGTGGCAGAGCGTTTGCCTCTCGCACCAAAGTCCCTGAGCTCTATTCCACGGCGAGGCCACATTCATTTGGGGCGCAGCCGCGGAGAGAAGGCTTGGGGGCTTGTCGTGCAATTTACGCCCTTGAGGGCCAACCTCCAAGGCACAGTGAGTGTACACTGCCTGACGATAAGGAAGTTTTCTTGGAATATCATGTGACAGCAGCAAAAGGCAAAAGTGTCACCAAATATGGCACTGACAAAGTTAATAGCGACCCAACTTGCTGATTGCTGCATATGATTACGATACTATACTACAATACTAGTTGTCACGTATCACGCGCATGATTTGTGATGGAAATTTCCATAGATTTTTTTTCTAAGTTGGAATACAGCAAGCTCAACGCGAATGTCTTAGCCAATCAAATCGAAGCTTGATAAAATCGATGCCACTTATCGTTACGAAGATTTTAGCTCAGTGTTGCAAGCTTTTTCACCTTAATCTGTCTAGTCCGTCAGGTTTGGAAAAAGACTGACACTCGGCAAACTAAATTACCAAAAGTCTGTTTCATCATACCATGAGTCTCTACCGGATGTTTCGCTTGGCTGGTCTCATTGTCTTACTGGCGAACATCTCGATTCCGAAGTCTGGCAATGGTCAGCCAGTTGTCGTGTCTGGCGGCGATCCGATCGCTGCGAAATTATTCAACGAAAAGGTTGTGCACACTAGTCATGAAAAATCCCTAGTCAAGTACAAAACACACATATTCACTTTTTATTTTACTTATTTTTGCAGTCAATCATGCCTAATAGCGACATTGATAGCTTCGATAGCATCGTCGCAATAGATTTCGAGTTGAATAAAGTTTGGCTATTGTTTCTGACAAGCTGGGTCCTATGGATTTACGTGCTGCTACCTGTCTGCGCTGTCCTACTAATAATGTTCTACATACTAATCAAACGGCAGAGGAAAGCAAAGAAATGAGGACTGCTTGAGTGCAACACAAAATGAGCACAAAATGCAGCACTACAAATAGTTTCACAATAAACCATCTACCAAATGTTTTAACTTCTCGACATTAGGATGAACTTTTCAAGAAATTAAAAAAAAGTTTCCGTTTAATTAAAGGGGTTTTGAAAAAGACTAAGTTGTGTTCAACAGGGTTCTTTCATTAAAAATATAAATTAGCGTTTGGAAACATATTTTTTAAATTTTCATTGAAGTTACGAAAGACAGTTCGAACTGCAGCTTCTGAGGTGTTATGACTGATGTTCCAAGAGTGTTTGAGCTGCAGCTTCTGAGGTGTTATGACTGGTGTTCCAAGAGTGTTTGAGCTGCAGCTTCTGAGGTGTTATGACTGGTGCTCCAAGAGTGTTTGAGCTGCAGCTTCTGAGGTGTTATGACTGGTGCTCCAAGAGTGTTTGAGCTGCAGCTTCTGAGGTGTTATGACTGGTGTTCCAAGAGTGTTTGAGCTGCAGCTTCTGAGGTGTTATGACTGGTGCTCCAAGAGTGTTTGAGCTGCAGCTTCTGAGGTGTTATGACTGGTGTTCCAAGAGTGTTTGAGCTGCAGCTTCTGAGGTGTTATGACTGGTGCTCCAAGAGTGTTTGAGCTGCAGCTTCTGAGGTGTTATGACTGGTGTTCCAAGAGTGTTTGAGGTGCAGCTTCTGAGGTGTTATGACTGGTGTTCCAAGAGTGTTTGAGCTGCAGCTTCTGAGGTGTTATGACTGGTGTTCCAAGAGTGTTTGAGGTGCAGCTTCTGAGGTGTTATGACTGGTGTTCCAAGAGTGTTTGAGCTGCAGCTTCTGAGGTGTTATGACTGGTGTTCCAAGAGTGTTTGAGGTGCAGCTTCTGAGGTGTTATGACTGGTGTTCCAAGAGTGTTTGAGGTGCAGCTTCTGAGGTGTTATGACTGATGTTCCAAGAGTGTTTGAGCTGCAGCTTCTGAGGTGTTATGACTGGTGTTCCAAGAGTGTTTGAGCTCCAGCTTCTGAGGTGTTATGACTGGTGTTCCAAGAGTGTTTGAGCTGCAGCTTTTGAGGTGTTATGACTGGTGCTCCAAGAGTGTTTGAGGTGCAGCTTCTGAGGTGTTATGACTGGTGCTCCAAGAGTGTTTGAGCTGCAGCTTCTGAGGTGTTATGACTGGTGCTCCAAGAGTGTTTGAGCTGCAGCTTCTGAGGTGTTATGACTGGTGTTCCAAGAGTGTTTGAGCTGCAGCTTCTGAGGTGTTATGACTGGTGCTCCAAGAGTGTTTGAGCTGCAGCTTCTGAGGTGTTATGACTGGTGCTCCAAGAGTGTTTGAGCTGCAGCTTCTGAGGTGTTATGACTGGTGTTCCAAGAGTGTTTAAGCTGCAGCTTCTGAGGTGTTATGACTGGTGTTCCAAGAGTGTTTGAGCTGCAGCTTCTGAGGTGTTATGACTGGTGTTCCAAGAGTGTTTGAGCTGCAGCTTCTGAGGTGTTATGACTGATGTTCCAAGAGTGTTTGAGCTGCAGCTTCTGAGGTGTTATGACTGGTGTTCCAAGAGTGTTTAAGCTGCAGCTTCTGAGGTGTTATGACTGATGTTCCAAGAGTGTTTGAGCTGCAGCTTCTGAGGTGTTATGACTGATGTTCCAAGAGTGTTTGAGCTGCAGCTTCTGAGGTGTTATGACTGGTGTTCCAAGAGTGTTTGAGCTGCAGCTTCTGAGGTGTTATGACTGGTGCTCCAAGAGTGTTTGAGCTGCAGCTTCTGAGGTGTTATGACTGGTGTTCCAAGAGTGTTTGAGCTGCAGCTTCTGAGGTGTTATGACTGGTGTTCCAAGAGTGTTTGAGCTGCAGCTTCTGAGGTGTTATGACTGATGTTCCAAGAGTGTTTGAGCTGCAGCTTCTGAGGTGTTATGACTGGTGCTCCAAGAGTGTTTGAGCTGCAGCTTCTGAGGTGTTATGACTGGTGCTCCAAGAGTGTTTGAGGTGCAGCTTCTGAGGTGTTATGACTGGTGTTCCAAGAGTGTTTGAGCTGCAGCTTTTGAGGTGTTATGACTAGTGTTCCAAGAATCAAGAATGCATCAAACGTAGTGTTTGCTTTCCGAAATATAAGTACTTCTCTCGAGTCGAAGCGATGTCTATGGTAAAAATGTCACCATCTAGGCGAGCTCTAAGCGGGCCATATTTATAGGAAACTTTCTTACCTTAGGAATCTTTTATTGATAAAATTCGATTGTTAACTAAAATTGTTGACACCAATCACTCGCTCATATGAACCTGGAACCGTTGCTGTCGCATTGTTTGCTGTCACTAACACGGAGAACCCTTGGAAGTCTATTCAACTACCTCCTAGGCCTGTCTCGGAGGCGCCGTGGTCGCTATTATCTCAATTTTTTCCAGCGACTATTCGGCGCCCCCGACATTGGCTACGCACCATACCGCAACGACGGTGACAACCGGGAGCCAATGATCTGCCTGTTTCTCAATTATTCGCCTATAAACACCGTGTTTGACTGGTGCTATAGCAGCGACGGTGAAATTGGCTGCGTCTACGTTGGCACCCTGCTGTCCTATGGGAACCGGATTGGACTGGTTGTGAAGAAGCTGACTCGCTGCAACAGGGACCCGGGAGATCCCTCAGAGGATGACGTAAGAGGATGTGGGGACATAAATGGGAGTGATAAGATAGTGCTTATGGGAAAGAGTGGTCGTTCTGCTAGTTCTGAAGCACTGTGCTTTATCGTAAAATGAGGAGCATTTACTGGCATTAACAATGATAGTAAAAATTGTAGGAAGGCTGCGGGCAATGGCACATCCTTTGGTGACTCTAGACCCGCAACCAGCGAGGAAGCGGTTCTGACCATTTCGCTGACTCCTGAGCACTTTACTTACTTAACTGCAGGGGGGCCTGGGACACTTGACGCACAAGCGCAGGAACGGCATGCCCCATGCAGGCCGGCGAACTAGGCGGGAGTCGCCCATCGCGCCATCCGGACCCCTGGACTCAGGCACCTCACACACAGCCGCAAGCCAAGCGGGGAAGGGGGCGGCAGCCGGAGTGCCTCTCACCCCAGGCCCGCACACGCACAGAGCAGACCAAACCAGGGGAGGACTTACATGCCTGAAGGGTAGGGACGAGAGGACCAAGCCACGCGCGCAGACGGCTGGTGAAACCTCGCCGCTCAGAGCACGCATGGCTGGTGCACACCCGCTCCAACGCCTCACACCCGGCCCAACGCACAAACACAAACACAAACAAGCAGGCATGCAGAAGGCAGGGGTTAAGCTATTTTAAATTAGCTTTGGTTGAACAGAATAAGGTGCATCTCCGCAAGTCACTACTTCGCTAACCTCCATCTAAGCCCCGAAATAATCGTGACTTGGAGGGAGGAACGAACCAGCAACCATTGGAAAGTGAGACAGCGACATTAGCTGCTGATCCACTCACCCCCGTGACTCCTGAGCACACACGCACACAGATATTGTACGCAGGCACACGCTCGCACAGGCGTGTACATCTGCCCTGACTTTCTCATCGTCAGGTGCAGTGTGCACTCTCACTGTGCCTTGGAGTTTGGCAAGCCCCCCCCAAGCCTACTCTCCACGGCTCAGGGACCTTGGTGCGAGAGGCAGACGTGTTAGACCGCTCTGCCACCCACCCCTCTACTAGCATTACTACTTAAAGTAAACATGCAAAATTCACAGCACCCCATGACTTTGCAGGTTCTAACAAAGTACCGAACTAGTAAGCTAGCGAGATTTGATCGCATTCGAGAGGAACAATTCTCCTGCCTGTTTGAGCTGCGCGTGTCCTCCTGCAGCAGCCGCTTTTTCATCAGAGGTGTGGCTAATCGGCAGCAGTTCGATAATCACTTCATCTTTGTCATCGACTCATACCTGAGACCGCTAAATCTGTTGTTCTATCATAACTCAGTTGTGCCAGACTACGATCCGTTTAGCGACACAATCTTCATGCCGCAGAAGCTGTCACCGGCGCCAGCATTCGCCCTGCTCTGCCTGCATCCGGTCACATTTCAGGTGGTTTCTAGGGCCGAATTTCCACCGTTGACAACTGGAGCGACTGGAGGTGCAATAGCTGAAAATACGATTGAACGTTTCTTCAGTGTGCAGGTAAGTTGAAAGATGTCCTACCTGTACGATGAGTTTCGGATTTCTAACCGAGAGGTCGGTAGATCGAATCTTGAATTAACAGTAGGACTACCAAGCCATTTTGCCGCCCGTTTTATAAAGAAAGTTTTGGCAGCGCCTGAATGCTAACAGCGTTGGGTGGTGACTGGTTGACAGACTAGGCGATGGTGTCCTGTGGTTGAGCTGCGCCTAATATTTAGACTTGATCAGTGAAATTGGAGAAATTCGCGTCAGGGTGTCCATAGTGGCCTATTTCCACCTGTTGTAGCCCTTGAAGGTCCAGCAAATCCGTCTAGATAAAGGTAGGTGACCACCGAAGATGAAGATGATTCGCTGACATGCTGATACATTTTGAAGGCCTGGCAAGGCCGCACTGAGGCGCTGTGCTAATTTGTGCCTTCGGCCAGAACCATTGAATATCACGCCGGTCTGAAAGGCTGGCGACTTGATTATTGTTTCAGAAGATGCGCAACAAAAAGTTGGTCCGCGTTCTTGAGTTTCGTGTGCTTGCGTTGCTCAGTTTCGGGTGCAGCACAAAAATTGTCGGGGGGCAATCCCTGGTAGTTCTACTGTTAGGGCCGGCCTGTTAAGCCACAGCCGAGCCTCTAAACAATTTTGTGCAAAAAACTCTACAAAACAACCGGTTGCAGGCGAAAGCCGGTCGCACATTCAGCATCGCCCTCGTCAGCGTGTACATGGCCGAGCAGTCTCGCATGGACTACCAGTTGAAAGTCTATGATCGGACTAGTCGGCAGATTGTCTGTCAGACGACTTTCTTTGAATCTGGGTTCTCATTCTATCGATTCCTAGTGCAGGACGAATACATAATGTTCTTCTCGCTGATGGCACACTTGAAGCGCTATAAAATAGTGCCAGAAACTGATGACAGTTCACCAAATGGCTACCGAATCGAGCCCTGCCTACCCCAGGAACTGCGCTCGTGCGTCGGCAGTCGGGCGCCGAGTCTTTGGCCGCACAAAGACTGTCTGCATCGCAACTTTGTCATGGAACTGTTCGCTTGGACTCTGCAAAGAGAAGAATTTAATCTGCGCGGAATTCTCTGCTGCAGTCTAGCGGCCTACGAGCGGTGCGTCTTTCCCGACCAGCGCGTTCTGGCGCGCATGCTGCAGGTGTGCAACGATGACCACGGAGACAATGTCATTGTGGCTTGCCGTCTAGGCGCAAATCTTTGATTCAAGTTTGTTTACCTGGTCTTAATATGTCGACTGACTGCGTTACTCTATATTAATGCGCAAATGATTCTGAGTCTGAGAAAATATACTAAAAACAATGTTCTTGTTCTCTGCTGAATGAGGGACATTGCTCGCTGCTAAAGTGGTGTGCATGCTAAAAGGGGAGACATTGCTTACTTTGCTTTGGGGGAGGTGGCTAAATGGCAAGTGATGTCTAAACTCGAACGGTCTAATGAGTTTGCCTCTCACACTGAGGTCCCTGAGCTCGATTCCGCGCCGAGGCCACATTCATTTGGGGCGAGAAGGCTTGGGGGCGTGTAATGAAATTTACGACCTTGAGGGCAAACCTCCAAGGCACAGTGAGAGTGTACACTGCCTGACGACAAGAAAGTCAGGGCAGATGTACACACCTGTGTGAGCGTGTGCCTGCGTACGGTATCTGTGTGCGTGTGTGCTCAGGTGTTAGCGATGTGGGTAGAATTTTCTCCTCATTGGCTGTGGGTCTAGTGTCACCAAATGATGTGCCATTGGCCGCAGTACTCTTACAGTTATTGTGGACTAAACTGTTGTCAGATAGGCCGCACAATAGCTCGGCTAGGTCACTGGCTGTACATCTGCAGCCCAACTGGGCTTGGTGTAATTTCTTCCCTCCATTACAAAGAGACTTAGCACATACTAGCTGTGCAGAAAGTCGCACCAAGCACAAGAGTATGTACGCTATTAACTATATTTCAACAATAAAATCCATTGTGCTACGCTTGGCTTCTAGTAGAAAACTTTAAAACATTTTCTTGCACCCAGACGTCAGAGGGCCTAACTTTGAACAAACATGATGCACAAAAACTTGTATAGAAATTTTATTCTTGACGTTGAAAGCTTGCTGGCTTCTCTGCCTAGCGACGACGCGAGGCAGGCTGTGAAAAGACAGCTCACCGACAAGCTGCTTGGAATGCGGCAGCGTCAGCCTCTTCGTTTGCCAATGAGTTGGTGTACTCTGCTGACTTTGCTGGCGATGCTCCTATTGGCTAGGTGGATGTACAATTCCAGCTCGGAGGCCTGCCTTCTGCCCGGTGACTGGCTGCTTGAGGTTTCTAGGCCGCCTAGCAACTGCAGCGCAATGTGCGCGGGACTGACAGCCGTGCCAGTGGAGACTGACCTGTCACAGCAGCGCTTTCTAGAACTGTACGCTTATACAGGCCGGCCTGTGCTAGTCAGGAATGCCACCAGGGGCTGGCTGGCACATCAGTACTTCAGCTACGAATTCATTCGCGACATGCACGACAGGCATCCGTCAGCCTATGGCAGTGGACGAAGAGTCAAGGTGGGTTTAGCTGGTAGGTTAGGACTTGTGATTCTATGGATCTAGTGGGTCACGTGACTCTAAAGAATCTGGTGGTTCAGTGACTTCAAAGGATCTGGTAGATCACGTGACACTTAAGAATCTGGTGGGTCACGTGACTCTAAAGTATCTGGTAGATCACGTGACTCTTGTGAGAGATACAATTCAGACTACTGACAACAGTAGAAAAGCAAAGTCTTGGCTGCAAAACTCTCACATAACACTAAAAAATATCGCCATAAAAATGGCAAGCTTAAAAGAGACTTCTGTGCACACTAAGAGTGGTGGGAGAGGACTGCGTGTGGCTATGGCTGACTGACGAAGGCAAACAAGCCAGAAACTGGTCTCGGTCTGCCAGCGCGAGGTTCGTTCCCCACTTTTAGTGTCTTACAACTCTAGAGACCTGGTGGGTCACGTGACTCTAAGGATCTGGTGGGTACGTGACTCCAAAAGATCTGGTAGATCACGTGACACTTAAGAATCTGGTGGGTCACGTGACTCTAAAGGATCTATCACGTGACCTTGATCAAGCACTGACATTATTTTAACTGCTATAATTTCTCAGATAATAGACCCATTCAACTTAGAGCTGGCTACCCTTCGCGATGCGCTGCACATGTCAGAGCAGCGACGCCAGAAGCCATTTTACTTTGGCTGGAAGAATCTAAATAGGGGCATATTTCGCGAACTTTTAAACTATCACGACCGGCCGTACTACCTGGCGCCAGAGATTGAACACCCAGCTGCTGATTGGTTCTACATTGGCAGTGCGAGCAGAGCTGCCCTGCTGCACGTGAGTTTATAGTACCGTAACCTACACACACTCACAACATATGGATGCCAGATCACTGAAAGTGTGGTGACTCATTGTGGTTTTGAAAAGGATCGCTGCTATTTGAACAGAAAAGAAGCCAAAGGAAAAAATAAACGACTATTGAGAGACAGAACAAAACAGCACTCATTGTGCTAGTCAGGAGGCTTGGAATGTGCATATGGGCGCGTGGGGTGCTTTTCATGCAGATAGATTGCAAATGATAAGGAACCTATTGAATAAAGATGTACATGCGTTTTAATATGGATGGAGTGGAAGACTTTGAATGTACATTCGGATTGAAGTGAAGTCGATATTTAAACCTAGAAGGCAGTAGAGGGCTTGAATGTACATTTGGATAGATTTGGAGTCAATATTTAAACCTAGGAAGGCAGAAGGCTTGGAATGTACATTCGGGTAGAAGTGGAGTCGATATTTAAACCTAGGAAGGCAGAAGGCTTGGAATGTACATTCGGGTAGAAGTGGAGTCGATATTTAAACCTAGAAAGGCAGAAGGCTTGGAATGTACATTCGTGTAGAAGTGGAGTCGATATTTAAGCCTAGAAAGGGAGAAGAAGGCTTGTAATGTACATTGGCGATAGAGGCTGTGGGTAGAGCCAGATAGAGCAGTGAAAAATATTGTCGCCCTTCACTAATTTCCAGATCGACTACTTCGCCCGTCCGTCCTGGCAGGCCCAGATCCAGGGTCGGAAGCGCTGGATTCTGCAGCCCCCAGTCGAATGTGAGACTGTCTGCTCGCAGCTTCAAGTAGACATTGAGCCTGGCGATATCTGTAAGTGTCGGCTATGCTTGAGCCTAATTAATTCAGGTACAAAAAGTCATTCTTCACCTCACTAAATTGCAGTTAACGTCGATCCCAACCAATGGTATCACGCCACATACGTTCTCGATGGCACCTTCAGCATCACCCTAGGAAGCGAGTTCATGTAGACTTCAATTTAAGTTTTTGAATGCTAGCACTATCTTTAACTAACCGTGTAAACTAACAAAAAACTAACTAATTTAAGCCAAATACATGGCGAAGCAGGTGGACTTCTTCGCATCGACTGCGCTTCACATCGAGATGGATGAGTTATATTAGTGTTCTCTAGAATTCCACCAGAATCTTAGAGGAATCGACCTGAACCCAGTAAAATCGTTTCGGGCATCGCCCATATTATAGAGAAATCGACAGACAAATAAACAAATCTACGAGCGTACGATAGGTCGAAAAATCCAAATCTTCGATAATCCTGTCGTATAATCCACCAATAAAAAAACTTCGATAATCCGATCGCATAATCCACTAATATAAATCTTCGATAATCCGGTCGTATAATCCTCTAATAAAAATATTCGATAATCCACCGTTCCAAGTGAATATAATCTGGTTGGATAATCCACTAAAAATTTACGATAATCCTTTCAGATAATCCACCAACTAATCCACCAACCCAAATGGCCAGGCCCAATGCCTGATAATCTATTAAATGAGAAATGAAGAAATTAACAGCGCAGAATATAAAATAATTAATGTCACGGCACGAATACAATATAAAAACGGCAAATAAATATTGAGAGGTTAACCACCGCTGAAGGTAGAATTTTAATTATTAAAAAGCATCAACTTTTAGTTATAAAAAACTTTGCACATTTGAAAGCTGTTTAAATTAGCTTTTGGGACTGGTTAGATAAGACAATGTGAAAGTTCCTTTTCTGTACAGATTTAGCGCTTTAAATAAATTAAAATTGATTGCACACGCTGAAAATTGTAAGTTACAAATCCTCGTCGGACAAAATATATACTAATTTGAAGTATATAGAGGCGTAACAATAAAGCAAGGAGCAGTTGAAGTTCGCGTGGGAGTTTTTAAGCTTGGAAAATCGATAATAAAACTTATATACGCAACAGCTTTTATAGGGAAACCAAAGCTAAGAAGCAAAAATGACTGAAATATACAATTATGAAGCTATCCATTGCATTGCACTTTGCTCCAGAACGTGAGTCCTGTGTACTGTATATATATATAGACGGCCGAATTCAAATTCAAACAAAAAAACGAAAATAAAAGCGACAAAAGACTGCTAAAAAAATTAAATTAGGAATTTGGATTCCATTTTAACAAACTAAATGGCTCGCGGCTCGCTAATTAGAAGAAAAAAATGGAAACACAGAAACTGGAAATGCAATAGATTACCGTTATGCATAGCATCATATTCAGCTGTGTATGTCACTAAATAGCCTGTTATCTGGCCACTAAATAACCCCTTGTCTGGCCACTAAATAGCCTTATCTGGCCACTAAATAACCCCTTATCTGGTTACTAAATAACCCCTTATCTGGCCACTAAATAACCCCTTATCTGGCCACTAAATAGCCCCTTATCTGGCCACTAAATAACCCCTTATCTGGTTACTAAATAGCCCCTTATCTGGCCACTAAATAACCCCTTATCTGGTTACTAAATAGCCCCTTATCTGGCCACTAAATAACCCCTTATCTGGCCACTAAATAACCCCTAATCTGGCCACTAAATAGCCCCTTATTTGGCCACTAAATAGCCCCTTATTTGGCCACTAAATAGCCCCTTATTTTGCCACTAAATAACCCCTTATTTGGCCACTAAATAACCTCCTATTTGGCCACTAAATAGCCCCTTATCTGGCCACTAAATAGCCCCTTATCTGGCCACTAAATAGCCCCTTATCTGGCCACTAAATAACCTCTTATCTGGCCACTAAATAGCCCCTTATCTGGCCACTAAATAGCCCCTTATCTGGCCACTAAATAGCCCCTTATCTGGCCACTAAATAACCCCTTATCTGGCCACTAAATAGCCCCTTATCTGGCCACTAAATAGCCCCTTATCTGGCCACTAAATAGCCCCTTATCTGGCCACTAAATAACCCCTTATCTGGCCACTAAATAGCCCCTTATCTGGCCACTAAATAGCCCCTTATCTGGCCACTAAATAACCTCTCATTCGACCAGTAAATAGTCTCAAACTTTAACACTAGATGTCTGCTAGTTGAGCCATTCCATAAGAACTCACTTGAGTGGTGCAAACAAAAGTCAAGAAGTTTAATAAAAAACATGCCAAATTGCATGGCAAAAAAGTAGAATGCAATTTTTGTCTACCTAGTCAAAATATTGTCAGCTGAGTAAAGATTAACAAACTCGAAACAAATCAATCACCTACATAGCCACAAACCATAGGAATAAGACAGTAAAGCAAGGAATTGTGATAAAAAAGCAACAAAAATGTGCCGAAGCAAATGTATTTGCACTGCAAAGCTGTGATAGTCGACTAAAAGCTAACAAAATTGCAGCTACAGAAAAAAGCAGCAACAACAATAAAAACTCCGAGTACACTGATGGTTATAACAGATAGAAATAAATAGAAAAAGACAAGCTAACTTCAGACAGCATGGGTACTGGACTTTCTTTTATAAATCTTAATTGGAATACTTAAAACAACTGACGAAAATTCAAATTGCGTCAACTGTCAATAAGTATCTACAATGTTACAATTAACAATGATAGAGATAAATGTACTTTATGTCGCGCACTGCGACTAAGGGGTTGCTTAGGGGTTCTAGTGTACACTGGGAGTGAGGTGGGGTATAGTTTATGAGTCCAGTGTACACTGGGAGTGAGGTGGGGTATAGTTTAAGGGTCCAGTGTACACTGGGAGTGAGGTGGGGGTAGTTTAGGGGTCCAGTGAAGACTGGGAGTGAGGTGGGGTATAGTTTAAGGGTCCAGTGTACACTGGGAGTGAGGTGGGGGTAGTTTAGGGGTCCAGTGAAGACTGGGAGTGAGGTGGGGTATAGTTTAAGGGTCTAGTGTACACTGGCAGTGAGGTGGGGGTAGTTTAGGGGTTCCAATGTACACTGGGAGCGAGGTGGGAGTTGTTTAGTTAGTAGAGTCGTAGAGAGTTCTCATTGCAAACGAGCGGACTAAACTGGTAGATTATGAATGATTGACAAGTAATAAATAGCCTCACAAATATTTAGCAGAGATTACGTAAGAAAAAAAGGCTCGGTGCAGCGGAACTAGTGTCAGAAAATCTGCATAAATAAATGGAGCATCGTCCTTTTATCCGTCTAATTGGATAAACAAAATTGTCTCGATTATGTATGTAAAAAAGATTATGAAAAGGATAAAAAGAAATCGAGATTAGCAAGTCAAATATAAAATACATTAATACTAAACACTGAATACTTACACGCATGCCTGTACACAATGACAACAACAAACAAACAAAACAGAGAAAACGCAGCAATGTCGCGAATAAGATTGCACAGTTTTGTAAACAAACAAACAAACATGTATATTTTATGAAATTTGAAATACTAACGAGGCTTGGGGCGTTTTAGCTACTGCAAGTAGGCTGGTGTGCGCCCTTATTTCTTTGTACTCAAATCCAGCACGCCATCCATAGAGTCTGAAGACTCTGGAACAGTCCCAGCTGCTTGCTGTTGCAACGCCAGTGGCACAGATGGCGGCGGCGGAGGCGGCATCTGTTGAAGCTGCTGCTGCTGCTGCTGCAGTCTGGAATGCTGATGATGCTGGAAAAGCTGGTGCTGGTGCTGCTGCTGCTGCTGCTGCAACTGCCTTGAAGATGCGGCAGCGGCGGCAGCTGCCACAGACGAGGAACTTCGCTGATGCTGAGGCGGCCGGCCCCTGGTTGCCTGCGGAGCCGGCGGAACTAGATGCGCCTGATGCAGTTGCGATGCTTGAAGCGAACTCGACGGCGCCTTTCTAGACGCTGAGGATGCCTGACCGTTGCCGCCATGTAGATGAGAATGATAATTCTGCATCTGGTGATGAAGCTGCTGCTGCTGCTGATGGTGTCGCTGCCTGCTGGCTGACTTAGACTTCTCTCGACCTAGCGCTGATGCAGACGAGGAACCCATGGATGAAGAGCCACTGATGCCGATGCCCGAGAAAGCGGCTGCTGCTGAAGTGCCAGCAACTCCGCTGCCGCCAGAGCCGTAGGCGGCTCCTCCGTACGCTCCGGCGCCGTTCAAGCCGTAGTAGCCACCGTACATCAGCGGATTGGAATAGGCGGCCGCCGCAGCCGCGTATTGGGCGTAGGCGGCTGCCATCAGAGCAGCCGTCGAATCATCCGCCGACGAAGACGACGACGAGGCAGCTGCCGGAGCACCCGTTGATGTCGATATCGTCATCGGCATGGAAGCCATTGCTGATGACGACGACAACGAGGAAGAAGTTGTAGAAGAGGGCTGCTTGCCAGTTGATGACGAAGCGTACGACGCTCGCGACGAATTGGCAGCCGACGTAGAGGAAGTTGACGACGCTGTTGTCATTGGCGTTGTTGACGGCGTTGCCGTCGCCACTCCGGCTGCCGCCAGAACGTCGGCGAGACTGCCGACGCCGCCGCCCATCATGCCGGAGGTGTAGGCAGCCAAGGCAGCCTGTTGATAGTAATGCTGCATCTGCTGCATTCCGTACGCCTGAGACGCAGCCGAAGCCGAAGCTCCAGCCGAGGTCGACGACGAGCCAGCGGCATTGGAGTTGCCGCCTGGCATGCCGATGCCACCAAGGAGCTGCATGTACTGCGAATAGGCCAGGGCCTCCAGAGTCTGCTGCAGCTGGGTGGGATCTTGGCCACGGCTTGCAGCGACGCGGGCGTAGATCTCCTGGTCCTCCTGGCAGAGTGCGGCGTTGGGGTCATTGACCTCACTGTCTTAACTCATTGGGGTCATTGTGACTAATAGGGGTCATTGACCTCACTGTCTTTACTGATAGGGGTCATTGTCTTTAATGTCTTTTCTGTAGAGGTCATTGACCTGACTGTCTTTACTGATTGGGTCATTGACCTGACTGTCTTTACTGATTAGGTCATTGACCTGACTGTCTTTACTGATTAGGTCATGCATAAAAACCCCACTTTATAAACGATTCTAGGGGTCAGTGACCACTTTATTAACTATTGCGGGGTCAAAGACCTCACGTGATCAGCTATCCCACAGTAGAACAAGACAAACTCACCTTCTCAATTGAGTAGGGCACAAAATCTCTGTGCTCCAACAGAAATTTCTCCAAATCGCGCCTACTCGGCGCCCGATCCTGATAGATGAATGCGCCAGTTTCCAAGCTGAGCACTGGTACTCGAACATCCATCAGCGCGTTAGACGCCGATGTTGCTGCCGCTGCTGCTGCTGCTGCTGCTGCTGTGGCGGCTGAGGTGGCTGACGAAGCCGAAGAGGACATCAGGGCTGTGGCTGTGGCTGGAGTAGCGCGCCTACTATCAGCGTCGGTGCTAATAGCCTCCTCGGACTCCGAGTCGCTGCTTAGAGAGGCCGCCGCAGCCGCGGTCGACGACATCGCCGACGTCGTCTGCGGAGCCGGCCAGCCGCCCTCAGTGGCCAGACAGTGGCAGATGGCCTCCAATCGACGCCAGAGAGCGCGCTCGGTTGGCCAAGCGGCCAAACCGGAGGTGGCTGCGGCAGCGGCTGCCAGATTGAAGGCCGGCAGTTGGTGATCTGTGGTGAAGGCCACCTCGGCTCTGGTTAGGCCGTGTCGAGCTGCGCCCCGCATCAGTTCAGCATCGTGTACAGCCGGCAGCCACCAGTCTGGGAGTCGGTGCTGACGCTGGTGCTGTCGTTGGGCTTCAGCCGATGGCAGCAGGCGAGCCAGTCGAGTCTCCAGCTGGTGCTGATGATGCTCATTCGCGGCTGATGCAGTCGAAGCCAGTTCCAGTCTGAGCCGATGCATCAGGGCCAGGCGGCGAATGCAGCGAGCCGCCCGATCAGGGGAGACGGACTCGGCTGATGGCCAGGCTTCGGGCGTCGGTACTCGGTCTGGGATCTGCGGCGGAAGAATGGCGTAGAGAGAAAGTGCTGATGAGTGCTGAATTTTCATCAGTATGATGACAAGGACGATTAGTATCATAAAGGGACGAGTAGTATGATAAAAAAGCGAGTTGTGTGATAAAATAATTGTGAGTAGTATGATAAGAATGACGAATAGTATATTAAGAATGAGAAGTAGTATGATAAGAATGACGAGTAGTATATTAAGAGGACGAGTAGTATGATAATAATGATGTGTAGTATAATAAAAAGACGAGTAGTATGATAAGAATGACGAGTAGTATGATAATAATGATGTGTAGTATAATAAAAAGACGAGTAGTATGATAAGAATGACGAGTAGTATATTAAGAGGACGAGTAGTATGATAATAATGATGTGTAGTATAATAAAAAGACGAGTAGTATGATAAGAATGACGAGTAGTATATTAAGAGGACGAGTAGTATGATAATAATGATGTGTAGTATAATAAAAAGACGAGTAGTATGATAAGAATGACGAGTAGTATGATAATAATGATGTGTAGTATAATAAAAAGACGAGTAGTATGATAAGAATGACGAGTAGTATATTAAGAGGACGAGTAGTATGATAATAATGACGAGTGGTATAATAAGAAGACGAGTAGTATGGTAAGAATGACGAGTATTATGATAAAAATGACGAGTAGTATGATAAGAATGACGAGTAGTTATTAAGAATGACGAGTAGTATGATAATAATGATGTGTAGTATAATAAAAAGACGAGTAGTATGATAAGAATGACGAGTAGTATATTAAGAGGACGAGTAGTATGATAAAATTGACGAGTGGTATAATAAGAAGACGAGTAGTATGGTAAGAATGACGAGTATTATGATAAAAATGACGAGTAGTATGATAAGAATGACAAGTAGTATGATAAGAATGACGAGTAGTATAATAAAAATGACGAGTAGTTATTAAGAATGACGAGTAGTATGATAAAAATGATGAGTGGTATGATAAGAATGACAAGTAGTATGATAAGAATGACGAGTAGTATGATAAGAATGACGAGTAGTATGATAATAATGATGTGTAGTATAATAAAAAGACGAGTAGTATGATAAGAATGACAAGTAGTATGATAAGAATGACGAGTAGTATGATAAAAAAGACAAGTAGTATGATAAGAAGGACGAGTAGTATGATAAAAATGACGAGTAGTTATTAAGAATGACGAGTAGTATGATAAAAATGACAAGTAGTATGATAAGAATGACGAGTAGTACGATAAGAATGAAGAGTAGAATGATAAGAATGACGAGTAGAATGATAAGATAAAAATGAGTAGTATGGAGATAATGATGAGTGATATGACAAAGAAAATGACGAGCATGAGTAGCAGTGCTCAGGGAAATGAGTCGCGAAACTTTCTCACCATGAAAGCGGCTCGCAGAGCATCGGCCGTGGCAACAGCCGAAAGGAACTCATCCGAACCGCTGTTAGCCAAACAGGCAGCGGTTCTCTGACAGACATCTCGGCACATGGTGAAATAGGCGTAGAAATAAGCTGTCATGACGGCGTCTGACTTCCTAGTCAGGTTGGCTAGCGACCGGAATCGATCCCAGTGATAGCCACCGCCGCTAGGACGCAGCTCGATGCCGTAGCTGGCCAGGGTGCGGCCGAAGTCCAGCTCCTCGCGGCGAGACCAGCGAGCGTTGGGTGCGCCATCGAAGAAAGCCTGGTTTTATGGTAGTGGTGATTAGACAGGTGAGATAAGAACTCATGGATAGGTTAGATAAGAACTCATGGACAGGTGAGATAAGAACTCATGGACAGGTTAGATAAGAACTCATGGACAGGTGAGATAAGAACTCATGGACAGGTCAGATAAGAACTCATGGACAGGTTAGATAAGAACTCATAGACAGGTGAGATAAGAACTCATGGACAGGTTAGATAAGAACTCATGGACAGGTGAGATAAGAACTCATGGACAGGTTAGATAAGAACTCATGGACAGGTGAGATAAGAACTCATGGACAGGTGAGATAAGAACTCATGGACAGGTTAGATAAGAACTCATGGACAGATTAGATAAGATGGACAGGTGAGATAAAAAATAATGAACATATTATAAGATTACAGAGTAAAAAATATTAAAAACACATATATACCTGATACTGTTGCTGATGCAACTGCATTTGCTGCTGCTGTTGCTGCTGTCTACTAGCGAGCAGTTCCAGCTGAGCACGCCGGGCGGTCTCCATGCATTCGATAGCCTGAGCTTGCTTCTGGAATAGGCCGATCAGACGCCGTACCCGAGCTGTCAAATCAGTAGACGATGGAAACTGCAACGGCTGCTGCTGCATTAGCTCGGCCTGCTTCAACTCATCTAACGGATCGCTGACTGCTGCCTTTTCAGAGATGGCAGCGCCAGTTGAATTATCCATTGCCGACTCGTTGACAGTTGACTGCTGCTGCTCGTCAGTCTTGCAAGCAGCGGCATCTTCTTCGGCCGGCAGCGTTGTCGAGCTAGACTCTATCGGCTCCGCCACCGCAGCAACCGACTCTTGCGCCACAGCTTGATCTTTTGGCGTGACTTCATCGGAATCAGTGGGATCCTGTTCGACCTTCATTTCAACCTGGTTAACCTTCATTTGATCCTGGTTGACCTTCATTTGATCCTGGTTGACATTCATTTCACCCTGTTCGACCTTCATTTCATCCTGTTCAACCTTCATTTCATCCTGGTTGACCTTCATTTCATCCTGGTTGACCTTCATTTCATCCTGGTTGACCTTCATTTGTTCTTGCTCGACCTTCATTTCATCCTGATCGACTTCCATCGCGCTATCTGCGTTGTCAACCGTTGTCGGCTCTTCCTTCGACGCGGCAAGACGAGCGGCGGCCGCGGCTGCGGCGGCGGCCACCTTACGCGAACTGGCCGTCTCAGGCGGCGGGCAGCGGACGTAAAAGCAGAGGCAGGGATCCAACCTGAGAGGCGCGTAGCGGTCCAGGCCGTGCTTGTAGACACCGATCAGCAGGCTCTTGTCGGCTTCTGAGTCCCACCAGTCGGCGGGCTTTTCGACGCCGTCAGCAGCCGGTGGCAAGTCGACGCGAATCTGATGGTGATTAGCGCCGGACATGATGGCCGGACCCTGGTCGCCGATGATGTGCCATTGCAGAAAGTAGAGCAGTCGAATGCGATGCAGCAGCTTATTGCCCGCCTTCTCCAGGTGGCGAAGGAAGCTGGGACAGCTCACTATCCGGTCGGAAGCATCATCTAGAGCCTGCTGGTTGCTGGACGAGTCATCGGCTGCTACAGAAGCTGGCGTCGTGGCTGCGGCAGCGTCGGCGGCATCGGCGGCGGCTGATGTGGAAGCCGCACCGCCGGCGCCCAACAGCGGCGCAGGCTCAACTCGGCGCGTTTTCCGGCCCCGAGCGATCGGCGCGCTGAGGCCGGAGTGTCGCAGAGCCGAGGCGGAGTCGCCGGCGGGACTGCTGGAACTGAGCAGGTGGCTAACAAAGGCGCGGATTCGGGCATCGCCGGTGTAGAATCGCAGACAATGCGACAGCAGGGCGCGGCTCAGGCGTTCAACAGCTGATTCAGCCTCCGGTGATGTCGCCGTCAGTGACATGGCGGTCGCCGATGTCGATGAATTGGCTGGCGAAGCACATCTGGCGGCGATTTCTCGCCAGCGTCCGAAGCCGAACGCCATGAGGCCTTTTTCCAGGCGGAACAGGTCGGTTCGCTCCAGCTCGCCCATCGCTTTGTCCCGACGTCGCCGACGATGCAGCGAATGCGGCAGCGGCTGACCGTTGGGCCCGTAGGCAATTGTGGAACCGCCAGCGGAATCGTCAGAGTCAGCCTCCGAATCGGAGCCTCCGCCTGGGCCGCCGCCTGGGCCGCCGACGCCGCTGCCAGCGGAGCTGCTGGCGAGGCTAGCCGCACCCAGGCCGGCGGTATCGGCGCCCTCGTTAGCCACATAGCGAGCAGTCTGACGCCTCTGACGCGGCGCGTCGACAATTAGGTCCTTGTTGGCGCTGAAGTAGCTCTCGTCGACGCCGGCCTTCTGGGCCCATTTGTGCCAGAATTCCGGATCGTCCAGATCGATGTCTGTCCGATTGCCGGTCATGGAGAAGCTGGCCTGCAGATTTGGGGGAGTTTAGTGGCTAAAAGTACACACGATTTTTTAAGCCAGAGACCGACAAATGAGTGGCAGAGCGGTCTGACGCGTTAGCCTCTCGCACCAAGGTCCCTGAGCTCGATTCCGCGGCGAGGCCACATTCATTTGGGACGCAGACTCGGAGAGAAGGCTTGGTGGCTTGTCGTGCAAGGCACAGTGAGAGTGTACACTGCCTGACGATGAGAAAGTCAGTGCAGAGGCATCTGTGCGCGTGTAAGCGGAATGGGCAGAATTGCCTCCTTACTAGCTGCGGGTCTAGTGTCACCAAATAATGTGCCATTGCCTGCAGCTCTCCTGCAATTCTTTTATAATTAAGGTCAGAGGCCAAAACAGGTGCGAAACTCACCTTGCTAAACGTGCTACCCTTCTCCCCGGACTCAATCTGAATGGTGGTTGTCCGGCCCATGAGGATCTGGTCGATATCCTCTTCGCAGAATTTATCCCCGGCATTGTCGTCGTCCATCAGGGCGCCGTAGGCTCCCTTCTTTAATAGATCTTCGACATCCTTCTTTGACGGCTGGCCGGAGGCGCCGCCGCTGCTGGCGCCCATGTTCTGCAGTACGGCCTTGTCTAGGCCGAGTTTTAGACTGGCTCGATCGAACATTTCCCGTTCGTAAGTGTTGCGAGTAATCAGCCTGTGATGCAGGGGTGTAGCGGGATTAGTAGTAGTAGTAGTAGTAGTAGTAGTAGTAGTAGTAGTAGTAGTAGTATTAGTAGTGGTAGTAGTAATAGTAACCCTGTAAAAAATTCGGCTGCTTCTTCGGCGGGTTTTTTGTGCAAAATAGGAGTGGAATCTACCAAAATCCCCCCTATCTCGCAAGAGTTAAAGAAACCACACAGGAAGCAGCCGATGTGATTGTAAAGTGTGCGGAAACCGCCGAAGAATCACCCGAACCAGTGGCCCATGGGACAACCAGAGAATTCTTTACTGTCGATTCCTCGGCGGTTTCTGAGCATGGAATCTCACGAACTGGATGATTCTTTCGGTGGTTCCATTTCGCCACCAAGAAGCACCGAGAAACCGCCCAGTTGGGTAGATTCCAAGCATGGAATCATCCGATTAGCCTGTTTCCAGCGTTCGGCTGTTTCTTTTTCTGGAAACACCGCAGATTCCAACTGGAATCACCCAAAGAAACATCCCAAATATTTTTGCGGGAATAGTGGTAGTAGTAGTAATAGTGCTAGTAGTAGTAGTATTAGAAGTAGTAGTAGTAGTAGTAGTATTAGAAGTAGTAGTAGTAGTAGTAGTAGTAGTAGTAGTAGTAGTAGTAATAGAAGAAGTACAGTTGTAGTAATAACAATTTTAGCAATAGTAGTAGCTTTATAAAATAATAGTAGTTACAAAACTAGCAAGCATACGAGCTAGTACTACTCACAACTGAGTGGCAGTAGTAGTATTAGTAATCTTAGTAGTAGTAGTAGAAGTAGTAGTACTTATTTTACATATGTTAAGTTAAGTATGGGCTAAAAACAGTAATTGGGTCCCTTGGCTTGAGATTCGAACTTCCGACCTCGCTATCAGATTTCCGCAGCTAAATAACCACACAGAATAGAAAACAAATACAAGAGAAACTCACCTATAAACCTTGACAGATTTCTCCTGTCCAATCCGGTGACACCTGGCCTGAGCCTGCAGATCATTCTGTGGATTCCAATCCGAATCGTAGATAATAACAGTATCAGCGGCTGTCAGATTGATACCCAAACCGCCAGCCTTGGTGCAAAGCAGGAACACAAACTTATTAGGATCGTTGCTAAACCGATCGATAGCCTCCTGACGCTGCAAGCCGTGAATGCGGCCGTCGATGCGTTCGTACTGATACTGCATGTGGATTAGAAAGTCCTCCAAGATATCTAACACTCTGACCATCTGTGAGAACATGAGCACTTTGTGACCGCCCTGCAGCAGTTTGGGCAGGAGTTTATGCACTAGAACCAGTTTGCCAGAGGCATAGACCATAGCCTGGAACTGGTACTCCTGAGTGTCCATGTCCTTGTACTGATGCCGCAGCTCTGACATGATGTTATCTTCGGCGCCTTTGATGAGGAACGGATGATTGCAGCACTTGCGCAATTCCATCATTGTGTTCATGAGATTTGGCGCATTGCTGGAGGTGGCACCTTTGCTTAGAAATGTGAAATTCCTTTCTAGAATGGCTCTGTAATACTTCTTCTGAATGTTAGTTAGTTCCACTTCGATAATGGTCTCCTCCTTTGGCGCGATGGATTTCTCTACATCCTCTTTCAGGCGGCGCAGCATCATTGGTTTCAGAATGGCTTTGAGATTCTCCACCTGAGATTCGGTCTTGAGATCGCCAAATTCGGCTAGAAAGGCCTGAAAGTTTTGAATATACGATTACAATTAGTTTAGATTCTGTAGAAAATCCTGTACTTTTCTAAAAAACCTAATTATTTTATTGAAAAATACTATCTAGAACTCCCGAACCTTAAAATCCCCATGATTCTATGAAACTTCCAATCTAAAAAAGATCCCTATGGTTCTAGGAAACTCCTAATCTCAAGGGTCTTCATGATTCGAGGAAACTCCCAATATAAAAGATCCTCATGATTCTAGGAAACTCCAAATCTCAAAGATCCTTATGATTCTAGGAAACTCTTAATCTAAAAAATCATCATAATTTTAGGAATCTCCCAATCTAAAAGATCCTCATGATTCGAGGAAACTCCCAATCTAAAAGATCCTCATGATTCGAGGAAACTCCCAATCTAAAAGATCCTCATGATTCTAGGAAACTCCTAATCTAAAAGATC
This sequence comes from Macrostomum hystrix, assembly GCA_950097015.1. NCBI lineage: Eukaryota > Metazoa > Platyhelminthes > Macrostomidae > Macrostomum > Macrostomum hystrix. The sequence continues at coordinate 34,904,226 of CATNEN010000038.1, read as the reverse complement.
CTCATGATTCTAGGAAACTCCTAATCTAAAAGATCCTCATGATTCGAGGAAACTCTTAATCTCAAAGATCCTTATGATTCTAGGAAACTCTTAATCTAAAAAATCCTCATGATTCGAGGAAACTCTTAATCTCAAAGATCCTCATGATTCTAGGAAACTCCCAAAGTTCGCATGATCTTAGCTCACCTGTGAGCACGAGAAACTCTCCGGTTCGAGAAAATTGAGCAAACTGAACAGCTCTTCGACATTGTTCTGCAACGGTGTGCCAGTGAGCAGTACCCGATGCTCCAAGCTCAGATAGCGCAAGCCTTCGCCAAGTTTGCACTTTTTATTCTTCAATCGATGAGCTTCGTCTATGACTGAGACTCGCCATTCGATTTGGCCAAAGAATTCAATGTCTGTCATGAGAATCTCGTAGGTGGTGATGAGTGCGTTGAATTTGTAACAGTGCTTGATAATCTTCTCCTTAGCGTCGCGGTGGTGAATCTCGTATTGCTGGAGCATCACCCTGGATGCTGTTGAGCCGTGATAGACCACAACGTTCATGTCTGTCCAGTTTTCGAATTCGCGCTGCCAATTACCAATGGTGGACAGCGGCACAATAACCAGGAATGGACCTTTGATGCCGTAGTTGAAAACCTGTGGCGAAAAATGGGAAAGTATATTTTCAAGCACAGTTCAGAACATCTGGGATAAAAAATCATACCTGTTCTCAGGATTATAAATAGTAAAATCCAAAACATTTCTGAGGATTATTTGGGATAACAGGAATCCCAACCTGTTCTGAGGATTGATTGGGATAACAGAAATCCCAACCTGTTTTGAGGATTGATTGGAATAACAGAAATCCCAACCTGTTTTGAGGATTGATTGGGATAACAGAAATCCCAACCTGTTTTGAGGATTGATTGGGATAACAGAAATTCCAACCTGTTCTGAGGATCATTTGGGATAACAGAAATCCCAACCTGTTCTGAGAATCATTTGGGATAACAGAAATCCCAACCTGTTTTGAGGATTATTTGGGATAACAGAAATCCCAACCTGTTTTGAGGATCATTTGGGATAACAGAAATCCCAACCTGTTCTGAGGATCATTTGGGATAACAGAAATCCCAATCTGTTTTGGGGATTTTGGATAAAAGAAATCCCAATCTGTTTTGGGGATTTGGGATAACAGAAATCCCAACCTGTTCTGGGGATTATTTGGGATAACAGAAATCCCAACCTGCTCTGAGGATCATTTGGGATAACAGAAATCCCAATACGTTTTGAGAATTCGGATTAAAAAATCGTTGTTTTCGGGATTAGATCTCGTTAACAGAAATGCCTACGTGTTGGTGAGAAATTGGTAATCTTTCATATTTTTTCTGAAGAACGTTTTCTCTTTTTATCTCCGAGCTATTTAACGTACAAATTCCACTCGAAATGTCATACCTCGTTGAGAAAGGTGATGGACTGCACAGTCTTGCCCAGTCCCATCTCGTCAGCCAGTATACAGTTCCGGCTGTGATACCAGCAGTAGGTTAGCCAATTAACACCTTCCAATTGGTAGTCTCTGAGCTGATTACCGCCTTTGTAGATTCGGCCGGCTTCGATTTTTCGGCCCAGCCAAGCGTCCGGATCGTCCGGTCGGGCCACGCGCCGTCGACGCTCGACTTCCGGTGGAGGGCGAGAGTTTTTTAAATAGTCTTTAATCTTAGCCGGCGGGACGTCCTCCGTTAATTCCCAAGTGGCGTCTTCGTAGGATAATGAGCGCCATTTAACTAGATAATAGGTCAGGTCGTTCACCGTTTGACAATCTAAGACTCGGTCGGCTTCGATATAATCCGGATTAAATAGGTCTTCATCTTCCGCTACTGCCTGCTGCTGCTGCTGCTGCTGCTGTTGCTGTTGCTGCATCGACATTAGCGACGAAGTAGACGACGAAGGTGTCAACATGATTGCCTTGCAGGTGGTCATTTTAGTCAGCTTGTGTCGTTTGACTTTCTGAGCGAAACGGGGGTCGCTTATTTCGCTGGCTGTGCGCCATTCGCAGTGCAGATAAGACCTGCCGGTTGGAGGATGGGCGGGGATAGATCCTGTGCAATTTTGAGCACACTGAATACACTTTGAGCACACTATGAGCACACTGAATACACTTTGAGCACACTATGAGCACACTGAATACACTTTGAGCACACAATGAGCACACTGAATACACTTTGAGCACACTATGAGCACACTGAATACACTTTGAGCACACTATGAGCACACTGAATACACTTTGAGCACACTATGAGCACACTGAATACACTTTGAGCAAACGGAATACAGTCTGAACCCACTAAATACACTTTGAGCACGCTCTAAGCACACTTAAGCATACTTTAAGAACACAATGAGCACAATGAGAACACTTAGAAACTACTCATAGAATTTTGAGAACAATATAAGCATACTTTTAGCACAATTTAAACGCAATATGAACCCATTATGAATACGATTAAATATGCCAATTATTAAATGAATGAATCTACACCAGAAAATTCAACCAATAACTCACATTCCTCGATACTTCACATAATACTCTTCAACTTCCTCTTCCTCCTCTTCTTCTTCATCGTCGCGATGATTTGCAGCCTCCTCGGGCTGGTCAGATTTAACAACAGTAGTAGACTCTAGCGCAACAGTATTTGACATTTCAACTGACTCTACCAACTTAGCAGCCTCTGATACAGTCTTCGCTTCTTCATCTTTATTCTTATCAGCTGGCAAGTCATCGTCATTGGTTGCTAAGGGCTCAGGTGTCTTGTCGATAGTAGCATTGGATTCAATTGGCGCAGTTAGATTAGCATCGGCATTAGTTGAAGGCGCCGTCAACATTGGAATATCGGCATCCATTACGTCGGCGGACGCCGATGTTGAAGTAGCCGGCGCCGCAGTAGCTATCGAAGTGGCGGGTCGTTTCACCGGTCTAGTGGACATTCGAATGCCCAGAATCTTTTCAACAACTCGATTGTCTTCTTCTTCGGCTGAGACCTGCAGTTGTTAGGATGAATTATTTAAAATAATAATTGATTAGACCTGTCCTATCAGTTTATATGTGCACCCGACAAGGGCAAAAACTGTTCCAGTTGGGTCGGAAATCGAACAATTTGCTAGAAATCTAGCTAGAAACTTAATAACCGTTTGTACTACTAAAACACGCAATTCAAGTAGTGCATTCGTGCAGCTAATTATCTTTTTTTTAATAAGTTTTTCATAGCGATTTTTTAACGAGACGGTATTTATCACTAGGCTGAATACAAGTACAAGTATTTCATTTTCGAGTCAAAGATGATGCGAATTGTACGCTTCTTGTGGATTTTACAATGAAATTCACAATGGAAAATTGATTATTGGATTAGTAAGAATGATACTTGATTATTAGGTTAGTTTGAGGATTATGGATCATGAGGTTAGTATGAGGATTATGGATCATTGGGCTACAATGAGGATTACGGATCATGGGGTTAGTATGAGGATTATGGATCATTGGGTTAGTATGAGGATTATGGATCATTGGGCTAGTATTAGGATTATGGATTATGGGGTTAGTATGAGGATTATGGATCATGGGGTTAGTATGAGGATTACGGATCATGGGGTTAGTATGAGGATTATGGATCATTGGGTTAGTATGAGGATTATGGATCATTGGGCTAGTATTAGGATTATGGATTATGGGGTTAGTATGAGGATTATGGATCATGGGGTTAGTATGAGGATTACGGATCATGGGGTTAGTCAGACGATTATTATTAATCTTTTAATTAGCTCCACATACCTTTCCGTCGCCATCCTCGCTTTTAAAATCGTCATCGTGATTCTCATCGTCATCTTCGCTGTTGTCGGCTCTCGTATTCGAGCTCGCGCCGGCGCCGCCGCCACCGTAAGACACCGGTCGACGCGCCGAGGCTCTGCCGGATCGTCTGGCTGTCTTTGATGCCGGCGCCTGCTGCAACAACAAAGAGGATGACGAAGTTGGCGAAGATGAAGCTGACATTGTTGGCAACGACTGCGGCTGTTCATCAGCTGAGCTGGCCTCTCTATGGTCGTCGTCATAGCAACAGACGCTGGAAAAGCTAGTAATTCCACTTTTTCTGATTTTCTGCTTAATTTTTGTGCACTTCTTTGTTGGCACAGAACTTTCAGCACTTTCAGTTTGTTTGGAACGATTTCTTTTGCGATAAATACCGCCTTTATTGCTAGCAATAACCGGGGCTACTACACTCATTATTTGACAACGCTTAATAGCTCGAACTGAGATTTTTTAAAATCTAAATCACAACCAATCTGCTGTTGGTCATTTTTTTGAATTGTAATCTTTGAGTAAGCAGGATTTCAGGAGTGATATGAGACTGGGTGACTGTAGGCAAACGGCCTTTCCTTTTCCTAAATATTCATCCCTCATTTTACGCTTTTCTATCCCCTTTAAACTCTTTCCGACCCGTCCCCAGTCTCAGCTACCCCGCCCTCTGTAAAGCAACATCTCCACTCACAAGCTCACGCCGCGATCTAAAATCCCAACTCACAATTCTCCCATCCTATGGCTAAGGGGCACACACACACTCACACACAACTTCATCTTCTATCAGCTCACTGGTCTATCGTGCGCCCACCCCACGCCACCCAGTAAAAAACCCCATCCATCCACAGTCTCATTTTCCCTCTCAATCCAGCTTCCATCCGACATCCATCTCAACTCCATCCCGGGCATTGCTCGTATGTTGAAAAGTAGTCCAGTTTCACACGTTTCAAAAGCCAGTGCAATTACACAAACAGACATACAAAGAGAGAGAGAGAAACTGTGATAATTATTGAAAAGGTCCGGGGTTCGATTCTAGACTCCATTGTATTAATTTAATTCTGTATTGCTTCAGATCGCCCCGATGGTGGGTGCGCCCCAGTCCATGGACTGTTCTACCGTAAGCAGCGGTAGTGGGGCAGAGTATGGGTGTGTGTGACAGAGTCCGAGTAATAGACTCTCTTGAGAATTTTTTGTCAAGAATGGGTAGGGGAATTTCACAGCTGCGGTGGGGTAGGGCAGATGAAGGCCGGGTTGCTGAATAGGCGGAGTAAAAGAGACTAAGTAAAATGAGCGGCTTTAATAGTCTAGTGTAGAGAGTTGGTTGAGGATCGGGGGGATGAGAAGGGGGACGAGGAATTGAGGCGGAGTGAGGATGAGCACAGCAGGGTGGCGGCGAAAACCGAGAGTAGAGGGGTGAGAGGAGTAGGGCGGGCAGAAATGCCGTATGGAAAGCTGGTGGAAGTACTAGAAATACACGCGCACACTGTTTAACAGAAGACGCCAACCATATCAGCAAAGCTGAGAATGAGAATTAGAAAAAAAGAAGGCAGAGAGAGAGACAGACAGATAGAAAGTGAGAGATAGGCGAACCCTCAAGCCAGTTGCTCGTGTCCGTAATAACCTGTAATGATCGCGTGCGTCCATACACACACTCACACTGTGCTCACATCCTTACTAGCTCCTATAGACCAGTCACCGTCTTTCTAATCCACTGAATTCCACTATCCTATATTAACTAGCAGTATTGGCCTTCACGCAGATAAATGCTGCAGATGCTGCTGCTAAAAGAGGAAGGGAGGGAGAGAGAAGAACCGTGTGTACACTAATTTTATTCCAATTCTAATCTAGGCTCTTTGCCTGACATTGCCTTTAGCCGAACTCTCGAGCATACTCCGACTCACTTTTCTGTACATTTTACATATTTTAAGATAGCAAAGTTTAATCCCAGTACTTCAGCAAGCTCACACTAATGTCCCAGTACTCCAGCAAGCTCACACTAATGTCCCAGTACTTCAGCAAGCTCACACTAATGTCCCAGTACTTCAGCAAGCTCACACTAATGTCCCAGTACTTCAGCAAGCTCACACTAATGTCCCAGTACTTCAGCAAGCTCACACTAATGTCCCAGTACTTCAGCAAGCTCACACTAATGTCCCAGTACTTCAGCAAGCTCACACTAATGTCCCAGTACTTCAGCAAGCACACGCTAATGTCCCAGTACTTCAGCAAGCACACGCTAATGTCCCAGTACTTCAGCAAGCACACGCTAATCCCTCAGTACTTCAGCAAGCACACACTAATCCCTCAGTACTTCAGCAAGCACACGCTAATCCCTCAGTACTTCAGCAAGCTCACACTAATCCCTCAGTACTTCAGCAAGCACACACTAATCCTTCAGTACTTCAGCAAGCACACGCTAATCCCTCAGTACTTCAGCAAGCACACGCTAATCCCTCAGTACTTCAGCAAGCACGCGCTAATCCTTCAGTACTTCAGCAAGCACACACTAATCCTTCAGTACTTCAGCAAGCACACGCTAATCCCTCAGTACTTCAGCAAGCACACGCTAATCCCTCAGTACTTCAGCAAGCACGCGCTAATCCCTCAGTACTTCAGCAAGCACACACTAATCCTTCAGTACTTCAGCAAGCACACGCTAATCTCCCAGTACTTCAGCAAGCACGCGCTAATCCCTCAGTACTTCAGCAAGCACGCGCTAATCCCTCAGTACTTCAGCAAGCACACGCTAATCCCTCAGTACTTCAGCAAGCACACGCTAATCTCCCAGTACTTCAGCAAGCACGCGCTAATCCTTCAGTACTTCAGCAAGCACACACTAATCCTTCAGTACTTCAGCAAGCACACACTAATCCTTCAGTACTTCAGCAAGCACACGCTAATCCCTCAGTACTTCAGCAAGCACGCGCTAATCCCTCAGTACTTCAGCAAGCACACGCTAATCCCTCAGTACTTCAGCAAGCACACACTAATCCTTCAGTACTTCAGCAAGCACACGCTAATCTCCCAGTACTTCAGCAAGCACACGCTAATCTCCCAGTGAGTGGAGGAAGAACAATTTCTTAAAAGAAGGCTGGCTTACAGTGAAAAAAAGAATATGCACATTCATTACACAAGCTACTAATAAACGTAAATCCACACCGGATAGGAAGAGAGAAGAAAACACACACGCACACACACCAGTGCGTGATCAAACGAGCAGGAAGGTAAAGGCCAGGCCCAAAGTGAAGATTTGTACGCGAAAATTGTTTTACCGAGTTGCTCAAGAGAATTGATCCAATAGAGCAGTAGGCGGGGCGACAGAGAGGAGAGAGAAGTGATGAAGGGATGTGGTGCCAGGGTGCTATGGGTGCTGGGGTGGATGGGAATTAGTTTTCCCATGCGTGCATGCGCCAAGTCTAAGAACTCAGAAGTTAAATCAATACTATTTATCTAGCAACTAGATAGAATAGTTGTCATACTAATATTGACAAGCCCTACACAAGAATATTAAGGAGATTAACGACAGTTCCCGACGTCGAAAATAATATATTAGGCCTAGATTAGAAGAAAGAATAGATAAAAGACTCAGATTTAATTAATTACCTAGACATATTTCTAAGTGAAAAGAGACTAGGATTCTGTAGCAACTTTGAACTTGTCGATGGAGAATATTTTTGCTGCTAAATTACCGAACATACTACTGAAAAAACAGCCTAACTGAATAGGAAGGGCTGAATTCTTAACATAAGCATCTTCTATATTCTAATTTAAGACCAAATATTATTTTTAAAAACTAGATTTGTTTCTGTAGTTCATCAATTCATAAAAAAATTAATTAATACAATATGAAATAATTACACGGGGTGTATCACGGGGTGTATCTAGGGTCAGCTAGAACACACGGGTGTATCTAGGGTCAGCTAGAACACACGGGTGTATCTAGGGTCAGCTAGAACACACGGGTGTATCTAGGGTCAGCTAGAACACACGGGTGTATCTAGGGTCAGCTAGAACACACGGGTGTATCTAGGGTCAGCTAGAACACACGGGTGTATCTAGGGTCAGCTAGAACACACGGGTGTATCTAGGGTCAGCTAGAACACACGGGTGTATCTAGGGTCAGCTAGAACACACGGGTGTATCTAGGGTCAGCTAGAACACACGGGTGTATCTAGGGTCAGCTAGAACACACGGGTGTATCTAGGGTCAGCTAGAACACACGGGTGTATCTAGGGTCAGCTAGAACACACGGGTGTATCTAGGGTCAGCTAGAACACACGGGTGTATCTAGGGTCAGCTAGAACACACGGGTATATCTAGGGTCAGCTAGAACACACGGGTGTATCTAGGGTCAGCTAGAACACACGGGTGTATCTAGGGTCAGCTAGAACACACGGGTGTATCTAGGGTCAGCTAGAACACACGGGTGTATCTAGGGTCAGCTAGAACACACGGGTGTATCTAGGGTCAGCTAGAACACACGGGTGTATCTAGGGTCAGCTAGAACACATGGGATATCAGTAGGGTCAGCTAGAACACAGGGGATATCAGTAGGGTCAGCTAGAACACAGGGGATATCAGTAGGGTCAGCTAGAAAAGACTACATATATTGGATTCTTGAGGCTACAAATATGGGATTTTTGATGCTACAGATATGGGATTTTTGATGCTACAAATATGCGATTTTTGATGCTACAGATATGGGATCCTTGATTTTCAGATATTTGAAAAAATGTTTACTGCTTTAAGTCCTCTTGCCCCAAAGGGCTGGTTTTAGTAGTAGAAAATGAAGGACTTTGGCACCGAACCGTTTCTAATTCTCAAACTAATCAATATCTTCTCTCTCAGGAAATGGTGTGGCAGAGGGCGGATGAGAAGTGACTGTGAGGCAAGGGTAGGAAGGCAGCCGATTCTGTCAGGGATTTTAAGGGAGGTGGTAACTGAGTTTAACGGGGGGGGGTGGGCAGTGTAAGGGGGACAAAAATAAGGATGGGGATGGGGAGATTTCGCTGGTTGGCAGCTTAGAAAAGGATACTTGGGAGGCGGGGCGTAGGGACAGAGTGTGAGAGAGAGAAGAAAAAACACAGGCAAACCAGAAAAAGAGAACCAAAAGATGAAGCGAACAGAAATTGTTTCAATCTCTACCCATACCAAGCGACCAACCCCACACCCGAAGCTAAGCTCATTCAACTCAACTCACTCCTGGGAGGCAAGGACAGAATGCTGGCAAATTCTCCCTTCAATACCCGACCATTAGCCTTTTTTACAACTCGCTGTCGATTTGAGGAAATAAATACAGTTTTTGTATCTGCGCAGTACAATGCAAGATGAGGCTAAATACCAATAGAACTGCAACCTGTCTTTTCTGCTAGGCGCGGTTAACAATTGCATTCAAGAACTGGTGGGCACAGATATTGTAACATACATGTGGATGCCTGAAAGTAATTGTAGATAGCTTTAAAAAGTGGAATGGCATCCAGAAAATCATGAAAAGCCCTAGAGATGGTGTGTACTTTTACGTACAAAAAAGCTGCGAATGTAACAAATTTGAGTTTATCTAGACCTAACTGAATGCCATCAGTACTTGATCTAGACCTTCAGAAGGTCGTCAGTACTTGATCTAGACCTTCAGAAGGTCATCCTGTTACTTGATCTAGACCTTCAGAAGGTCATCAGTACTTGATCTAGACCTTCAGAAGGTCTTCAGCACTTGATCTAGACCTTCAGAAGGTCGTCAGTACTTGATCTAGACCTTCAGAAGGTCATCAGTACTTGATCTAGACCTTCAGAAGGTCTTCAGCACTTGATCTAGACCTTCAGAAGGTCATCAGCACTTGATCTAGACCTTCAGAAGGTCATCAGCACTTGATCTAGACCTTCAGAAAATCATCCTGGTACTTGATCTAGACCTTCAGAAGGTCATCAGTACTTGATCTAGACCTTCAGAAGGTCATCAGTACTTGATCTAGATCTTCAGAAGGTCATCAGTACATGATCTAGACCTTCAGAAGGTCATCAGTATTCAATCAAAACCTTGAAAAAGTTTCCGAGGCTCACCGAATCAGACTCTTCAGCTTCGCTGCTGCCCGCGAAGCTGGCTGCCCGTCGTCGAGCCGCGGCCAACAGAGACAGTCCGTCGGCGGACGATGACTCGTCCGCATTAAAGTCGGCTAAATCGGCCTGGTCAGTGTCGCCGTTCTTTCTAACATCATCGCCCAGCGTTGACGAGTCTCCGACGCCGCTTCCATTCAACGATTGGCGACTGGCTGTTGAGGGCAACTTTTTACCACGGCTTCGCTTGCTTGCCGTGGCGCTGTCACTGCCAGCTTGCTCGCTGAAAGGTGTTTCGAAATGGACGTCAAGAGTTCGAATCTTAGCTCAGTGCGATCTATATTCTTCAACAAGACACTTTAGGTTAATGTGTCGGCCCATTAGTCTATGGACTGAGCTACGCAAACCTAAAATAATCATTATTTTGCCATTTTTAATAACCTTCGGAACACAGCGACACGCCCGGCTCGCCGAGGCGGTTTCCTTTAGGGCGCAGAAACAAATTAATGCAGTTTACACCAATAATATCCAACCGCATATCACAGTGACAATTCACAATGTCTGGCGCTGAGAAAGTCCATAAGATGTAGGCGCCTGTGTGCTAACAAATGACATTGTTTCAACACCCCAGTTTAGCCATAGACAACTCGCCCAAAAAAGCTTAGTGAAAGTATAAATGTCTAATTGTCTATGGTAAAAAGCAAAATCTACCTTTTCTTTTTCTTGGATGAGACGGCACCACTGCCAGGCGACACACTGGAGGGCAGTCCTTTTGAAGCTGGCCGTTTCTTCGACTTATTCCGATTAAATTCGGCCGCAGTCGGAGTTGCAGGCTCCGAGCAAGTTGGCAACTCCTCTGACGCTAGCAGAGCCTCGGCGCAGACACCATCGATGACGTCATCCAAGCTGGATGTCAGTTTAGGCCGCATAACCACAGCATCGCAATCGGTTTCGTCAAAATCGAACACATCAAACTGGCGCTTCTGCTTTCGCTTGCTCTTTTTCTTCTTTTTCGAGTTGTTGTCCTTCGCTGCCAAGCCGTCGTCTTCATCGGCCGAAGCCGAGGCGGAAGCCCCGGATTCTCTAGATTTGTACTTTTTCCCAGCCGCGCCGTCGCCTTCGCTGTCGCAGTCGCCGTCAATGTCCAGGGACTCTCGTCGACGCTTTGATTTCTTTTTCTTCTTTTTATTTGATTTTCGCGATACGACATCAGAGTCGCAGCTGACAGTGGCGACACCAGCGGAACATTTTTCATTGTCTGCCTCCATTAGACTATTTGGCTGTTCTAACAATTGCTGCTGCTGCTGCTGTTGTTGCTGACGTCGACGATTTTGTTTTGTCGTCGGCGACGGCTGCGGCGGCAGTGGACAGACGCGTATAATGCGAGGAGCCTGAGGCGGCGGCATTAGCTGGGGACTGGGCAGCTGCTCGGCTGAGCCATTGTCTGGCAGGCTCGCAATCACCGGCTGCTGCTGCTGCAGGGAAGCCAAATCGCTAATAGAACTGTCCATGACAGGTTCTATTAGTTAGCCAAGAAGTTTAGATGTGATTTCTTAAGGCCAGATTTTGGTCTACTAAGCAATCAGGAATCTATTAAGAATTTATTGGTCAACTAACTAATACTCATAATTAGCCTAGAAGTTGCATTGTTAAAAAATTATATTAAGTTAGATGCACGTTGTGACACAAAGACCAGTAAGGGTAGCTTTCTTGATTTGGCTGCAAGTTAAAGATGAAGATGGCGTAATTTAATTCGCTTTTCATTAACTAGTAAATTAGTTCATTTAATACCCTACACAAATATCAACATATAAACCACAACTGACTGATATGTATTATAATTAACTTTTTATATGATATCAACTTTGCAGAATTAAAATTTTGCTGCTGTTAGAATGTATTGTAATGTGATTTGTGCAATTAGTTCTACATAAAAAAAAATTGTGACAAGAAATTTAGCAGCTAGCAATTTTATATAAGGCTTTTTAAAAAATGTCTGACATTTTAACATATAAACATATAACATAACATTACAAACACAAAGGTCAAAAGCAAAGCAAAATAAATTAGTTACATGCTTTTTGTCATCCAAAGGTGACAAACAATACAATTTACTTGAACTAACAAGTGTAGTTAGCTTATTAATAGATATATGTTGATCTGTTTGTAAGAATTATAACTTTATAGGTAAAAGATAAATATAAATTATGAACAATAGAACAATACGAAAAATATATATCTCAACAAGCTATTAACTGATAAACTTAGCAAGAATATCAATAAGCTAGTTTTTATTTTAGCTATAAACAAATTTGAATATTAGAATATTATTTTAGTGTAAGTACAAATATTATTTTCAAATAGCTAAACTTTTACTATGTAACACCAGTAGCCTACTAGTTCTACTTAGCCTTGGGTTTGGTTTAGACAGCTTATGTCAATGAACAATGAAGCCAAAAAGGTAAGATAGGACAATCTAAGCTGAATATTATAAGCAAATTTGTTAAATTATTGGCATATTATTTTATTGAATGGTTTTCTATAAAAAAATTTTGAGTTCTTTATTTATTTATTACAAACTAATAAATTTATTGTCAAGCCCATTATGGACAGCTAGCACATACCTAAAACTTAACTTTAAAAAAATTAGCATACAATGAAGAACACCACAAAATTTGTTAATTTCAAATCACTTAGTGTGAATACCATAGTCCCAATAAGGACCTAGTATCTGCCCAAAAATGGTCATATATTGGTGCTACATACAAGTAAGAGGCTAAACACAGTTAAAATGTATGCTATGCAATAGACTTTTTTAACTTAGAGTAAACTTTTTATTAACATTATTCAGAAAACCATTTTAGGGATATTAGGCTTACTACTCTAGCCTTCTAATTTTTTGCATATACTTAACATGATCTAGACAATAGAATAGGTCAGTTTCTTGTCTATTGGCTGAAAAGTGAAATTAGAGAGTTGCATTCCATATATTTATTTTTACTAGGAAAGTGCTTATTGACATAATCATGCAAATAACTTAAAGAGAAGCCAAGCTTACTAGGCATACTATAGTGCATTGGCAAATAAGTTGACTTTTCAACACAAGACTAGATTAGTAATATTCATGAATGAACTTGCTACATTAGGCTTGATGCAATCACAAATATTTACTTAAATAAGAACAGAACACTAACAGAGTACTAAGTCTACTAGTCAGATGCACTTCAATCGATAAAAAAACTTAAAATATGGGTTGAATAGCTAACAACTATGGTCTATGGCAGCAATAAGGCCATTGATTAATATTTTTATTTTTATCAGAGAATATATATCCTTATATTGGATAGGATTACAATAAAATAAAAAAGTATTAATATGGTTATTTAATTTGTGTATAGAGGACAAAGCTATAATATTTATTTGGCCTAGCTTTTAGAAAAAAACTAAACTCATTATGTTCTCTCTGCAAGAATTAGGGGCCTAGCATTTTAACATTCATGTAAACAGAAACTTTCAGGCCATGTGGCCAAGTAATTTTTATTTAAACATTGCTAGCTAAATCTCATTTTCAGAAAATGTACATAGGTGGTGAATTACGTGGTCATAGTCATAGTTACTTCATAGGGTCCCAGGTCATTTCAGTGACAAGACATTTTGGTGCCAGTCATTTTGGTGACAGAATTGGTCAGTTCGGTGACAAATATCTTTGCACCTAAATATGCTGAAAAAACAGCCTTCCACGATCTAGCAGCTACACTCGCCTTGTCAATCCAAAACTTGAAAAATGATTATTATACACATTTAATTAGGAACGAATAACTATTGAAACTAGGCCTATTGACTACTTATTAAATAATTTAATAATTTAACTCATTTAAAGTAAAACCCAGACTAAATCAGAGCAATGCAGCTTCTTATTAATACTTATAGCATTATTTAATTAATACTTTATAAGTGTGCATAGTTAAAATGAAAGGCTGTTTTTAGCATATTTAGGTGCAAAAATAGTTGTCACCAATCTGACTAATTGTGTCACTGAAATGACTTGAGTTGTCACCGAAATGACTGTCACCGAAATGTCTTGTCACCAAAATGACCTGGGACCCTTCATATCACATAAGGATTAAAAATTATGTTTTTGTGTTAAAAACAATAGATGGGCCCTAATCAGATCCTATCAGTATATTTATAAAATAATTTACACACCAAAGTCACTTTGGTAGTGGCTGTTACTGTTACAGAAGTAGTTAGAATTTGTGACCAAAGTGGTTGATATCAAAGTGGACTGTTACAACCAAATGCATGATTTAACATGCTGGTCTAAAAAATACACAATCCACCCATAGCAAATAACTGAATGAGTGATCCCAATTATACTAAAAATGAAAAGTGCATGTATGATGTATGTCATTTAGCTAAAGAGTTTTTTTATTGTTTTAAGCCAGTGCTTGGGGCACCTCATTAATGTCAAAACTAGGTAATTCCTCAGATGGAAAAAGAATGAGAAAACTTTTAATTGCTATATCGACTTAGCAATTCAGTTGATTAATATAAGAACTTAAGAAGCTAATTATGCCCACTTTTTGTGTAAATAAAAAGGTTATTATTTTTTCTACGAAATAAGTAGTACGCACTTAAAACATAGAAACTTAAACAAATAATTTTAAATATTTGCAAAATATCTTTTCTTTTAATATAGAAGCTAACTTTTTGCGAATAAAAATGTTACAAGTACTACATATAAGGTAAGTCCGTCAATTTTCCTAGATAACGTGCTCTACGATTGTGGTCGATCGAACGATCGATCTACCTGTGATATATATACGATCTGTTTTACAGATTAAAAATTTATTTAACGTATATAACGGCACTAACACTAGAGGATAACTTTAGGACTAACATTTCGACTTACTGAATTTCAACGGCGACAGATTGTCTATAATAGTTTTTTTCTTCTGCGCTGCAATACAATGATTTACGAGCAGCTTCAATTGTAAGCCATATTTTGCTAACTATTACTAATGTTGCGTTCACAGACTCGAGTATTCCTTGTTCGATCCACATTTAACAATTGACCTGTAAACATCAAACAAAACATCATTTGTCTAATGTATATAGATTTTTTATTGATTTTTCTTAGGCTCATACAGGAGCTTAATGAGTTAATATTATAGGAAAATACAATTTTAACAAGTTGAACATAGGCCTACCACTAGGGGCCTACTATGATTGAATTGCTGCATTAGCATTGTCATCTAACCATTTTATTTGTCTTCTATGATATCAAGCAAGCTGGCTCTAATTAGGCTGCTTTCTTTTGTATAGAGCCTAAGAAAAGCCAAAAATCAATCCAAAAATTCTAGTCACTATATGAAATATCTAGCCTATTAAAATTATTTTGTTTAGCTTTTTGCTTTAATTTTCTTATGAACTGTGCAGAAACTAGTTCTTATGAACTAGTTTTTTCAACCAAATATTGCTAGCCACACATCTATCAATCATTGTATGTATTTAGCCTGACTTATTGTACACAATTTTCTATACACTTTTGGCATATTAGTAAGCACAATTTTTTACCACAGTCTTTTGTCAATTAAGCTTCTTGCTTATTACCTTGTTTAATTAAAAGAGAGAGGCATTGAATGGACCAAAGGATACCAACATTAAAGACTTATATACCATAATTATATCACTGTATCACCTGCAATTAGCCTATACTAGGCCTATTGGCTTTGTTATGTTTATACTTTTTGTGCTACCTGGTCTTGCTTTAAAGTTATTGCACTTGATTGTTGTATTTTAATTAATTGCTAGGACTAAGTCCACATAAATATTGCCAAATACTTTTATTGATAACTTTTAAAGCTGGTTTTCCACTTTGACACTGAAAAAATAGCTTAGTAACAAAATGGTGGCCCCTAAAGTATATACAGAAAGTTGTACAATAAACACAAACCCAATTTGACTTTAAATAAGTTAAAAAATCTTCATAACATATTTTCTAGATGAAAATGAATTTCAAATAAATAAAGTTAGGCTAAATTGGTTTGTTTGCTATTTGCCAACTAGCATAGTAATATATCACAAGCAACCTATTTTTTAAACCTTAACCTGGGCTAATTTCATGTATAATTTCACCTAGATATTACAATGTCTAGGTGATTGTACTTAGTTGATGTTGCTAGGCTAATTTCACTTTAAAAAATGTACATTGAGATGGCAATTAGATTTTTTCTTTCAGTCATTTGCTACTTTTATTAAAACTCTTGTTGGTGTAGTTGAAGCAACTAGTCATTAGTTAAAATAGGCATCCTTTATATATCTATAAGTTATCGTATGCTATATAAAATATTATATATATTAAATGCAATGTTCAGAGTATATATAGTCTTCTAATTTGTGCTGCATTCATGCATAAAAAATATTCTACATGCATAGTGCAGGTCCTAAATTTTTTTTGTTGCTATTAGAACCAAATAATAACAGAATAATAGTAATAATGAAATATACCTGCCCCAATTGGGTTAGATAAGCAGCTGACAGCAAAACTATTGTGCAGCACATCTGAAGGTTCCATACAGTTGTTCAGTCCATGAACTGAGGGATGCCACACTCACCCTCAATTACCCTCATCACCCTACCCACACTCATGCTCAAATTCCTGGTACTCATTTTACAGCTGGGTGAGCTGAAGCAAAGCAGATTTAAGTGTCTTGCTAAAGGAAAAAAACTACCAGTGGAGTAGGGAATCGAACCCCCAACCTTTAAGTTCTAGGTCCAACTCTCTATCCACTAGGCTACGACCCCCTTTTATAACGAAAATAAAAATATCGATTAACATGTTATTTGCTATTAAAAATTTCTTTTTAGATATTCCACGCCAGAGAAGTTCATTGTGCAGCCCACAGATGGACAGGAAATTCTTGTTATTGACAGGCAGACAACAGACATATCAATCACTAGTGAGTTTTAATTGTAATTTTAAAAAATTATGTAGAAGTTTTAATTCAATTTATTCCCAATTCGCCCAGCTGACCGTTCTATTGTATCATTGGCCGCCGCATCCGGCGCCCAGCCCACAACTGTCTATGGCCTGTGGGGCGTGCTTCGCCTGCCAGCCCCAGCTGGGCCACTCCTATTAACGGTGCGCTCTCGGATTCTAGTTGGCAATCTGTGGGGCCACTATGTCTGGCGAGTTGGCGACACCGATTTACTGCCATTTCAACAGCGCCAACCGGCTAATATGACTGGCCAGCAACTATCAGACTATGAAACCTACCTGGCTATGATGCGAGAGGTTCTGAGCACGCCTAGTTACTATTATTCGTACTCTTTAGACATGACCCACTCTGCCCAGCGCCTAGCCGATACTAGTCCGGAATTTCGCGGCCTGGCCCTAGCTGAACGGGCCGACGAAAGATTCGTGTGGAATCATCAATTACTGGCCGATCTAAGAGGATTCTCCCGGTTCGCTCTGCCCATTATGCACGGCTTTGTTAGCATTTGGAGCTCCGTCTATCGGGTAAAGAGTTGGTTTCAACCCTACTGTGTGTTTGCTGTCAACCCTGCTGTCTGTTTGCTGTCAACCCTGCTGTCTGTTTGCTGTCAACCCTGCTGTCTGTTTGCTGTCAACCCTACTGTCTGTTTGCAGTCAACCCTACTGTCTGTTCGCTGTCAACCCTACTGTCTGTTCGCTGTCAACCCTGCTGTCTGTTCGCTGTCAACCCTGCTGTCTGTTTGCTGTCAACCATATTTTCTGTTTGCTGTCAACCCTACTGTCTGTTCGCTGTCAACCCTTCTGTCTGTTTGCTGTCAACCCTACTGTCTGTTCGCTGTCAACCATACTTTCTGTTTGCTGTCGACCATATTTTCTGTTTGCTGTCAACCCTTCTGTCTGTTCGCTGTCAACCATTCTGTCTGTTTGCAGTCAACCCTACTCTCTGTTCGCTGGCAACCATACTTTCTGTTTGCTGTCGACCATATTTTCTGTTTGCTGTCAACCCTACTGTCTGCTCTCAACCCTACTGTATGTTTGCTGTCAACCCTGCTGTATGTTTGCTGTCAACCCTGCTGTATGTTTGCTGTCAACCCTACTGTATGTTTGCTGTCAACCCTGCTGTATGTTTGCTGTCAACCCTGCTGTATGTTTGCTGTCAACCCTGCTGTATGTTTGCTGTCAACCCTGCTGTATGTTTGCTGTCAACCCTACTGTCTGTTTGCTGTCAGCCAGTCTGTTTGCTGTCAACCCTACTGTCTGTTTGCTGTCAGCCAGTCTGTTTCTTTGCTGTGAATTGTACCATTCTTTATAATTTGGCTGGAAAGGCAGTAGAAATCTCCCACTTCACCCCAACTACCTTTCATGCAGGACAGGGCCTTTGATTACGCCCTGATATCCCGGCGCTCTCGATTTCGCGCCGGCGTCCGTTTCTACATGCGCGGCGCGGACGAATTCGGCTGCGTGGCCAATTTCGTAGAAACCGAACAGCTGATGCAGGCCCAGGGTCAAAAGTTCAGCTTCGTTGTGACGCGCGGCTCAGTGCCGCTTAGTTGGTCGCAATATCCGAATTTGAAGTACAAACCTAAGCCAGAATTAGCTAGCAATGCGCAGCAACAGGCCGCTGTGATCTCAGCTCATTTCAATGATCAGGTAAGTTCTTTTGGCAGCAATGAGAGAGTTGACAGCCTTGTCTCCCAGTATAATGTCAGCTACTAGATGACTCTTGTCAGCTACTAGATGACTCTTGTCAGCTACTAGATGACTCTTGTCAGCTACTAGATGACTCTTGTCAGCTACTAGATGACTCTTGTCAGCTACTAGATGACTCTTGTGAGCTACTAGATGACTCTTGTCAGCTACTAGATGACTCTTGTCAGCTACTAGATGACTCTTGTCAGCTACTAGATGACTCTTGTCAGCTACTAGATGACTCTTGTCAGCTACTAGATGACTCTTGTCAGCTACTAGATGACTCTTGTCAGCTACTAGATGACTCTTGTCAGCTACTAGATGACTCTTGTCAGCTACTAGATGACTCTTGTCAGCTACTAGATGACTCTTGTCAGCTACTAGATGACTCTTGTCAGCTACTAGATGACTCTTGTCAGCTACTAGATGACTCTTGTCAGCTACTAGATGACTCTTGTCAGCTACTAGATGACTCTTGTCAGCTACTAGATGACTCTTGTCAGCTACTAGATGACTCTTGTCAGCTACTAGATGACTCTTGTGAGCTATTAGATGACTCTTGTGAGCTACTAGATGACTCTTGTCAGCTACTAGATGACTCTTGTCAGCTACTTGCTGGATTCTTATCTGCTGCTGACAAACAGTTGTGTTCGCCGCTTGTTCTTAGTAGTCAGTTCTCATTGCTAAATGTTTCACTTCACGCACAGGTGTTTACGCACAAGTACGGCAAGCAGATAGTCATCAACTTGTTAGACGGCAAAGGTGTCGAGCTTGAGCTGTGCTCTAGCTTTGGCCGGGCCTGCGGGCAGCCCGAGGTGCTGGGTGCTGCCGAGGTTCGATACGAACACTTTGACTTTCATCGAGAGTGCAGCCGTATGCGCTGGGACCGACTGTCCCTGCTGATGGATCGCACCGATGCGGATCATCGGGCTATGGGATATTTTCACATTGGAGCCGACGGTACCAGATTGGGAATTTAATTATCCCTGGATTTTTTCCTTATTTCAGACGAATTCTCACTGTAAAAATGACAATCACAGTGATATCACAATCTTCCAATCACAATCACAGTGATATCACAATCTTCCAATCACTATCACAGTGATATCACAATCACTGATATCACAATCTTCCAATCACTATCACAGTGATATCACAATCTTCCAATCACAATCACTGATATCACAATCTTCCAATTACTATCACAGTGATATCACAATCTTCCAATCACAATCACAGTGATATCACAATCTTCCAATCACAATCACAGTGATATCACAATCTTCCAATCACAATCACAGTGATATCACAATCTTCCAATCACAACCACAGTGATATCACAATCTTCTAATCACAATCACAGTGATATCACAATATTCTTATCACTATCACAGTGATATCACAATATTCTAATCACTATCACAGTGATATCACAATCTTCCAATCACTATCACAGTGATATCACAATCTTCCAATCACAATCACTGATATCACAATCTTCCAATTACTATCACAGTGATATCACAATCTTCCAATCACAATCACAGTGATATCACAATCTTCCAATCACAATCACAGTGATATCACAATCTTCCAATCACAATCACAGTGATATCACAATCTTCCAATCACAACCACAGTGATATCACAATCTTCTAATCACAATCACAGTGATATCACAATATTCTTATCACTATCACAGTGATATCACAATATTCTAATCACTATCACAGTGATATCACAATCTTCCAATCACAACCACAGTGATATCACAATCTTCCAATCACAATCACAGTGATATCACAATCTTCCAATCAAAATCACAGTGATATCACAATCTTCCAGTCACAATCACAGTGATATCACAATCTTCCAATCACAATCACAGTGATATCACAATCTTCCCTACGCTTCCAATCTGTTTCCAAACCCCAGGCGCAGTTGCTCTCCAGCAGAAGTCCGTATTCCGTGTTAACTGCATCGACTGTCTGGATCGAACCAACGTAGTCCAGGGCATGCTAGCTAGGCGAGTCCTACTGCAACAATTCCGCAGTCTAGGCTGGCTAGATTCGTCTAGTGAAGCTCGCCTATCTGACGATGTTGAACGCTTTCTAAAGAATGTGTGGGCGGATAATGCGGACACTTTGGCCCAGCAGTACACTGGCACCGGGGCGCTGAAAGCGGATTTCACTCGCACCGGCAAGCGAACTAAATACGGCGCCCTAATGGACGGCTATAATAGTCTAGTCCGTTACGCCAAGAACAATTTCTACGACGGCTTTCGTCAGGATGCGATTGATCTGTTTCTAGGAAACTACCAGCCGGAGCTCGGCTCCGCCAGTCCGTTTGAAACTGCGGCCGCTGCGCGCAGCTGGCGTAGGCGGGTTCTGCCACTGTCGGCTCTGATTTGTCTAGCGCTGCTGATAATGCGAGTCCTACTACCTGCCGGTACGCCGCGTACTAATTACATGACGTACATTTGGGTCATAGTTACTCCTGCCGTTTTCCCAACGGCTTCGCCATTTATTCAAGCTCTTAACCCCTATGTGTAAAACGTTCATACACGGTGCATGTTTTAAGTGGTTAAGCATTTTTTTCGAAAAGTAACTTTTTGATATATTATTTTAAGAACTTTATAGCATTTGACAGCGACTTTACATGTTAAAAACGGCCCTCTTAAAGTCCACCGCTCATGTATAATCATAATCATAATTATTGCAGGAGGACTGTGGGCAATGGCTCATCACTTGGTGACACTAGACCCACAGTCAGCGAGTAGGCAATTCTGCCCATTTTTCTGACTCCTGAGCACACACGCACACAGACTACGTACGCAGGCATACGCTCACACAGGTGTGTCCATCTGCCCTGACTTTCTCATCGTCAGGCAGTGTACACTCACTGTGCCTTGGAGATTGGCCCTCAAGGGTGTAAAAATCGCACGACAAGTCCCCAAGCCTTCTCTCCGCGGCTGCGCCCCAATTTAACTGTGGCCTCGCCGTTGAATCGAGCTCGGGACCTTGGTGCGAGAGGCAGACGCGTTAACCGCTCTGCCACCTGTAAGGAGTGCTGAGCCGAGAGATGATTTGTGTAGACGAAAAAGCCTAAAGCGAAGTAGGCTCTGAGCAATCGATTATATTTGATATTTGGTGATGAACATGCAACGTGCGGCCGATGGGTGCAGATGTACATTAATCGCTCGCAACTCCACGCACACTACGATATAACTCAGGGCCTACAGCTAACACGGCTAAATGAACGCGCGCCCACTTGGCGCCTACACTTCTCCCCAACTAGAGAGATTGCCGGGGGATAAAAGAGAAAAAAGCAAAGCTTTAGAGCAAGGGATTGTTGCAACAATCTAGCGGAAAAAGTCCATAGAACGCAAGACAGTCCATAGCAACTCATTTGAGAAAATACGGCCGCACGCAAAATGAGTTATTGTTTGTAGCTAAGCACTTTGCTACGCGCAGCCCTGGGATGCTGTCGTGTGGCGACACAATCGCTAGGGTTAGCGGTTGGCTGGCCGGCAGACTGGCCGGCGGACTGGCCGGCGGACTGACCAGCAGAGTGGCCGGCAGACTGGCCGGCGGACTGACCAGCAGAGTGGCCGGCAGACTGACCGGCGGACTGGCCGGCAGACTGGCCAGCAGAGTGGCCGGCAGACTGGCCGGCGGACTGACCAGCAGAGTGGCCGGCAGACTGGCCGGCGGACTGGCCGGCGGACTCTATCAGGGGCCGCAGTTGAGTGACGTGTCGCATGCACGATTGTTCGCCGCGTTGAAGGACGCACGTGTCTCCCTGGACCAGCTTGACAGTCCACGGAGAAGGCTCAAAAGGCAGTTGAAGCTTGTTGCGCGGTTGCTGCTTTCGTAGAACTTTGCTGCCGTCAATGATGCCGTGCTCCTGGGCAGCCTTGCGGTCATCGAATCTTGATTTCATATCTTGCACGTAATTCCGGTGCCAGTCTTGAACTTCTTCATGATTCACCTCGACCGACTGAGACGGCTTAGTGGTCGGGATGCCATCGTTCATCTTCCTGCCCATGAGGAGTTCAGCGGGTGCGCGGCCGGTTGCTCGGTGCGGTGTTGTGCGGAAAGCCAGCAGCCAGTCCTCGATGGCCTCCTTCCAGTTACGCCCTTCGGCCACAGCCGTCTGGATGACTTTTCCAATGCTCCGGTTGACTCGCTCTGTCGCTCCATTGGATTCAGGGTGGAGCGGGCAGATAAGGCGATGTCGAATGCCATAGGTGGTGAGGAAGCTGCGGAAAGCGGCTGAATTGAATGGCGGGCCGTTGTCAGTGACCACCTCGATAGGGACGCCGAATCTACCGAACAGTCGGCGAAGGTGCGGGCTCACGCTCTCCGCTGTCGATGAGTTCAGGAAGCTGACTTCTGGATATTTTGAGTAGAGGTCTGTGATGACTAGCAGCATCTGGCCCTGTACTGGTCCGTAGAAGTCCATGCCTAGAGTGAGCCAGGCACCGTCTGGGATCTGCGTTGGTTTAAGAGGCGTTTGACGCGCTCCAGTGGAGGCGGCCTGGCAGAGCGTGCAGCACTGAACAAAGCTCTCGCAGTCGCTGCGCATGCGAGGCCACCAGACTTTCGTTTGCAGCCGCTTCAGGGTTCGGTCAGCGCCTAGATGGCCGGTGTGCGCTAGTTGGAGGACAGGCCTGCGCAGTGTCTCCGGGATGACGATGAGGTCGCCCCTTAGCAGGACGCCGTCACTCTCTGAGAGCTCGTTGCTGACGGTCTTGTAGGAGCGCTGGGCCGGGTCGCGGATATTCCAGTTACCGGTTCGGATGGCGCTTAGCGCCGCCTGGATGCCGCTGTCGGTGCGCGACGCTTCCCGCACTTGAGCGAGGCTGAAGCCCTTTGGCACAGCTCCGGCCGACACGGCGTTGACGAAGGCGGTGTCAAGTTCTTCACCAACGTTCCTCCTTGATTCTGGCAGTGGCTGCCGGCTTAGCAGGTCGGCTGGATTGGTCGGCCCGGGTCGGTAAATCAGATGGAAGCGGAGGTGCTGGATGCGCAATGCCATCCGTTCGATTCGTGGCGGTGGACGAGAGCCAGGCTTGAACAGCGGCACGAGTGGTCGGTGGTCTGTTACTACAGTGAAGCCTGGGTCTCCGGCTAGGTAGTGTTCAAACTTCAAGCACCCGAATTTGATGGCCAGAGCTTCTCGCTCTATCTGCGCGTAACGCTGTTCCACTGCTGAAAGGGCTCTGCTGGCGTAAGCCACGGGTCTGCTGCTGCCGTCCGGCTGCCTCTGCGTGAGGATGGCGCCCAGTCCGACCGGGGAGGCGTCCACTAGGAGCTCGGTTTGCCGCCTGCGGTCGAAGAAGGCGAGCGTTTCCGCGGCGCCTATTGCTTTTTTAATGCTTTCGAATGCCGCAGTGTGCTTATCCGTCCACTCCCAGACCTGGCCCTTCTTTGTCAATTGACGTAGGGGCCCGGCGAGGTGAGCGAAGTTTGGGACGAATTTTGACAAGAAGTTCGCGGTGCCGAGGAATGAGCGGACGTCGGAAACGTTTTCAGGTTGCCGAAAGCTCTGCATGGCCTCAATTTTCTCAGCAGCTGGCTCCATGCCCCGAGCAGTCAGGCGCATGCCGAGAAACTCGATGGACGGTCGGGAGAACCTGCACTTGTCCCTGTTGAGGGTGATGCCGTACTCACGCAGGCGCTGAAGGCACGCGTCCAGTCTCTTATGGTGTTGCTTTAAATCAGATGCGTAGATCACCACGTCATCGTGCGCCCACCGGACGCCTTCAATGTCGCTGAGGATGCCCAGCATGATCCGTTGCAAAATCTCCGAGGCATTCGTGAACCCCATGCTAAGTCTTTTAAGTCGCATTAGTCCGAGAGGCGTGCTGAAGGTGAAGTAGTGGCGGCTGTCTTCGTGAACTGGAATCTGGTAGAACGCCTTGCGGATGTCTAGTTCACTGAAAATTTTAGCGTTGGCCATCTCCTCCGTGATCTCTTCTAGCGTGGGGATCTGTTGTTTCTCCGGTATAACGAAAGCGTTGAGGTCGCGGAGATCCTGGCAGATTCTGACGCCCCCGTCGGTCTTGGGCACTACTACCATACGGGATACCCAGGCGCTTGGTCCTTTGACGGCCTCAATAATGTCCTGCTTCTCTAGTGCCCGGAGTTCGTTAACTACGGCTTCTTTGAGGTGAGCAGCTACCCGGGAAGGCGCCTGGCATACCGGAATGGCATTTTCGGATAGCTGGACTTTGACCTCTACGCCCTTGATGCAGCCGATGCCGTTGAATGCCTCTTTGTGCCGGTGCAGAATTGCGTCGAGTTGAGGATCGTTTGACTGCTGTGACGGCGTGTCAGAGACTGCGCTAATTTCCTGCGCGTCGGAGATCTGTGGCCTCTGGATCTTCAGCACTCCAAGTTTGAATGCAGGCTGGCGTCCCAGAATAGTCAGGCCGTCGCCGTCCATGATGTGAAATGTCGCGGTAGTCTTGGCTGCTCCAACTTTGATGTGGAGTTCGGCGACCCCTGCAATCTTTAGAGGTGTCGGTACCCCGTAGGCGCGGACTTCTGTTCTTGTTGGACGAAGGTCCGGTAGATTAAGAGTCCTGAAGGTTTTGAGACTCATGATACTACAGCTGGCTCCGCTATCAATCATCATGGGCAGTTGTCGATTTGCCACCTGTACGGACAGCGAGACGTCGGCTGGGTAGTCGCCGCCGTCGTACAGAGCAAACACATCTTCCTCCGTGGAGCCGTCAGCCGAACTGAAGACTGCATTAGTGCTGATTCTCTGCTGCTGGGTCCGGTTGCTGTGCATCTGTCGAGGCTGGCGGCAGGCCAAAGCGAGATGGTTGGGTTTGCCGCAGTTGCGGCAGATTTTACCTTTGGCTGCGTCACAGGTGGCGTGGCCTTTCTCGCCGCAGCGGTAACACGTGAGCTGCTTCTGATCGCCGGACCTGCTGCTCGTCAGAGTTGCGCCTCTTCTGTCAGGTTTCACCTTATCGCCATGGGCAACGCTCGCCACATGCGTCTCCGACTTCTCCATCTCGGTGGCCTGTTCATCGGCTGCCTCAAACGCCCTAGCCTTCCGTAGCGCCTCGTCAAGGCTGATGTTCGCTTCCTGGAGCAGCCGCCTGCGAAGCTTGTCGGATGAGCAAGTTGCCACGAGCTGGTCCCTGATGAGGGAGTCTTTGAGATTCTCGAACTCACACGGCTCTGCAGCTGTGCGCAATCTGGCGTACCATGCGTCAATAGATTCTCCAGCTGCCTGTGTGCTGAGGCGGAACTGGTATCTAGCGAAGACTACGTTTTTTCGAGCATTGAAGTGAGACTTTAGAGCGTCAAGCGTATGCGAGAGGGTGAGTTCGCCGGCCTGTGCTTTCGCTGTCAGGTCGGCGTTTTCACGGATGATGTCGGCGATTTCCTTGCCAGCTGTGTAGCTCAGTAGCTTGCATCTTTGCTTCTCGTTGGTGATGCCTGATGCATCAATGAAGTCTTCGAAACGAGACGCCCATTGATTCCAGCGCTTGCCCGCGTTGTGTGGGTCTGCTGATATTGCGAATGGCTCAGGCGGGGGCAGTGAGAGAAAGTTGGCTGTAATTTTTTTACCGCGCGGTAGGCGGCTTGCGATGCCACTGTAAGGAGTGCTGAGCCGAGAGATGATTTGTGTAGACGAAAAAGCCTAAAGCGAAGTAGGCTCTGAGCAATCGATTATATTTGATATTTGGTGATGAACATGCAACGTGCGGCCGATGGGTGCAGATGTACATTAATCGCTCGCAACTCCACGCACACTACGATATAACTCAGGGCCTACAGCTAACACGGCTAAATGAACGCGCGCCCACTTGGCGCCTACACCACCGACCCAACATGTGTTATAATACGTGATACTACGAGCGTGCTATTGCACTACTTCTACTATGGGGGTAAGTGGCAGAGCGGTCTATGGCGTTTGCTTCTCGCATCAAGGTCCCGAGCTCGATTCCACGGCGAGGCCACATTCATCTACATTCGGGGCAGATGTACGCCCATGTGTGCGTGTGCCTTTGGACAGTACCTGTGTGCGTGTGTGCTCAGGAGTCAGCGAAATTGGCGTAATTGCCTCCTCGCTGGCTGCGGTTCTAGTTTGGGTCTATTATTATTACTACTACTACTACTACTACTATTACAACAATTATTATTATTAACATTATTATTTTTTATTATTTCTTTAGTTTTATAATCAATGATGATTATTCGCTCCTGCAGATCGCTGGACAGACACGGCCCTGCACTGTCTGCTATTCCTCAGCCTGCTAGTCTTGTCAATCTACGCCATTTTGCGACACGGTTACGAGTTTGTCGACAGGCCAAAACTGGCTCTGAAAGTAGAAAAACGGGAACATAAGAAGCAGCAGTAATGAGTTGGTTTAATTTCATACTTTCATTACTATTTTTGTGTCCTTAAAAAGCTACAATATTCGTACTATTACCCTACTAATTAATAGATTCATACTAATAAAGAACCATATAGATTTGATTGAATTAGACAAAATATCTGGTTAATTGTCTTCATAATCTAAATCTATCTTGTATGCTTTTTTGTCATTTAAATGGCTTATTATTCATTTGTATTTTGCTAAGGTGTTGTGAAAATCTGTTTTTTAATATTAAATACATTTTAATTATGTGCTGTGACCAATCGTCAAAACAAATTATTGCACAATCCTCCATTTTCTCATAAATATCATATTATTGCACACTACATAAAGCATTAATAGATTTTTTGGTGCTTTCTACCCGCTAAAAATAGGGATGTTTCTTTGGGTGATTCCAGTTGGAATCTGCGGTGTTTCCAGAAAAAGAAACAGCCGAACACTGGAAACATACCAATCGGATGATTCCATGCTTAGAATCTACCCAAATGGGCGTTTTCTCGGTGCTTCTTGGTGGCGAAATGGAATCACCCAAAGAATCCTCCAGTTCGGAAGATTCCATGCTCAGAAACCGACGAGGAATCGCCCGTAAATAATTCTCTGGTTGTCCCATGGGCCACTGGTTCGGGTGATTCTTCGGCGGTTTCCGCACAATTTACGGTTACATCGGCTGCTTCCTGGGTGGTTTCTTTAACTCTTGCGAGATAGGGGGGGTTTTGGTAGATTCCGCTCCTATTTTTGCTCAAAAAACCCGCCGAAGAAGCAGCCGAATTTTTTACAGGGTATAGACAAGACGACCACTGTTATATCCTAATCTTATAATATACATTCTATTGTCAAGCTTTGTAATGACATTTTATATTACAATGTTTTACTATAACATGGTAATCTGATGTTGGTAATCTGGATTTTTTCTTATCTCTTGCTTAATAATTACCTACTTCTATTCGATAATACTAACTAATGACTGTAAAATTGACTACATTTCAAAGATAAGAAAAGAAAAGAAAATGTGAGTTATTTTTCTTGATGAAAAAAGATTTCTGTTTTATTTGCAATTGGTTGATACACATAGTTTTTGCTTTATCGACAGAAAATTGGTTTCGTTTAATTGCGCTTGTTGATTGATTTTGATTCTCTTAAAACAATTGTCGTCTGAAACGAAATAAATAAAACTAATTACTTGTTATTTTAGCTTCACTTGAAATCAATTTGGAGGTTAAAATTTTATTTTTAAGTGCTTCTATTTTCCAAAAAATACATTTAGGTGTCTTCTATTTAAAAAATGAGATTTCGTTCTTTCTAAGAATGATTTCATTCTAAGAATGAGATTTCAGCCTCTCCTATTCCAAGAATGAGATTTCAGTGTGTCCTTTTCCAAGAATGAGATTTCGTCTCCTGTATTCTAAGAATGAGATTTCGGCCTCTCCTATTCCAAGAATGAGATTTCAGTGTGTTCTATTCTAAGAATGAGATTTCGGCCTCTCCTATTCCAAGAATGAGATTTCAGTGTCTCCGATTCTAAGAATATGATTTCTATCTCA
Source organism: Macrostomum hystrix (assembly GCA_950097015.1). Taxonomy (NCBI): domain Eukaryota; kingdom Metazoa; phylum Platyhelminthes; family Macrostomidae; genus Macrostomum; species Macrostomum hystrix. The sequence goes on along the minus strand of CATNEN010000038.1, from coordinate 34,875,712 downwards.
TATTTCATGAGTGAGATTTCGCATCTGCCATCATAAATGACATTTTGCTTGTCCTATTTTATGTGACTAGACTTGTTCCCACAATGTCTAAGCTATCAATGATTTGCCTGATAATAACTTGCAGAGGTCCAGCTTTCTGTGCCTTATTTGCAATATCGGGTCGGTGAAATTGTACCAACTAGCATGCACTACAATGAGCTGCAGTTCTCGCCGTTAGACAGCGCTGGCAATGCCTACAGCCTGTGTCTCATTGAACCGGACGCTGCTGGCTCAGAACCGCTCGGCCCTAACGCTGATCGGGCCGTCTGCCTTGTGGCCATTGCTGGCTGCACCGTCTATGCTCTGCGATTTGTTGATCTTGACAACCGGCGTCGCCGCAGTCCTCTAGTTGTCAGCCGGTACAGCCTGCTTGATTGGAAGTCCAAATTTCACGTTAAAAAGAAGCTGTTTGGTAATCGGCTACATCTGTTACTGTACTTGGTGTTTTTGTGATCCAAGTGTTAATAATTGTTCGGAGGAATCGCTTGTTTGAATGTGTAGACTGTTGCTAGATCAATTAATTGGTTGTGAGTGTGTACATTGGTGCTAGATCAATTAATTGGTTGTGAGTGTGTACATTGGTGCTAGATCAATTAATTGGTTGTGAGTGTGTACATTGGTGCTAGATCAATTAATTGGTTGTGAGTGTGTACATTGGTGCTAGATCAATTAATTGGTTGTGAGTGTGTACATTGGTGCTAGATCAATTAATTGGTTGTGAGTGTGTACATTGGTGCTAGATCAATTAATTGGTTGTGAGTGTGTACATTGGTGCTAGATCAATTAATTGGTTGTGAGTGTGTACATTGGTGCTAGATCAATTAATTGGTTGTGAGTGTGTACATTGGTGCTAGATCAATTAATTGGTTGTGAGTGTGTACATTGGTGCTAGATCAATTAATTGGTTGTGAGTGTGTACATTGGTGCTAGATCAATTAATTGGTTGTGAGTGTGTGTGAATACATCTGGGTCAGGGGAATTGGTTGTGAGTGTTTGTGCAGTGGATTAGTAATGTGGTTAAACATTCTGAAAGTAACTCTAATAACTTAAACTCTGATCCATATTTTCGTTTTCACCCCAGACGAATCTGCCACTTTTAATGTGGAAATCTGTGCTATTGACTCGCTGCAAGCGAACGGCAAGACTTTTGTCGGCCTCACATTTTCCAAGGTTTGTATTTATGCCTTCGAGATAGTTGTGTTATCATGCATACCTATTGAAAAAATGTTACTAATATTTTTTAAACTACAGACAACCAGGAAGCCTGATAATACAGAGTCGGTGTCCTACGGCTTCGCATTATTTGAGCTAGTCCGCTCGACCGAGAATAAGAAATTGGAGCTGGTTTATCTATTCAAGCACAGCCTGCAATATATGCCGTCATTACTCACCCACACTAAGTGAGAAAACTTCACTTATGGAACTCTGTTGCTTGACTTATAACGATATGAGGGATGTGGCGGTTGTTTTAAAGGGTTTTGTTGTGGCGAGTGCGATTGTACATTCAATGTCGAGTAGGCGAATGAATTTAGGCGCCACATTTTGGATATAATCACATGCCAGTTATGCTCGCAAAGTCTTTATTCTGTTTTTTTAACAAAGAATATCCCCTCGATAATTTTATGGGGACTAAAACTGACTGCCCTATAAATCAAATGTTTGCGAGAATCAGCACAAGCATAGCGTTTCCTAAAACTTTTCAGAATCTACCGGCTACACGAAAGCAAGCTGGAGGACGTGTTTGTCTGCTTCTGCTTCGAAAAATCTCGTCACGACAAAGGCTGCGACTGCGAAGTGTTCTCTCTCAATCAGGTAATAAGCGACCCGTGTTTTGTTTAAAAGATCTACGAATAAGAAGTTTAACAGATTTAGTGGGGTAGTTTTTCGCCTATCCCATGTTTTACGTTGTTGAGGGACATTAGAGATTAAACATTATTTTCTTAAATCTGTGCTTTCTATTTAACTATCTTCATTTTTATAAATATTTCAGCCAAATAGTGTCAAGGTAACAAGTGTAAACAACTATGCTAAAATCTCAATTACACTACCTACCCTATTATTGATTTTTACGTTGTTACAAATGAAACAAAACAAACATCCATCAGTTTTCTGTGATTTTCGCTTTGCTATGTGCGCTTTAGGTAAGCTGATGAAGCTAAACCAGCAATCTCTCCAGCTTTTTTATTGCGAATCAACAGACGCATCTCAAGAACAAGACATTCGCAATTTAGCTACTGTTATGAGTAGTAAAATCTGATATGGCATCAGTTTTTGTGATTTTTTGCCTAAAAATTACGTAATTCTCAATACGTATTTTTCATGTCTGGTGCCACCTCTTTTTTGCATTGCAGCACGAGAAGGAGAACTTAAGGCAACAGTACTTTCCAGAAATTGAGCACCAAGTGAAAAAGTGAGTACTTTACAATTGGCGTTTTGACCTGTTGATTTCCAATCGAAAGATATTTTTTTCAGGTTTAAATCCTTTCACGCTGTTGTTCCAATTCTAGGAAAATTATTTAGTGTAAGTCGCGAATAGTAGTTGCCAAAGTCTTAGGGGTTTCATGCAGTAAAGGGAAAAATAATTTCCAAATCTTGGGGATTTAAAGCAGAATTAAAATAGTTATTATCCCAATCTTAAGGATTTAAAGTGGGACTTAAACAGCTATTATCCAAATATGAGGATTTAAACTGTCGTTATCCCTATTTTGGGCATTTAAAGCGGGATTTAAACATTTGTTATCCAAATCTTAGGGATTTATACTGTCGTTATGACAATCTTAGGGATTTTAAGCGGGATTAAAATAGTTGTTATCCCAATCTTGAGGATTTAAAGTGGGATTAAAATAGTTGTTATCCCAATCTTAGGGATTTAAGCTGTCGTTATCCTAATCTTAGGGATTTTAGCTGTCGTAATCCCAATCTTAGAGATTTTAAGCGGGATTAAAATAGTTGTTATCCCAATCTTGAGGATTTAAAGTGGGATTAAAATAGTTGTTATCCCAATCTTAGGGATTTAAGCTGTCGTTATCCCAATCTTCGGGATTTTAAGCGAGTTTAAAGTAGTTATAGTTATAGTTCGAAGCCTATAATTTGTTCTCAAAAGCTTTCCTAATAAATTGACTCCGCAGCGTCTTCCAGGCGCAGTTCGCTCTAGCCAACTCCGGCGCAGTCCGTTTGAGTGCCTGGGGCACCGACACCGGCAACCTGCGGGTCTGCGCCATCGACCTGTGCAGCCTGGACATTCTGGCCAGCTGCAGTCTGGAATACGATGTCAGCATTCTCAACTGCCGCCTGCTCTGGCCAACTCCCGGGTCAACTCTGTCGTCGACAAATTGCTGGTCGACTTCGGCTAAGAATCGCGACTGGCGCGATCCGCAACTAGGCCTGCTAGTGTCGGCCATCACAGAGCCTGTCATGCTATTCACCGACCTGTTCTCGGCAGGTGGTCAGCCCCGGCAACAAGTCGCCTTGCCTGGCACCAGCGAACTAGACTGTCCGGCCTTCCTGTGCCCGCTAGACGTTGACGAGGATGGCGAAGACGAAATTGTTGTTGGCAGCTTCTGTCAGAGAATACGAATTTATAAGAAGCAGCCTGACACTGGTGAGTTGCTGATGGGTTGACGAGAGAATATAGCTCACATATTATCCTGATTGGTCATAGCTCACATATTATCCTGATTGGTCATAGCTCACATATTATCCTCATATTATCCTGATTGGTCATATCTCACATATTATCCTGTCATTGATGTGTAACATGTTTGATCCCTCTCTTCCACCATTCTTATAATGATCGCTATGGCCATCCTCATAATGATCTTTATGACTATCTCCTTAGGGGGGCGAGTGGCAGAGCGGTTTACGCATTTGCCTCTCGCACCACGGTCCCTGAGCTCGATTCCGCGGCGAGGCCACATTTATTTGGGGCGCAGCCGCGGAGAGAAGGCTTGGGGGCTTGTCGTGCAATTTACGCCCATGAGGGCCAACCTCCAAGGCACAGTGAGAGTGTACACTGCCTGACGATAAGAAAGTCAGGACAGGACAGTGTGCTCAGGAGTCAGCGAAATGGGCAGAACTGCGTCCTCGCTGTCTGCGGGTCTAGTGTCACCAAATTATGTGCCATTTCCCGCAGCACTCCCGCAATTACTATTATTATTATCCCCTTCTCCCATATCCTACCCGGCCTCTCAATCCAGGCGAGTACACCCTCATCTTCGAGCGGCTGTTCAACACGCCAGTGCAGTGCGTAGCTCAGGCAGACGTCACTGGCGACGGGGTACGCGAGCTGCTAGTGCTGACTGTCACGGGCCTGCACGTCCTTCAGCGCAGCTGCGCTGATATTGATGCCAAACTGCGCAATCAGCTGGCTCAGCTTGGCTGCTTGCCGGCGAGAACTGGCGACAATGAACAATCTGCTGCTGCTTCTGCTGCTGCTGCTGCTGCTTCTGGGCACAAGTGAACCTGCAACAGTCAAGCGTGTTTGAAATGTCACTACAATAGCATATGTTTTAATAATCAATTATTCGACGTCTGGGTTCACGTGGTTATGTAGAGTAGTTGAAAATAGCTTTAAGATTTCTAACCGAGGACGAGGGATCTGGAATTCAAATCTCAGCCTAAGTAAAAACAATGTCTGTCCATGAGCAAGAAGTCTACCCATCTACCCTATCCAACTCTATCCACCCCATCCTCCTCTATCCTCCCCATCCTTCTTTATCCACCCCATCATCATCCCTCCACCTCATCCTCAACTATGGCTGTGCCCCTGGCAGAACATTTCGCTTAACTGGGCTAGTTGTCAATTTTTACAATCCACGTGATCACAGAAATTGTGTCAAGCCGTTACAAAAGTCTTTCATGACTACATTTTACTGCGAACATAAATATGCACTGCCTGCACAGCTAATAATTAACGAATACTATCTTATACGAAGTATAGTACTCGTCACTATGCAGGAAAACTACATTAGAAATGTATCTTCATTATTTAGTTGTCTGCCTGATTACTAATAATCAACTGTTTATGTACAATTGCTACATAAGTTCATTTTATCTAGTGAATAAATACATAAGATGATCGTAGATTTCGTTTAGCTTCAAATTGTTAGTTGAAAACTAACTTTTTCTAATTTGTCAATTTTTTTTCATGCTCAAAGAGTCGTTGAATAGCAATTGTGGGGATAAAGCAGTCCACTGTTTACCGCTTAATCTACCCCATCCTCTATCCACCCCAGCCTCTATCCACCCATCCTCTATCCACCCCAGCCTCTATCCACCCCATCCTCTATCCACCCAGCCTCTATCCACCCCAGCCTCTATCAACCCCAGCCTCTGTCCACCCCAGCCTCTATCAACCCCAGCCTCTGTCCACCCCAGCCTCTATCCACCCCATCCTCTATCCACCCTATCCTCTATCCACCCCAGCCTCTATCCACCCCATCCTCTATCCACCCCATCCTCTATCCACCCCAGCCTCTATCCACCCTATCCTCTATCCACCCCAGCCTCTATCAACCCCAGCCTCTGTCCACCCCATCCTCTATCCACCCCAGCCTCTATCCACCCCATCCTCTATCAACCCCATCCTCTATCAACCCCAGCCTCTGTCCACCCCATCCTCTATCCACCCATCCTCTATCCACCCCATCCTCTATCCACCCCATATTCTATCCACCCTATCCTCTATCCACCCCAGCCTCTATCCACCCCAGCCTCTGTCCACCCCATATTCTATCCACCCCATCCTCTATCCACCCCAGCCTCTATCCACCCCATCCTCCTCTATCCACCCCATCCTCACTTGAATGATTTTCTCCCACCTGTTTCAGTTGCCATTCAGTCGGCACGTGATTCGCTGTGGCGGCCTAGCCGCCTCGCTGCTTCGTCGGCCAATTCTGCAGCCTGTGATGAGCCGGCCGTCCACCTATTGGTCGCGCTACTTCGACCCGCCGCTAGGCAAGGACGCCAGCATTGAGCCACCACAGCCAGTGCATCCGGAGCCGTCCGGTCTGGAGAGCCTGCCAGATAAGAAGGCTCGCCTGCTGTTCCAGAGTCGCCAGCGTCAACTGCCCGACTGCGCCGGCCTCCTGCACGCCTTTGCCGACGATCGCCTGTACGACATGACGGCCTTGGAAGCTGACGAGTTCGACAAATTATTGCGACTTCGACTGCCTGACGAGGACCTGCTGGCCTATGCTCACGGCGTGCTCACGCCTCCGCCACCGCAGCTGGCTGGGCTGAGCGTGTTTCAAGAACTGGCCGAGTTCGCCAGGTTAGTCAGACTCCTGTATCTTCACCCCATCATGTGCCATCTTCACCCCATCCTGCGCCATCTTCACCCCATCATGTGCCATCTTCACCCCATCCTGCGCCCATTCATGTGCCATCTTCATTCAATTAACGTGTTTTCACACTATATTTCGCATATAGGTCGCCGCCGATTCCACTGCGTCGCAAAAAGCAACAGCAGCAGCAGCTGCAGCCGGAGTCTGTTGAACAGCAGCGTCAGCGGCTTCTCTATCAGAGCAGGAAGCGAGGCATGCTTGAAAACGGCCTACTTTTAAGCTGCTTCGCAGATCGACACTTGGCTAGCATGTCTGCAAGTCAGTTAGACATGTACGATGCTTTAATCAACGAGCCTTCAAATGATTGGGACATTTATTATTGGCTAACCGGAGCCAAGCCACTGCCTAGTCGCTATGACAACGAGGTGTCACGCGCTATGATTGAATTCGTGCGGAATGACGATCGCGAGTCGCGCACTCGTCAGCCGGACCTGCATTGATACTGCTACTGGCCACGTGTGCACTCCATGGTCAAGACCATCGAGTTTTACTAACATTCACTTTGCATCATGTTTTGCTTTGTCGCACAACACCAAACAAACTTGTGCATTGTTGTGTGTCTATCATGTTTCTAGTATGATAATTCTGCTTTAACAGCTTTTATCATGTTTTCAATTTTTAAATACAGAACAGGTTCGCTAAATTCAGCCGAATTGTTTATTTTTTTATCATGATTACTAAATTTTTTGTTTCTACTACTCGTAGCAGTATTAAGGGGTGCCTGCTTCTTCTCCGCGTCTGCCTCTTACACTGATTTAATAGTTCTTGCAGACTGTAAAGAGGTTGTTTAAGAGGTCGGGTGTTCGATTCCCGACTCCACTGGAACGATTTGTGTCCTTTAACAAGGCACTTATTTCTCCATTGTTTCAGTTCACCCAGCTGTTAAATGGGTACCAGCATCAGCTGGGATAATTGAAAGTGGGTGTGGCGTCCCCCAGTCCATGGACTGAACAGCTGTACGCAGCCTTCAGATGCGCCGCGCAATGGCTGCAGCTGTGACCCAATTGAGGCTGGTGTAATCAATCACTAATTATTAATTAGAGTGTAAAACATATCCGACTTCTAATGTTCAGAATATTACCTTCAGATAACCTTCTCGGAGTGTTGGTTCGAATATTTGCAGCCGCAATGGCCAGGTGCGAAAATGCTCGTGACCCGCTGGTCGATTATTAGCAGTTGCGGCCCCTAGCCAGTTCAGGTCCTTAACAGTAGAAAGGGCACGGGCCTTATTTCAAATGCCCACATTTATTTATGATCTCCCGAAATATTCAACAAATCGCCATTGAAATCCAGACCACGGGCTCAACATTTCCGCTCTATCCGATGAAACTACTTCCACAACCACAAACATCGGCATCGTCGAGATATTCAACGATTCTTGTCGGGTGTCAGGTGGCAAAAACCGCCAATATAGGCACAGTCACCCGTGATGCCGATCGGGAGCTTTGGTTGAAGGTCCCGACGGTCGCCGCCGATTCTCCAAACGGCGATAAAGGGGACCCTGGTGCCTGCGGTGCTGAGAACTTAGGTTCCCACGACAGATGGACTCAGACTATTGGACCATACAGGCTATCCAGAGCAATGTTAGTTGTCCTTCACCCGGGTTTTCGACAGGAATCGCTGAATATCTCGACGATGGTGACGGCTTTGAAAGTTAGTTCATGGTAGACTTTCATGAAAATCGGTCATTCGGTTTAGAAGAAATCATGAAGCAGGCAGTGGGTATTTGAAATATCCCCCAGCGGAAAAATAGCGCAATCTTTCTACTCTTAAGCTGCCAGTGCTTACACAAGTTCGATGGCAAAAAATCCAAGTCACAGAAGGATCGGTCATGACCACTTAACAACTATTTAAAGAAGTAATTTTTTTCTTTTGAAGACAATTTACTTATCACTGTACAATGACCTCCGCAGTCCCATATCCTTGTCCATTTTGCAGCTCCGACTAGGCTACCCATTTTACTTCCTCCCAGTTGTGGCTAGAAGAGCAATGAGCAGTGGCAAAAGCAGCAGCAGCTGGACTTATTTAGACCAGGCGTCCGCTATACGCGTCGATGAGCAGCTGTTCACCGAGTATGGATTCAGCGTCGAACAGCTGATGGAACTGGCTGGACTAGCCTGCGCCCAGGCCGTGCACCGGGCGTATCCGCCAGCCTCTAAGCTAGACGGCAACGCTCACCGGCCGCGTGTTCTGGTCTGCTGCGGGCCTGGCAACAACGGCGGCGACGGCCTAGTCTGCGCTCGCCATCTAGGCCAGTTCGGCTACGCGCCAGCTGTCTATTATCCGAAGCGCACAGACAAGCCGCTCTATCGTAGCCTTCTGAAGCAGTGCCTTCGGTCTGGCGTTCCTCTAGTGGATTCAGATCCCACCGCTGACTGCATCAAGGCCTCATATGATTTAGTTGTTGATGCTTTATTTGGCTTTTCATTTAAGCCGCCGGTACGCCCGGAATTCGAAGCGGTGATGTCCGCTCTGGCCGGCACTGAGGTGCCCATTGTTAGTGTAGATGTACCCAGCGGTTGGGATGTGGAACTAGGCCCGCTGCTCGAGTGTCCGTCAATCCAGCCACACTGTCTGGTCTCGCTGACTGCGCCTAAGATGTGTGCCGCATACTTTAACGGCCAGTTTCATTTCTTAGGCGGTCGCTGCGTACCGCCGGAGCTGGCGGCCAAGTTGAACCTGCAATTGCCCAGCTATCCCGGATCAGAGCAAATTGTGTTGCTAAGCAGATAGATTTGTAGTTCGTGAATCCCATTAAAATTTAATGGTAGCGAATAAATTCTCACAATTTGTTCGTTTGAATTTGTCTAAATCAGTTCAATTTTGAGTAATATAAGTTGTTCTTTGTCATAACCAGACGTCTATCTTCTTTAAAAGCAATATTGCTTGGTACGAGGTGCGGTCAAGTTCAAGTGAGACAGTCTCGGCAGCCTCGTTTTTAAACACTTTAGAGGAAAGCAGATGATTTATTCTGAAAGAGCATGAATTTTAACATACAATTAGCAAAACTTTGGTTAAAAAACTAGCAACAACTGTACGCTTTCTCATTGAACAAAAGTACAGGTCGAGAGACCCAAAAAATGGTGTACTATTGCCCAGAAATATTGGATGTTCTTGTCGCTTCTTCAATTTTCTAAATGTCAACGTCAGAAAAGGCCTCATCTTCGTCCTCTGCTATCTTCGAGCCCTTCTCGACGTAGTTGCCCTTCATCTCGACACACTTCTTGAGCCGCTCGATCCACTTGCCAAAGACTGAGGCGAAGGCACCTGGCGAAAGGCGGCTGCAGGCTCGCTCCCGCTCCACCTTGAAGGTGTCTCCGCTGATGGAGACGCCCCCCAGCTCCCCCTTGATCGTTGGGAAGAGGAAATAGTCAGCTGGCGCCAGGTCTGGGGAGTAGGGAGGATGAGGGACAACCTGTTAGGCCGCTCTGCCATTTGTTGGGTTCTTGTGGCTGATGCACTTTATCAAGTTGTAGCTAAGGCAGAAGTCGATGAAAAAACTGATTTCTTTGTCACTGATTGTCTATTAGTCTAGCTAAAATATAAAACACTTGCGAAGATGATCGGGTGGGATTTACCATAGATATTGCGTTTGTCTTGATTCATCATTCTTCATTCATTCATTCATTAATCAGCTTCATTCATTCATCAATCATCATTCATCAATTCATCATATGAGCAGACTTGTTCCCATAGACAGCGAAACAAAGGTATTGGTTTGTAACCCGGTGTCAGAATCGATTGCCCGATGTCATAGTTGCTTGCTAAGTGTCAACAAAGCTTGAAGATTGTCAATATCGGATGCAAATTGTCAGAAGTGAACCAAAGTTTGTCGAAATATGTTGAAAATCTTTGCTAGCGCTGCCACAGACCCTCAAAATTGGATGCAACGATGTCAATATCGAGTGCAACTTTTCTAAAATAGAAAGTAAAAAGGTGTAGCAATTTCAATTTTATAACTTTTTTAGTCTTCATAGCGAAACTAGCGTGCCTATGGTGGTGACGCGTTGGACGTATGGTCAGTGTAACGCCTAAAATTGCTTATAATTGTAGCCAAAAAATGAAGTCCAATAAACCGTCGTTATATTTTAACTAAAAAGACAAAAATTTGTCAAAACCCTTCCCTTTTTCTATCTACCAACCTATCAAAAAATGTACGTTGTTTAGCGAGAGCACATTGTGTCACTTAAAATCCACCAATCGTTTTCAATCTACGCTTTTAAGCTAGAGATATCTAGATAGGAGTACATGGTAGTATGCTAATTTAATAAAATAGCTGCATGGCTCCTCAAACTTTTTCATCAAAGAATAAATTATTTGAGAACGAAGTGACTCCAGTATTTCTTAGCTGAGCTAGTAACATAATTCTTTCTCTCCAACTGTCAACTACTAATCAGAGTCAGTTATAATCTGAAATATTCATCCTGCTGGAATGAACTCACCAACGCGAAGGTCCTGTCACTCTCTTCTCAAGCAATTTATGTTGATAGTGCTACATGTACTACTGCAGTTCAAGAACTATTCCTGCTGCGAGCCCGTCTCTTTTCACCCGATTTACACTTCGAACTGCGTGTCGCAGCCCTACCAAAAGGCCATTCCGGTGGGCCCGGGTCTCGCATCCAGTACCGTGGCCTGCGCACTCCGCTGTCGGACAGCTCCGAGGTGCCGAGCCTTCGCCATGGAGCCGTCGACTCCGACGACGCAGCAGCTCTGCCTGCTGTTCGCATTCGATGCCTGCAGCTCGCAGCTGCTGCTCGATCCCAGCTCGTGGAGCAGCGGCTGCGGCAGCAGGAGGCTCCGAGTGTTCGTCAAGCAGTCGGAGGGTCTCGAGCCGGGCCGACTGTGTCCAGCCGACTATCGATGGGTGAGCGGCGTCAGTGGCAGCCAGTTCAAGGGATCGCTGTACAAGGCTGCGGGGAACAGGCAGGTCGGCAACTGGAGCACCCAGGCTGTCAGCTGCCGGAGCTTCCTGAACATCTTGGAAGGCTCCGCCATGCCGCTGACGAAGCTGGCCGATCTGAGCAGCGTCCAGGAGCTCCAGGATGTGAGGACGTCCATTGAACTCGCCAGTGGTGACATCTGGGTTGGCGCCACGCCACTGGGCAACGGCAGCTGGGCCTGGTCTGACTGCGGCTGGCCGCTGCCTCTCAGTACCACCGGCAATGGCGGACTGTGGAACACTGGCGAGCCCAACGAAGCAGACAGCAGCGACATTAGGGCAAGGATTCTGAGCTCGGGCCTCTCGGACCGACCCGCCACTCGGCAGTTCTACGGTGCCTGCGAGTGCTCTGATCCGTTTTTGTTCTTCACTACTACTGGCCTATGAAGAGTTGTCATCAAGCTTAGGACTTAAGGAGGCTGCTACCCAGCTGAATGTTCTTGTTTTCTTCTTCAATTGTTTCCTTGTTGGCTTACTGATCTACTTAGTTTGCTTGCGTGAGATTCGCGGGCCAGGATTCGCGATCTTGCTTTGTTCGACAATTTTGAATCCGGAAAGTACAACGGCGCCTGCGAGTGCTCGGACCCGTTTTGGCACTTTGCTTGACTTGAAGCCCTGCCTAGTGTGAGAACTTACTACTGTTAGTGAGGCCTGCTGGACTAAAGTCTGATGTACTTTTGGCCAGGGACGTAGCCATGGGAGCCGCGCACCCCCCTCTATGCTGGGCTCCAAAATAGAAAAAAATCCTGGCTACGTCACTCATTTTGTCCTAACTCTTCTGTTCTCAAAGACCACCTGTTTATCATAGCTGACTCTGGTTAGTATGAAAGTAAATTATGTGCAACAGAGCTCTCTGATTCGTTAATTTATACTGTCATAAACAGTCAGTCATTACAGTCATATTATATATTTTGCCTATCTGTAACTAGTAGAGAAGGTCTAATGAGAAAATGCCTAAATTTCGCTGCATCATTTATGCTACGATCAGGGTCTAATGTAGATAGAGAGCTAGCCATGCATCATCCCCGTTGTCATGACGGTCTCTTCTGTTTAAACCCGCCTCTGCATAATCGTAGCTGTTGTTTTATGAGAAGACTGCATTTGCACAAACTATTGAATTCTGTGTGGACAAAAAGTTTCATATAATATGTTTTTTATATCTCTAATATAAAACGCTGAATCTGTGTAGGCGGATGCACACCAAGTGGCAAACAAGTTCTTAAACTTTCTGCAAAGCTACGAAAGAGAAGTTAATTTAAATATTTTACGCGCACTGCTGCTTGCCTACGACAGAGAATGTCGATTTATACATATTATTGTCAATGTGCAAGATTTCAATACATATTTTACAACTTTTAGCTTAGAAAAAGATAACTAGGAGAGAGACAAGAGAGCATAAATATGAGGCAGACAGAGATTATATTATAGGAAGAGTGGAGAGATATGAGACAGGTAGAGATTGGACAGGAGAGATATGAGACAGGTAGAGATTGGACAGGAGAGATGGGACAAAAGAGTTATTGGACAAGAGAGAGATGGGACAGGAGAGAGATGAGACAGGAGAGAGATGGGACAGGAGAGATATGGGACAAGATAGAGATGGGACAGGAGAAATATGAGACAGGAGAGAGATGGGACAGGAGAGATATGGGACAAGATAGAGATGGGACAGGAGAAATATGAGACAGGAGAGAGATGGGACAGGAGAGAGATGAGACAGGAGAGAGATGGGACAGGAGAGATGGGATGCTGCTGGATGTGAGGACATCCATTCGAGCCTCATAGTGACCTATATTGTATAAGTTCGTATATTCTCGGTTCCTTGGCCTCTGCTATTATGCATTTTTTCAGCAACCAATTTAAGGTTGCCTAAGTTGTGTGTCTCATCAATGACTTCTACTATACTAAAAATGAAATGTTTGCTTGCTTGCTTGCTTGCTTGGTTGTAATTTTCATTCTAGTCTTGAGTTTTATTTAGGAAAATTCGTCGTCATAGGCCAGAAGTAGTGAAGAACGAAAACGGATCAGAGCACTCGCAGGCGCCGTAGAACTGCAAACTGGCGGGTCGGTCCGAGAGGCCCGAGCTCAGAATCCTGGCCCTAATGTCGCCGCTGTTTGCTTCATTGGGCTCGCCAGTGTTCCACAGTCCGCCATTGCCGGTGGTACTGAGAGGCAGCGGCCAGGCGCAGTCAGGCCAGGCCCAGCTGCCGTTGCCCAGAGAGGTGGCGCCCACCCAGATGTCACCACTGGCGATTCCAATGGACGCCCTCACATCCTCGAGCTCCTGGACACTGCTCAGATCGGCCAGCTTCGTCAGCGGCATGGCGGAGCCGTCCGAGATGTTCAGGAAGCTCCGGCAGCTGACAGCCTGGGCGTTCCAGTTGCCGACTTGCCTGTTCCCCGCAGCCTTGTACAGCGATCCCTTGAACTGGCTGCCGCTGACGCCGCTCACCCATCGATAGTCGGCTGGACACAGTCGGCCCGGCTCGAGACCCTCCGACTGCTTGACGAACACTCGGAGCCTCCTGCTGCCGCAGCCGCTGCTCCACGAGCTGGGATCGAGCAGCAGCTGCGAGCTGCAGGCATCGAATGCGAACAGCAGGCAGAGCTGCTGCGCCGTCGGAGTCGACGGCTCCATGGCGAAGGCTCGGCACCTCGGAGCTGTCCGACAGCGGAGTGCGCAGGCCACGGTACTGGATGCGAGACCCGGGCCCACCGGAATGGCCTTTTGGTAGGCCGGCGACACGCAGTTCGAGGTCCACACAGGATGAAAGGAGATCCGCGGCCGGCAGCTCATCGCACCTCGAAGCAACAGCAGCAGCAGCATTAGTAGTAGCAGAAAAATGCTAGAAGTCGTTTTTAAAGTTACGTTTTGACGAACCATTTTGCTATTGAGTTGTTGTATCGAATAGGCAGGTGATTATTTTCTAGCTTGAAAATCTAAAGATTCGCTCCTGGTGTGCTTATATAGTTGTTTGCCAATTCACAAAAATCCTATGCTTATTTTGTTGGATAATTGCCTTTTACTTGGCAGCTTTTTCACAAGCGTGGGTAGTTGAAAGATTCTACTGACACGAACACATGTTTTGGAGAGGCCTGTGATGATATTGTCTTATCAGCATTTTTTCGAGAAGTTATTGAAAAAGCGGCAGCGGCAGACTGTCTGCGAGTGAACAGTGACAGCTGTCGCTGACAGTTGAGAGGTGAAAATTTTCGTCAGTTGTAATTCATTTGCAAGTTTTAATGATGAAACATTATATGCATGACAAACAGATGCTCAGATATATCTACTATACTAAATTTTAGTATATGAACCGATTTTCACCATTTCTTCACCAAAAGATGCCAAATATGGGGACAATTTTACACGTATTTTTATTAAGCTTAACTTTATTGCTAAGGGGATTAAATATTCGAAAAACAAGATTTTTTCAAAGGTCAAACCATCTTGGCCTATTGAGAATTTTACTCACTGCCACTGAATTAGAATTGCATCGTCAAATTGCGCAACAACCCCTAGCCGATTGAATTTGAAGCCTGCACTCTGGAGACAAATTGGAACTGCGTGAACTGGGTGATTGCAACTGGGTGATCATTGTCAGCTGGGGGATCATTGTAGCTTAGAAAAAAGCTGAAACTACAGCTGCTAAAAGGTATATACTGGACGAATTAAAAATATTTCTGCTCCCCGAAGGGGGGCAAAACTTGCTAGTCCTACTATACTAAATGTCTAAGATTATTAAGATTAATTAAGTTAAGATTAAATTAGAATAGGGCCGGACACTGTCAGTTTTATTAGATTGCATCGGTGCTTTTTCTCGCCCGCGCGTGCATTGGTATAGCGCCAGAACAGGGCCCGATACTCTCAATTGAATAGGATTGCGTCACTGCTTTTCGACCCGTACGTGCGTTTATAAATTTGTCTCTTGGCTGATTGAGTGATTTGATTTGAATAAGTAAAACGTAATCTCGTACATAGCAGATTTCATGATTGGGCTTTTATGATGCTCAATGCTAGCGAGACCTCTCCTCCTCTTTTCTATCCATAAAACTGCAACCTTTCTATTGTCAAACCTTATCTCGACTTCGATCATTGTGCCGCTCTCTTTTATCTAGCTCCGAAGTAAAGTACTTTTATTATTTTGCAGAATGCAGATCTAATTTCAGCATCAGCTTTGTTACTCTTCTTTTTCTTCAAATCTTCTATCATTAACAGTTAAAAACGTAAGTTACTGTTTATTAGTATTTTTTATTGGCCATTTTTTGGTTCGAGTATAAATATTGCTTTTGTCGCACTATGTGGAACAGTGGACATGCAAAACGGAACGGCCCATGGAATTCTGTGGCCAAGCGTTTGAATTCACACGAGAAAGTAAGCCATAGACAACTCAAATTGTCATGCTATGTGGAACGATGAGCCAGAATAGATCAGGAACGATTTTAGCTTTTCACAGAGACAACACGCTTTCATTTTCTTTCGTTTGATCAGTTAAGCAATAATGGCGCCCCAAATTGCTGTACGTGATCGACAGCGCATTTGCTAACTCTGCGTTAAAGTCAAATCTCAAGAACCATTTGGCGGAAGCCGGCATGGTTGAGGATGAGCAAGTTCCACCAGAAGGAGTGACAGTACACTTGAGCAGTGGAGATTCATGCTACTTGAACGGGAGGCGACTGAAGCTGTTGGTCAAGCAATCACTGCTGACAATTGCGCTGGTTGGGAGCTGCGCTGCAATCGATTGTTTGGATTGTGTTTGCAGCGACATCTGTTTTAGGGGTTGAATTTTTTTAACTTTGATGCTTCAATTTCAGACTTAAAATAAGATTCATTTGAATGCAACTGAGAAAAATGTTCTGTTTCTGCTTGTTTTTATTCTTTCTGCAAATGAAATCTAATCTGGTTTTATAAATTAAAACCACACAAAACCTTATCGTTCCACATAGCATGACAAATTGAGTTGTCTATGGCTTACTTTCTCGTGTGAATTCAAACGCTTGGCCACAGAATTCCATGGGCCGTTCCGTTTTGCATGTCCACTGTTCCACATAGCGCGACAAAAGCGCTTTTGGTTAGCTACTGTCGAAGCAGATATTTGTTAGATTTATTATTACTGTACTCGCTCTCAGAAAATAATATAAGTATTTTCGAGTGAAGCAGCAAGTTTTATCTTTACTATACTAAAATGAAAATCTTGTGCTGGGTTCACTTTTGATTAGAGAAAAAACGGCTGAAACGATTTTCACCATTTCTTCACCAAAAGATGCCAAATATGGGGACAATTTTACACGTATTTTTATTAAGCTTAACTTTTATTAGCTAGCTTAACTTGGTTAAGCTAAACCAGAGTCTGAATCATGGCTAACCCAGCGTTTGAATCATGGCTAACCAAGAGTTTGAATCATGGCTAAACCAGCGTTTGAATCATTGCTAAACCAGCGTTTGAACTTGAATCATGGCTAAACCAGAGTCTGAATCATGGCTACACCAGAGTTTGAATCATGGCTAAACCAGCGTTTGAATCATGGCTAACCAAGAGTTTGAATCATGGCTAAACCAGCGTTTGAATCATTGCTAAACCAGCGTTTGAATCATGGCTAAACCAGAGTCTGAATCATCGCTACACCAGAGTTTGAATCATGGCTACACCAGAGTCTGAATCATGGCTACACCAGAGTTTGAATCATGGCTACACCACAGTTTGAATCATGGCTAAACCAGAGTTTGAATCATGGCTAACATGGGGACAATTTTACACGTATTTTTATTAAGCTTAACTTTATTGCTAAGGGGATTAAATATTCGAAAAACAAGATTTTTTCAAAGGTCAAACCATCTTGGCCTATTGTGAATTTTACTCACTGCCACTGAATTAGAATTGCATCGTCAAATTGCGCAACAAACCCTAGCTGATTGAATTTGAAGCCTGCACTCTGGAGACAAATTGGAAATAAATGTACGCAACCAACCGCGAGACTGAGTGTACTCTATTTTCTTACTTCATTGTACAAAGCCAGAACTTTGAGAATTCATTTTATAAGGCAGATATTTGCACCCACTAACCAACAGTCGGAATAGCCGATGTGTAGGCACTAGGAATAGGTTAGGCTAGGCTAGGGTTCGATTCTGCACTGCGTCAAATCATTTAAACAAATTGTCAGTCAGTAGTGATGGATGCAAAAGAAAAATTTTTTTTTGAAAATAAAGGGGAAACTTTTAATTCACTTTTGCATGGCAAAACCAGTTTCTGAATCATGGCTAAACCAGAGTTTGAATCATAGCTAAACCAGAGTCTGAATCATGGCTAAACCAGAGTCTGAATCATGCCTAAACTAGAGTCTGAATCATGGCTAAACCAGAGTCTGAATCATGGCTAAACCAGTGTCTGAATCATGGCTAAACCAGAGTCTGAATCATGGCTAAACCAGAGTCTGAATCATGGCTAAACCAGAGTCTGAATCATGGCTAAACCAGTGTCTGAATCATGGCCAACCAGAGCTTGAATCATGGCTAAACCAGAGCTTGAATCATGGCAAAACCAGTGTCTGAATCATGGCTAAACCAGAGTCTGAATCATGGCTAAACCAGAATTTGAATCATGGCTAAACCAGAATTTGAATCATGGCTAAACCAGAGCCTGAATCATGGCTAAACCAGTGTCTGAATCATGGCTAAACCAGAGTTTGAATCATGGCTAAACCAGAGTCTGAATCATGGCTAAACCAGAGTCTGAATCATGGCTAAACCAGTGTCTGAATCATGGCCAACCAGAGCTTGAATCATGGCTAAACCAGAGCTTGAATCATGGCAAAACCAGTGTCTGAATCATGGCTAAACCAGAGTCTGAATCATGGCTAAACTAGAGTTTGAATCATGGCTAAACCAGCGTCTGAATCATGGCTAAACCAGAATTTGAATCATGGCCAACCAGAGTTTGAATCATGGCTAAACCAGAGCTTGAATCATGGCTAAACCAGCGTCTGAATCATGGCTAAACCAGAATTTGAATCATGGCTAAACCAGAGTCTGAATCATGGCTAAACCAGAATTTGAATCATGGCTAAACCAGAATTTGAATCATGGCTAAACCAGAGTTTGAATCATGGCTAAACCAGAGTTTGAATCATGGCTAAACCAGCGTCTGAATCATGGCTAAACCAGAATTTGAATCATGGCCAACCAGAGTTTGAATCATGGCTAACCAAGAGTTTGAATCATGGCTAAACCAGAGCTTGAATCATAGCTAAACCAGAGTTTGTTTCATGTCAAAACCAGGGTGGGTGTGAATCATGGCAAAATTTTTCTTTTTTCATTGAATCGAATTCTCTACATTAAAGTTTTGTTATCTTATAACGTCATAATGACACGAGCTATATATTTGTAGGATAATAATTTTCGTCTACTATTCATTTAATGTTGTTCTTCTCAGTTTTCTACAAAAGCAGCTAATATAAAAATATATTACGTTCTTCTGAGGAACATAGTCAACTGGGGATCATCATCAATGGGGAGTCATCATCAAACGGGGGATCATGGTCAACTGGGGGATAATTTTCAACTGGGGGATCATGGTCAACTGGGGGATCATCATCAAATGGGGGATCATGGTCAACTGGGGGATCATTGTCAAGTGGGGGATCATGGTCAACTGGGGGATCATCATCAAATGGGGGATCATGGTCAACTGGGGGATCATTGTCAAGTGGGTGATCATCATCAATGGGGAGTCATCATCAAACGGGGTATCATGGTCAACTGGGGGATAATTTTCAACTGGGGGATCATGGTCAACTAGGGGATCATTCTCAACTGGGGGATCATTGCCAACTGGGGGATCATTGTCAACTGGGGATCATTGTCAACTGGGGGATCATTGTCAACTGGGGGATCATTGTCAACTGGGGGATCATGGTCAACTGGGGGATCATCATCAACTGGGGGATCAATGTCAACTGGGGGATCATGGTCAACTGGGGGATCATCATCAAATGGGGGATCATTGTCAACTGGGGGATCATTGTCAAGTGGGTGATCATTGTCAACTGGGGGATCATTGTCAACTGGGGGATCATTGTCAACTGGGGGATCATTGTCAACTGGGGGATCATTGTCAACTGGGGGATCATTGTCAACTGGGTGATCATTGTCAACTGGGTGATCATTGTCAACTGGGGGATCATTGTCAACTGGGTGATCATTGTCAACTGGGGGATCATGGTCAACTGGGGGATCATCATCAAATGGGGGATCATGGTCAACTGGGGGATCATTGTCAAGTGGGGGATCATCATCAAATGGGGGATCATGGTCAACTGGGGGATCATTGTCAAGTGGGTGATCATTGTCAACTGGGGGATCATTGTCAACTGGGGGATCATTGTCAACTGGGGGATCATGGTCAACTGGGGGATCATCATCAACTGGGGGATCATTGTCAACTGGGGGATCATGGTCAACTGGGGGATCATCATCAAATGGGGGATCATTGTCAACTGGGGGATCATTGTCAAGTGGGTGATCATTGTCAACTGGGGGATCATTGTCAAGTGGGTGATCATCATCAAATGGGGGATCATGGTCAACTGGGGGATCATCATCAAATGGGTGATCATTGTCAACTGGGGGATCATTGTCAACTGGGGGATCATTGTCAACTGGGGGATCATTGTCAAGTGGGTGATCATTGTCAACTGGGGGATCATTGTCAACTGGGGGATCATTGTCAACTGGGGGATCATTGTCAACTGGGGGATCATTGTCAACTGGGGGATCATCATCAAATGGGGGATCATTGTCAACTGGGGGATCATTGTCAAGTGGGTGATCATTGTCAACTGGGGGATCATTGTCAACTGGGGGATCATGGTCAACTGGGGGATCATCATCAACTGGGGGATCATTGTCAACTGGGGGATCATGGTCAACTGGGGGATCATCATCAAATGGGGGATCATTGTCAACTGGGGGATCATTGTCAAGTGGGTGATCATTGTCAACTGGGGGATCATTGTCAAGTGGGTGATCATCATCAAATGGGGGATCATGGTCAACTGGGGGATCATCATCAAATGGGTGATCATTGTCAACTGGGGGATCATTGTCAACTGGGGGATCATTGTCAACTGGGGGATCATTGTCAAGTGGGTGATCATTGTCAACTGGGGGATCATTGTCAACTGGGGGATCATTGTCAACTGGGGGATCATTGTCAACTGGGGGATCATTGTCAACTGGGGGATCATTGTCAACTGGGGGATCATTGTCAAGTGGGTGATCATTGTCAACCGGGTGATCATTGTCAACTGGGGGATCATTGTCAAATGGGTGATCATTGTCAACCGGGTGATCATTTTTAACTTGGGATCATTGTATCTTTAAAAAAGCTGAAAATACAGCTGCTAAGAAGTATATACTAGACAAATTTAAAATATTTCTGCTCCCCGAAGGGGGCAAAACTTGCTAGTTATGTTTAGCTACAAGCGAAAAACATTTCAGCTGCAGCTTGAGTGTCTGACTGTTTTACCTAATCAGCTGTGCTTCAAGCAATTAAAAGTGAAAATTTTTCATTTAGCTGTTAACAATTGACATGTTGGTACCGCAAAGTAGCTTAGCTTATGCAAAATATTAGTTCCGATGGGAGACTGTAGAGCCAAAGCTGGCTTGACTTACTTGACTTACTTGACTCGGCAGTCAAGTAAGTCAAAGCTGGCAAAGCTGGCAATCGATAGAATGTATATTTGAGAGCGATAGACAATCAGTTCATCTACAGTCTAGCAATGCACATTGTAGTGAGCGTACCGAAAGCTAAACGAGCACACGATACACAACATCTTGGTCTAGTCTCTCTCCTGTCCCATGTCTCTCCTGTCCCATATCTCTCCTGTCCCATATCTCTCCTGTCCCATATCTCCTGTCCCATATCTCTCTCCTGTCCCATGTCTCTCCTGTCCCATATCTCCTGTCCCATATCTCCTGTCCCATATCTCTCCTGTCCCATATCTCTCCTGTCCCATCTCTCCTGTCCCATATCTCTCCTGTCCCATCTCTCCTGTCCCATATCTCTCCTGTCCCATCTCTCTCCTGTCCCATCTCTCCTGTCCCATATCTCTCCTGTCCCATATCTCCTGTCCCATATCTCTCCTGTCCCATCTCTCTCCTGTCCCATCTCTCCTGTCCCATATCTCTCCTGTCCCATATCTCTCCTGTCCCATCTCTCCTGTCCCATATCTCTCCTGTCCCATCTCTCCTGTCCCATCTCTCCTGTCCCATCTCTCCTGTCCCATCTCTCCTGTCCCATCTCTCCTGTCCCATCTCTCCTGTCCCATCTCTCCTGTCCCATCTCTCCTGTCCCATCTCTCCTGTCCCATCTCTCCTGTCCCATCTCTCCTGTCCCATCTCTCCTGTCCCATATCTCTCCTGTCCCATCTCTCCTGTCCCATCTCTCCTGTCCTATATCTCTCTCGTCCCATATCTCTCCTGTCCCATATCTCTCCTGTCCCATATCTCTCCTGTCCCATCTCTCCTGTCCCATCTCTCCTGTCCCATCTCTCCTGTCCCATCTCTCCTGTCCCATCTCTCCTGTCCCATCTCTCCTGTCCCATCTCTCCTGTCCCATCTCTCCTGTCCCATCTCTCCTGTCCCATCTCTCCTGTCCCATCTCTCCTGTCCCATCTCTCCTGTCCCATATCTCTCCTGTCCCATCTCTCCTGTCCCATCTCTCCTGTCCTATATCTCTCTCGTCCCATATCTCTCCTGTCCCATATCTCTCCTGTCCCATCTCTCCTGTCCCATCTCTCCTGTCCCATCTCTCCTGTCCCATCTCTCCTGTCCCATATCTCTCTCGTCCCATATCTCTCTCGTCCCATATCTCTCCTGTCCCATCTCTCCTGTCCCATCTCTCCTGTCCTATATCTCTCTCGTCCCATATCTCTCCTGTCCCATATCTCTCCTGTCCCATCTCTCCTGTCCCATATCTCCTGTCCCATATCTCTCTCCTGTCCCATGTCTCTCCTGTCCCATATCTCCTGTCCCATATCTCTCCTGTCCCATATCTCTCCTGTCCCATCTCTCCTGTCCTATATCTCTCTCGTCCCATATCTCTCCTGTCCCATATCTCTCCTGTCCCATCTCTCCTGTCCCATATCTCCTGTCCCATATCTCTCTCCTGTCCCATGTCTCTCCTGTCCCATATCTCCTGTCCCATATCTCTCCTGTCCCATATCTCTCCTGTCCCATCTCTCCTGTCCCATAACTCTCTCGTCCCATATCTCTCCTGTCCCATCTCTCCTGTCCCATCTCTCCTGTCCCATCTCTCCTGTCTCATCTCTCCTGTCCCATCTCTCCTGTCCCATATCTCCTGTCCCATATCTCTCTCCTGTCCCATATCTCTCCTGTCCCATCTCTCCTGTCCCATATCTCTCTCGTCCCATATCTCTCCTGTCCCATCTCTCCTGTCCTATATCTCTCTCGTCCCATATCTCTCCTGTCCCATATCTCTCCTGTCCCATCTCTCCTGTCCCATATCTCCTGTCCCATATCTCTCTCCTGTCCCATGTCTCTCCTGTCCCATATCTCCTGTCCCATATCTCTCCTGTCCCATATCTCTCCTGTCCCATCTCTCCTGTCCCATAACTCTCTCGTCCCATATCTCTCCTGTCCCATCTCTCCTGTCCCATCTCTCCTGTCCCATCTCTCCTGTCCCATCTCTCCTGTCCCATCTCTCCTGTCCCATATCTCCTGTCCCATATCTCTCTCCTGTCCCATGTCTCTCCTGTCCCATATCTCCTGTCCCATATCTCTCCTGTCCCATATCTCTCCTGTCCCATCTCTCCTGTCCCATAACTCTCTCGTCCCATATCTCTCCTGTCCCATCTCTCCTGTCCTATATCTCTC